>SJYX01004794.1:20738-106793 GCA_006410675.1 Oreotragus oreotragus
GCAATGGCACCCCACCCCAGTACTCTTGCCTGGAAAATCCAATGGACGGAGTAGCCTGGTGGGCTGCAGTCCATGGGGTCGCTAACAGTCGGACAGACTGAGCGACTTCACTTTCACTTTTCTCTTTCAGGCATTGGAGAAGGAAATGGCAACCCACTCCAGTATTCTTGCCTGGAGAATCCCAGGGATGGGGGAGCCTGGTGGGCTGCCGTCTATGGGGTCACACAGAGTCGGACACGACTGAAGTGACTTAGCAGCAGCAGCAGCAGCAGCTAACAGAATTAGACAAGAATCATGCAACTTACATCAAGACATAATACATGTCCACTGGTACCTGCACCCTGCCACTATGCTACCCTTGCCACTGGATCATATTCTGGGCAAACCATATTAGAAAAAGAATCTTCCAGTGACTTATCTTTTCTGAGCCTGTACATAATTAAGTTCTCCATTTGTGAGAAAGGGACGCCTACATGTTAGCAGCCCCTAAGTGGGAGGTAATTTGACTTTATTTACTCAATCTGAAGAGATAGGATACTGATGCTATCAAATGCTGTTGGCAGAAATGGTACACATTCGTAAATGCAATGAAAGCATGATTCTTCTATAAAAAACATGATTGAATCTCACAGTTAAAACTTGAAACAGGTTTTTTTTTTTAAAGATGGCTATTGCTATTGTTATTACTTTATGTAAGCAATCAAGCACAATTTCTTTAATTCTATCAAATATTAGGTCCTGTACTAGATGTTAAGAGTGCTAAGATGAGGAAATCGTATTTTTGCTTGCAAAAACATCATGGTCCAGTGGTAGAATAATATATGCCCAAGGATCTGAAAGATTATTTCCTCTAAGACCACAGCATTTGTGAAGGATAGGAAAGAGGTGCCACGAGGGTCATAGACAGATTAAAATTTGTTGGGCTAGAAGTAGGGTAGGGCAGTAAATACTGATATTAAAAAGGATTGATTGTCTAAGAGCAACATAACTTTTTAGCAAATGGAAATGCTGCCAATTGTGGCTAATGAGTCATCTCTCTATCTTCCTCCAGTGCACTTTCCAGACGGTTGAGATGGAGAGAGGTCAGTAATTCCTGGCCTACTGACTCTGTCCTTGAATTTTATAGGATATTCTGTCTCTCTTTGCATGTGAAAACTCTGCTGTCTCTCTTTGCATGTGAAAACTCTGCTGTCTCTCTTTGCATGTGAAAACTCTGCGGGCCCTGACTGGGAGTATTCTAGCTCTGTCTAGTCCTCCATCTAATAGGAGCTACTGTTTTGGACGGGGACTGAATTTTCCTGAATTTCCCATGCATTGGATACAAACATCCTATCAACTTGCACCCAACAGCCTTACAGAGCTGTTCAGTGGGTTATTACCAGGCTACTGCTGCTTCCCCAGTGTTCTTCCTATCTTTCATTTCTCCCTTATCAATCCATCTGCTATAATGTTGTCAGCTTACTCTTTCTGTAATCTCTTTCTTACTAAACCACCACCATCCTCAACATTGCCTTCCCATGGCTAATCATAATACTTACTAGTTAATGAAAGGTCTCAGTGATCTGGCCCCAACATACTTCTCCAACTGTACTTTGTTTTTTATTTGCTTTTTGGTCTTTTTTTCTTAAATTTTAACCAGCAACTATGCATAATTTCTCCAATCCCATGTCTACAATTCAGTTTCCTGCCTCAGGATCTTGCTTATTATTCTGCTGCTTGGAAAGCACTGTTTCTTTCCCATCTGTAAAATCCCAGCCATCATCCAAGGCTCTTTTCTAATGGTGCCTCCAGAAAGTTATTTCATGATATCTCAAATTATATGCTGCTGCTGCTAAGTCGCGTCAGTCATGTCCGACTCTGGACATGACAGCAGCCCACGAGGCTCCCCCGTCCCTGGGATTCTCCAGGCAAGAACACTGGAGTGGGTTGCCATTTCCTTCTCCAATGCATGAAAAGTGAAAAGTGAAAGTGAAGTCGCTCAGTCGTGTCTGACTCTTAGCGACCCCACAGACTGCAGCCCACCAGGCTCCTCCATCCACGGGATTTTCCAGGCAAGAGTACTGGAGTGGGTCACCAGTGCCTTCTCCACAAATTATAAGCATAATAGCCCAAATTAATTTGAGTCATTTAATAAAAAGCATGTGCATCATTCATCTGTCCATCCTAAGTTGCTTCAGTCATGTCCAACTCTTTGTGACCCTCAGGACCATAGCCCACCAGGCTCCCCTGTCCACAGCATTCTCCAGGCAAGAATATTGGAGTGGGTTGCCATTCCCTTCTCTAGGAGATCTTCCCAACCCAAAGATGGCACCCAGCCCTCCCGCATTGCAGGCAAATTCTTTACTATACGAAACACTAAGGAAGTTCTTTCACATCTTTTTTTTTTTTTCCAAAAAAAATCTACTGTTTAATACAAGAGGATAATATAAAGAGCTAAAAATTTTTTCAGCAAACATGACTGCTTTTCCTAGTAGATTTCAGACACATATAAAATTATATTTTTGGAAGTTTAAAGGCAATTTTCCTTTTAGAATTTTCCATTTAAAATTGCCTTTAAAGGCAATTTTACTTTTTTTTTACCTGAATTACAGTAGAAGAAATATACATCATTTTCCATCTAGAGTTGGAAACATTTATACTCTTCAATTTTATAACCTATTCATTGGTTACATTTTGGGAAAAAAATGCAGCACTACAATTTGAGGATGAGAATGTAATTTAGAAATGGAAGAGAAGGAAAATAGAATCACAGAGGATAGTCTCTCATAAGTTTAGGTCTAAAAAATCCACTGATTTCACAAATTAACTGAAAAACTTGGTATCTTGAGGAGTTATAAACATCCTCTTTCTCCTTATCTTCTAGAAACAACACCTAGCATGCTGCCATTAATCACTAGTGGAAACGTGGCCAGAACCCCTGTCCCTGCTCTTGTGTTTGCACAGCGTCAGGAGATGAGTTACAGATCCACGCACTGTTGAGAGGTGGGTTGGGTTTTAGAAATCAGGAGTGCCCCAGTGTTGTCTACCTGTGCTCTATGGAGCTGTTTGAGGGTGAACCCACGTGGCACTGTGTGTGTGCTCAGGTACTAAGTCCTGTCTGACTCTTTGAGACTCCATGGACTGCAGGCTGCCACGCTCCTCTGTCCATGGGATTTCCCAGACAAGAATACTGGAGCAGGTTGCCATTTGTTCCTCCATTTGATCCCCCAAACCAGGGTTCGAACCCGTGTCTCTTGCATCTCCTGCACTGCAGGCAGATTATTTTACTGCTGAGCCACTAAGGTGTGGTCAGGATTCAGGAAAATACTTAGCAGGATTCCAGGCATCTATTCTCTAGGTTTCACATACAGAGAACTGCAATTTCATTAATTTTAAGTTTTTAAGAAGGATCTTACTTTTTAAAAAGTTTCCTGTGGTTATAAGTTTAAAACCACTAATCTAGGCCATTTCTTGTATTTTCCAGTGAAAAATCTGAGGCTCAGATAGTTAATGAGACTTGCTTAAGGTCACATAAAGGTGTGACAGAGCAGTAGTCAGTAACTTAATGTTCATTTCCTCATTTCAGAATATTCCCCAAGGGAGTCTAGAAAAGGAATGAATGGATGGATTGATGGGTAGATGGTGGGTGGAGGGATAAGTGTTTGAGTGGATGCATAAATGCATGTCTGTTGGACTTGATCCAGTTTCACCCATCATTTCATGGTGCATGAAAAGGGAAATGGATTGGGCATCAGAAATCTTGGAGGCAAATTTCAGTTCTGTCATTTATTGTTATGAGAATTTGAGGTTTGTCTTCTCTCAGCTGCAGTTTTTGACCTACAAAATGGAGTCAGTAATATATTCAAATTCTTCTTCTTTTCAGTGCTATTATTACAAATAGCACTGAAAAGAGGAGAGGCGAAAAGCAAAGGAGAAAAGAAAAGATATAAGCATCTGAATGCAGAGTTCCAAAGAATAGCAAGAAGAGATAAGAAAGCCTTCTTCAGCAATCAATGCAAAGAGATAGAGGAAAACAACAGAATGGGAAAGACTAGAGATCTCTTCAAGAGAATTGGAGATACCAAGGGAACATTTCATGCAAAGATGGGCTCGATAAAGGATAGAAATGGTATGGACCTAACAGAAGCAGAAGATATTAAGAAGAGGTGGCAAGAATACACAGAAGAACTGTACAGAAAAGATCTTCACGACCCAGATAATCATGAGGATGTGATCACTAATCTAGAGCCAGACATCTTGGAATGTGAAGTCAAGTGGGCCTTAGAAAGCATCACTAAGAACAAAGCTAGTGGAGGTGATGGAATTCCNGGAGAAGGGGACGACCGAGGATGAGATGGCTGGATGGCATCACGGACTCGATGGAGGTGAGTCTGAGTGAACTCCAGGAGATGGTGATGGACAGGGAGGCCTGGCGTGCTGTGATTCATGGGGTCGCAAAGAGTCGGACACGACTGAGCGACTGAACTGAACTGAACTGAATATATTCACCTCGTGTTACAAATGACATATTGTTTAGAAGAACCCAGGTGTAATTCCAGTGCCCGGAATGTTAGGATAATAAATAACAATTGCATGACAAAACCCAGTCTTTGATACAGAGATAAAAATTTTCTTTATGAAGAATTCTAATGGAAAACAAAAATAAGAAACTAAACCAGATAAATAGCCCAAATAGTTAGACTGATTATTCTCCATTTGCTCCTCTCTTCCCCTACCTACACTCCAATCCATTCTCCATCCTTGTGCTCTATGGGGCTGAACCCTAGATTCTCTTGCCTTCTCCCTTTTGGTTGAGTTCGGCCAATTGAAGGCAATAAATGGAAACAGGCAGGCAGAAGAAAGATGCTAGAGCATTTCTTTCCTTGCTCTTTCCGGTGTGGCCCTGCAGTTCTGATAGTGGCTTCATACTACACTGTCCTAACCCTGTTTGCTCCTCCTGTTCCTTTCAGACTAGCGCTAGTAACTGCTTCCCACTCTGGCCAGACCTTAAGCACCTCAGCATCTCTTATCGCTTCTTTGTGCTGTGCTTAGTCACTCAGTCATACTCTCATGGACTGTAGCCTGCCAGGCTCCTCTGTCCAGGGGATTTTTCAGGCAAGAACACTGGGGTGGGTTGCCATTTCCAAGGGATCTTCCCAACTCAGGGATCAAACATGCATCTCCTGTGTCTCCTGCATACAGGCAGATTCTTTACTGCTGAGCCACAGGGAAGCCCTAGATACAATGTGATCCAGTAGATTAAATGTGGACACCAATGACATCCACATGGACAAGGGCTTAGAGAAGGTGAGCTAAGAACCCTACAAATTATTGCTTTCCTCCTCTTAGATTTAATGACCTGCCTTATTTTTCATGTTGAAAGAATAAACTTGGAGCAAATGAAGCTGATAGGATGGCATAAGAAGAGAGTAATCTAAATTCAAAGATTTATTCAATTTCAAAAGGAAGGGAATTTGTAGTTGGTGCTGGATCTGGGGCCATGACTTGTCCTCAACTCATTTTGCTCTGCATAAGGACTGAGGCTGAGCTGGGAACATGCAGTCCAGATAGTCGTAGTCAAATCCAAAAAGAATTGGGCAAATTAATGACTGTTCTACCTCCAAGATAGACTTCTCCAAATAGCCTCCTCTTTGCTGTGGCTAAAATGAGTTGTTTCAGATCCCTTTTCCTTTCTTCTCTTGCATACCATGGACTGACTGTTGAGAAATGAACATGCCAGATTGTGTCCCCATCTAACAGTTGACTATGCTTTAAGACACTTTCAGGGATGTCTTAGGAAAGCAGACTCACGGCCAAATTTCATTGCCTTCTCTAATAATAAATGCATCTCCTGTGTCTCCTGCATACAGGCAGATTCTTTACTGCTGAGCCACAGGGAAGCCCTAGATACAATGTGATCCAGTAGATTAAATGTGGACACCAATGACATCCACATGGACAAGGGCTTAGAGAAGGTGAGCTAAGAACCCTACAAATTATTGCTTTCCTCCTCTTAGATTTAATGACCTGCCTTATTTTTCATGTTGAAAGAATAAACTTGGAGCAAATGAAGCTGATAGGATGGCATAAGAAGAGAGTAATCTAAATTCAAAGATTTATTCAATTTCAAAAGGAAGGGAATTTGTAGTTGGTGCTGGATCTGGGGCCATGACTTGTCCTCAACTCATTTTGCTCTGCATAAGGACTGAGGCTGAGCTGGGAACATGCAGTCCAGATAGTCGTAGTCAAATCCAAAAAGAATTGGGCAAATTAATGACTGTTCTACCTCCAAGATAGACTTCTCCAAATAGCCTCCTCTTTGCTGTGGCTAAAATGAGTTGTTTCAGATCCCTTTTCCTTTCTTCTCTTGCATACCATGGACTGACTGTTGAGAAATGAACATGCCAGATTGTGTCCCTATCTAACAGTTGACTATGCTTTAAGACACTTTCAGGGATGTCTTAGGAAAGCAGACTCACGGCCAAATTTCATTGCCTTCTCTAATAATAAGGTACACTTTTGTTAAAAGTAACATACTGCATTTAAAGACTAACTTGTTATATGTATTGGAATTGAATTCATGAAAGTAATGCAGGAAATTCAGACATTTAGCTGAATGTTCATAGTTAAATACTCTGGTACCACTGTAGAACATTAGTGTAGTCAGTTGACAGCAAAATATCAACTCTGTTAGGGACAAACAGTAATGACTCATTTTTCTAATTCCTTTCTTCAAATGTACTTTTGAAAGCTTCGTTTGCTGTGACAATTGAATAACAACCAGGGAAGACCCCATAGCTTTGCAAGCAGCTTCAGTAGTATAGTTCATGCTCCTTTACAAATCCAATTTCAGGTCCAATGTTTTCCTCTTCTCACTGTTGGTGAGACATCTAACCTTTACTCCTTCACTCCTCCCAGGCCAGCATCTTATGAGATGACGCAGAGTCAACTCCTTTGTCAACTCTTCTTTTAAAAAACTGAACTATATAGTTGATTTACAATGCTGTGTTAGTTTGAGGTATACAGCAAAGTAATTCAGCTATACATACAAATATATATATATTTTTTCAGATTCTTTTCTCTTATAGGTTATTACAAAACATTGAGTCTATTTCCCTATGCTGTGAAGTAGGTCCCTGCTGGTTATCTGTTTTAGAAACCCAGCCCAGGATGCTTCCCACTGGCTCTCTCATCTCCTTCCTGGCATCTTCCTGCCCCAGGATTTAGTCTCATGCACTATGCTAGAAAAATCATGTTCTTCACTGACTGTCAAAACTCTTAGCTTCTAGAGTGAAAATATTTGCAAACTATAACCTTCCCACGAATGTGTTTCCTATGACCTGCTGAAGATCTCTGAGACCTTTTGTCTGCATCTTTATACACTGCCTGTGCTGAGCTTTCCACCTCCTGGGCTCTGTCAACTTGTCAAAACACCCCATTACCTCTTACTAAACTTCCCTCACCTGTCACAGCAGGTTTCTTGCCTCTTACGAAAAAGGCTAGACTTCCTGCTTTCCTCCTTATCTGCAGCTGTTCACTTTCTACCCTCTACCCCACTGCAGTAACTATTCTGTTCTAGGAGGGGTGCCTTATTCTTGCTCCTACCCTTCCCCTGTTAGTCATTCCCCAATCCTGGCCATGTTTTGCACTGAACTGCCCTAGCCAGTTGTGATTATTTTGTATCCTGAATTTGTCATAAAGAATTGTTGGCATTTATCTCCAATTAAAGTAATGATTTGTCATTGGTTTTTGAAATTACTCAGACCTGATCTTGAACCCTGGTTCTGTTACTTGTGACTTGGAAGGAATAATCTCTCTGATTACAAAGTCTTGGTCTGTAAAATTTTATAGATATAATGCTCGGATTAAGCAGAGCATATTTTGTTGGGTATAAGGCATTATTGATTTTAAGACAGTTTATGTGATGTTAATGTTTAAGAAAAATGTGTATCTTAGAACTGATGTGAAAATGTACAAACAACACTTTTAGCCCAATATCTGACCAAGAGTAAGTGCTCAGTAGATCAGACTCAATTCCCTTCCTCATCTCTTTGATTTCCCTTTACCCCACTGTCTCCTTTCTCTTCACAAATCAATGGAAGTTATGGGAAAAAAAAAAAAAAACAACCGAAAACATCAGAAGGGAAAGTAGGGGATGAATAAAAGATCTGGGAATTATTTTTCAGTTAATTATTAGTAAAGTAGTTAAATATTACTAAAGTAGAGGCTTTCCTGATATCTCAGTTGGTACAGAATCTGCAATGCAGGAGACCCCGGTTTGATTCCTGGTTCAGGAAGATCCGCTTGTGAAAGGATTAGGCTACCCACTCTGATATTCTTGGGCTTCCCTGGTGGCTCAGATGATAAAGCATCTGCCTGCAATGTGCGTTCGATCTCGGGGTTGGGAAGATCCCTTGGAGAAGGGAAAGGCTATCCACTCCTGTATTCTGGCCTGGAGAATTCCATGGACTGTATAGTCCAGGGGTTGCAAAGATTCAAACACTACTGAGTGACTTTCACTTTCATTAATAAAGTATAGTTGCTTTACAATGTTGCATGAGTTTCTACTGTACAGCAAAGTGAATAAGTCATATGTATACACATATCCCCTCTTTTCTAGATTTCATTCCCATTTAGCTCACCACTCATTTAGGTCAGCACTGAGTAGAGTTCCCTGTGCTACACAGTAGGTTCTTGTTAATCATCTGTTTCATATATAAAAGTATCTATATGTCAATCCAATCTCCCAGTTCATCCCCCCAGCCTTTTTCCCCCTTGGTATCCATAAGTTTGCCCTCTACACCTGTGTCTCTATTTCTGCTTTGTAAATAAGTCCATTTGTATCATTTTCCTGGATTCAACATATAAGTGTTATTTCACAGTATATGTTCTTCTCTTTCTGACTTCACTCTGTGCGACAGTCTCTAGGTGGAAATTATTTTGATTTTGTCTTTTAAACAGAAGCTTTTTTCTCTCTTAAAGTCTAAACATAGTGCGGACCCCAGAATTATAATTTCCTGAAGAAAATGGCTGGTCCACTTTTGGAGTTAGGGAACAATTCATCAACCAGGCATAAAACAGAGGAAAAGAGATGTTGCTTAGTTTTCATTGTATTATCACCAAGATTATAATATATCGCTTGCCACAGGTATGTTTAGGGGGACATTTCAATTGTTTTAACACAGAAATGCTATTTTTGTATAGTAGGCATCTGTATGGCCACCAAAAAAGGCTATAAAGTTAGGCAGGGTGATATTATGGAGAAACTCTTGGTCAAGTTAATTAGTTCGAACTGTTCTGAGTGTGCTGCTGCTGCTGCTGCTGCTGCTGCTGCTGTCGCTTCAGTCGTGTCCGACTCTGTGAGACCCCACAGACGGCAGCCCGCTAGGCTCCTCTGTCCCTGGGATTCTCCAGTCAAGAACACTGGAGTGGGTTGCCATTTCCTTCTTCAATGCATGAAAGTGAAAAGTGAAAGTGAAGTCGCTCAGTCATGCCTGACTCTTAGGGACCCCATGGACTGCAGCCTACAGGGCTCCTCCGTCCATAGGATTTTCCAGGCAAGAGTTCTGGAGTGGTTTGCCATTGCCTTCTCTGCCTGAATGTGATAGGAGAGCATAAAAAGATTTATATAGATAAGAGTGAGATAATCAGATCATTATTTGCATTTTCAAGGAAGTCATTCAGGGCAATGTGATGAATGAATGAATGAAAGCAGAGATGCTCTCTCTCTACACTGGAGCCCAAAGCCACCAAGTTCCTTAAATCCCAAGCCAGTAAATGCCTGGTGAAGAAGCAAAGAAGCAAAAATAAATTAAGTCCAGCCACACAGAGTCACCAGTAAGCAGGAAGAAGAAAAAAAAAAACTTTACTATATATAGTTGCTTATTGTTTTCAAATTCAGTTTTCAGAATGGAGAGCACAAATTATGTTACGTCACTTTGAAACCTATTATTCTGCAGTAATAATGTTTATATTGCCTAGGTGAAGTTGCTATATAACAAATGCTGAAGGAAGGTCACCAAAAGGTACAAAGTTCCAGTTATAAAGTAAATAAGTCCTGGAGATCTAATGAACAACATTATGACTGTAGTTAACACTCTTGTATGATATATTTGAAAACTGTCGAGAGGGTAGATCCTAAAAGTCTCATTACAAAGGAAAAAAAAAGTTATTTTCTCCCTTTTTTAAAACTATTTGATGTGATGGATGTTAACTAAACTGAGGTGGTAATCATTTTGCAATATATCTAAGTCAAGTCATTTTGTTGCTGCTGCTGCTGCTAAGTCACTTCAGTCGTGTCCGACTCTGTGTGACCCCATAGACGGCAGCCCACCAGGCTCCCCCATCCCTGGGATTCTCCAGGCAAGAATACTGGAGTGGGTTGCCATTTCCTTCTCCAATGCATGAAAGAGAAAAGTGAAAGTGAAGTCGCTCAGCCTGTCCGACTGTTAGCGACCGCATGGACTGCAGCCCACCAGGCTACTCCATCCATTGGATTTTCCAGGCAAGAGTACTGGGGTGGGGTGCCATTGCCTTCCTCAAGTCATTTTGTTACAGACCTTGAAAACACTGCATATAAATTATATCTCCCTTATTTATATACATATATAACACTGAAAGAAAAAAAAATCAGAAATGTCACAAGAATGTAGCAAGGATCTAGGGATTAAGACTGCCTATGGAACACCTGGATATTGTACCTGTGCATGAAGAGTCTTATTTGAAGACTTAATGGGCATCTGAGGGTACACATTGAAAGAAACTTTAGGACTAATTATCTTAGCCAGAAGAAAATACCTGGACAGGAGCTCCCAGGGAGGAAAACAAAATCCTTCTGTTCATCAAACAATTTTTGTTTTTGTTTGATGGACAAGTTTGTGCCACTGAAGTACATCTAGTTCAGTCTCCAGAAGCATTTTACAGCTTCCTCAAAAAGATTTCCTTTATAGAATTCAATGATGCACAATGAAAGTGTCCACAGAAATACAGACTAATTAATTACAGGGTCTCTGAGGCTGAAATAAATGGGTAGAGCCAATTATGACCCTTATTGATTTAATTGGAAACAAGAACAACAATAAAAACCCATGTCTGGAAAACAAGGCTTGATTGAGCCACCACCAAGAGAGAGGAACAAAACTTTGGGGCCTCCGTAGACTTTGGAGGCAATGTGCACCATATTATGATGCTCAGTCTAAACTCACTTGACCAGTGACTCGAAGGCTTCTGGTTCTGAGTAAGTTTCCGAGTGAGAGAAAGCAAGGCTTTCAGGCCACACCTCCAGCGTGCTTACTCCTGCTGTTCTGCTCTTCCTCAGCCCATATCAATGACCCCATCGGAAGTTTAGAAGGAGCAGCCTTCTAAAGGCAAAGGGACCTTGGCTGTGGTCCTGGGCAGCTGCCTAACTTTCCTTTTCCCTGCCTATTTGATAAACCGTGTCATGTAAGTTCTTGGTGATTCATCTACTTTCTAAGGGAGCCCAGATTGATTTCAGAATCTTGGAACTAAGAAGCCTGGCTGATAGATACAGTGATAAATATCACTCACATGGAAGTAAAAATATCACTGACTCTAAAAGCAATGCAGTCAATCAGAAGGACACATTGTAGTGCAAATGGAAGTCAACGTAAACGCATAACCAGATATCTGAAGAAAAAATGCCAACAATAATCATGAGTTTCAGAAACTGGTTGGAGTTCATGCTGTGTTCCACGAGGTTGGGCTTCTCTGAAGGGCAATCAGAGCATCCCTCAAGATGCATGCAGAGTTCAAGAAATATTTTTGGATTAATAAAACTCATGAGGCCATAAAAGTGGATGTGAACATTCGTAGCAGCTTGATTTGTAACAGCCCCTAGCTAGACACAACCATATTATCCATCATGAGGCAAATGGAAGAAAAAATATCATGTAACAATAAAATGGACCATTATTTAGTAATAAACAATGAACTACTGATATATGCAACTATATGTGTGAATCTCACACAATATTATGTTGCATGAGAGCATATACTATACATTTTCTTTTACATAAAGTTCTAGAACTGGCAAAAACTAATCTGTACTAACAGCCATCACATCAATGGTAGCCTGAGGCAAGCGGGAGGGAAAGGTTTTAAAGGGGCACAAAGCAATATACTGGATGATGGAAATGCTGTATAGCTTGAGAGGAGTGGTGGTTCCAATTATATATATAATTTTCAAGTCTCATTAAATACATCACTCTTAGAAATACTCATTTAATTGTACATAAATTATATCTCAACAAAGTTGGTTAGAAAACTCATGAACTGGTCAAACATAAATGTATGGTAAACATCTTGTTCCTGTTTAGTCTCTAAGTCATGTCCAGCTCTTTTGTGACCTCATGGACTATAGCCCACCAGGCTCCTATGTGGGATTTCTCAAGCAAGACTACTGGAGTGGGTTGCCATTTCCTTCTCCAGGGCATCTTCTTGACGCAGGGATTGAACCTACATCTCTTGCATTGTAGGAAGATTCTTTACTACTGAGCCACCGGAGAAGCCCATAGTAAACATAAGCTCTGATTTAACACCTTAGTTTGTATAGATTTTGAAATCAAACAGCTGAATATGAATCTAAGACATTCCCTTCATTTTGTAGCTATGTAATCTTGACTAATTTACCCCAGGTTTTAGAATGTTGAAATCCTCACATATTTCACAATGAGGATTAAAAGTGATAACCTGAAACTATCTAGCACACAGTAGAAACTCAAGATTCTAGTTTGCATATACTACTAAAGTGAAATCATGGTGCGCTGAGTAAAGCTACACATGAGCTTACTTCTGAGGAAAGCAGAATTAGCAGCTGCTTGCATGTAGATTGCTGTGGGGCAAGAAATCATAATTAGACTGAATTATCACTGTGGAACACAAGGTTCTGAACTTATGACATGAGACCGAGGATTCATATCTGGTATACTGTTGAGCATAACAGAATTCTGGTGAGTCTGAAGCTATGCAGGGTTGGGGCATGTTCTTTGGAGTCAAGACAATCTTCAGTTCAGTTCAGTCGCTCAGTTGTGTCTGACTCTTTGCGACCCCCTGAATTGCAGCATTTCCAGGCCCCCCTGTCCATCGCCATCTCCCAGAGTTCATCCAAACCCACATCCATCGAGTTGGTGATGCCATCCAGCCATCTCATCCTCTGTTGTCCTCTTTTCCTTCTGCCCCCAATCCCTCCCAGCATCAGAGTCTTTTCCAATGAGTCAACTCTTCGCATGAGATGGCCAAAGTACTGGAGCTTCAGCTTTAGCATCATTCCTTCCAAAGAACACCCAGGACTGATCTTCTTTTGAATGGACTGGCTGGATCTACTTGCAGTCCAAGGAACTCTCAAGAGTCTTCTCCAACACCACACTTCAAAAGCATCAATTCTTCGGTGCTCAGCTTTCTTCACAGTCCAACTCTCACATCCATACATGACCAATGGAAAAACCATAGCCTTGACTAGATGAACCTTTGCTGGCAAAGTAATGTCTCTGCTTTTCAATATGCTATCTAGGTTGGTCATAACTTTCCTTCCAAGGAGTAAGCGTCTTTTAATTTCATGGCTCCAATCACCATCTGCAGTGAATCCATCGAGTTGGTGATGCCATCCAGCCATCTCATCCTCTGTTGTCCTCTTTTCCTTCTGCCCCCAATCCCTCCCAGCATCAGAGTCTTTTCCAATGAGTCAACTCTTCGCATGAGTTGGCCAAAGTACTGGAGCTTCAGCTTTAGCATCATTCCTTCCAAAGAACACCCAGGACTGATCTTCTTTTGAATGGACTGGCTGGATCTACTTGCAGTCCAAGGAACTCTCAAGAGTCTTCTCCAACACCACACTTCAAAAGCATCAATTCTTCGGTGCTCAGCTTTCTTCACAGTCCAACTCTCACATCCATACATGACCAATGGAAAAACCATAGCCTTGACTAGATGAACCTTTGCTGGCAAAGTAATGTCTCTGCTTTTCAATATGCTATCTAGGTTGGTCATAACTTTCCTTCCAAGGAGTAAGCGTCTTTTAATTTCATGGCTCCAATCACCATCTGCAGTGATTTTGGAGCCCCCCAAAATAATGTCTGACACTGTTACCAATGTTTCCCCATCTATTTCCCATGAAGTGATGGGACCAGATGCCATGATCTTTGTTTTCTGAATGTTGAGCTTTAAGCCAACTTTTTCACTCTCGTCTTTCACTTTCATCAAGAGGCTTTTTAGTTCCTCTTCACTTTTTGCCATAAGGGTCGTGTCATCTGCATATCTGAGGTTACTGATATTTCTCCCGGCAATTTTGATTCCAGTTTGTGCTTCTTCCAGCCCAGCGTTTCTCCGCCCACTGCTATTTACCAAGTAAGAACTTTGAGCATGCAAGTTCCCTTCTCAAGCTTCAGATTTTCATCTGTAAATGGGAATACATACAACACGTACTTCAAATGGTTGCTGTGAGAATTTTTAAGTGAGATAATACAGTCAAAACATTGAGCACAATATTATTTTGTCATTACTAAACTGATGTCTTCTCTGTATTTATTTAATGGACCCATCCATTGTCATCTACTTGTTATTTTTGAAAGCTTTATTTTAAACGACATACAGAATAAGTCCAGTTTTGTATAATTAGAAGGACTTTAGAGAAGTGAGAAAGCACTATATATGGCTCTGGTTATAACTATAAACTTACTAGGACAACACATATTTTAGGCTCTCCATGTCTACGGGTATCGATACAAAGAAATGAGAATCTGCTGAAGAGAAAGAATATCAGCGCTACCCTTGACAATTACCTTCAGAATCATTCCAGGAGAATCTACAGGGAGTTAAGCCCCTATTATCAGTAATAATTTGCATTAGTATCTCTAGCTGGAACTGGCAGGTGCTAGTTAGAATAGCTCACTGGGAGTAGGTGCCACCTAGACCATGGATTTTCTGAGGATTCATTCATTTTTTTATATTTATCATCTGGGACATAATACACCCTTAACAGTTGTTAGCTGGGGTGGGGGAAAGGGAGAGTGAGAGCAAGCAGTACTGATAATAGCTTGTACACAGGAACCTGAACTTCTTTTCAAGCCTCCTTTCAGAGAAAATGATAGGAATGATCAGCAACCATTCATGAGCAATGATCAAAATTGACAGGAAATACTGAAGGAGGCACACCTAGAGAGCATGGAACATTAACAACACAGACTATTCAATTTATACAGGAAAGAGTTATAATTAGTGGGGAAAATATACCATATGACTGTGAAAATAAGAGGTTTCCCTTAGGTTTTATTCAAAATTAGTCTAAATAGTTGAGCCACACAAAAGATAAAGAAGTCACATTTTAACACCTCGAAAGCTACCCCATTGATTGGTAAAATAAAATACAAAGAGGATAAACAAGCTGAGATCAAACCTTATGGTTTCTTCATGCAATGCTGAAGACTTAATTTCAGGATACAAAAGTACTCAAAGGGTATTTTGTAATTACAAACCAATAAGAAAATCCATCCAGGAGGAATAATTATATAATTTCTGCATGGCTTCATTGTGCAAGGCTCAGAGAATGGGAAAAAATAGACTCCTCTATTATTATGAGTGCTGCAGAGAATGACTCACCGTTACAACTGGGACGACATCCTAGATTAGTTTTTTTCCCCCCATTGTGTATCATAGAAGAAATTAAGCAGACTATATTTCCTAGTAATTTTTTAAAAATTTACAAACTCCAAACTCTGATTCAGTCTCTGAGACTCTTGCCAGTAACAAGATCAGCAACAGGGTTAAGCTATTATTAAAAATATAAGAAATTTCTCTTTTTAAATGTTTTTCATATGTCTTAAATTGTTGGTCTTCACTGGCAGGAAATTAATGTATATCTTCAGTGACCTGTAGTTTCATAAATATTTATGATAGCAAAATGCCATCTGTGTAAATAATTGGAGTTTAGTTTTTAAATTCTTAAGACTAACATCATATATTACAGTTAGAAACATTTCATTTGCTCTAATCTTGTTGCTGAGTTTTAATCAGTAAATATTATAACAACCTCATTGCAAATCTACATATGATTAAGAATACATTATAACACTCAAGAATAAAAATTTATTGGTAATAAAATAATAACATGACTATAAACAAATTATTCTAAAAATAAAAATAATATTTTTAGAGCTAGCTGATGGGGTCGCTAAGAGTCAGACACGACTGAGAGACTTCACTTTCACTTTTCACTTTCATGCATTGGAGAAGGAAATGGCAACTCACTCCAGTGTTCTTGCCTGGAGAATTCCAGGGACGGGGGAGCCTGGTGGGCTGCCGTCTATGGGGTCACACAGAGTTGGACACGACTGAACCTAGTAGAGTAATTTTTTCACAGTATATGTAAATCGAACAGTATACTCTCAACTTCTAGCGATGTATATCAATTATTTCTCAATAAAGTTGGCAAAAAAAATCTTTTAACCTTCTATTTATCTAGCAATTTTGATTCCAGTTTGTGCTTCTTCCAGCCCAGCGTTTCTCCGCCCACTGCTATTTACCAAGTAAGAACTTTGAGCATGCAAGTTCCCTTCTCAAGCTTCAGATTTTCATCTGTAAATGGGAATACATACAACACGTACTTCAAATGGTTGCTGTGAGAATTTTTAAGTGGGATAATACAGTCAAAACATTGAGCACAATATTATTTTGTCATTACTAAACTGATGTCTTCTCTGTATTTATTTAATGGACCCATCCATTGTCATCTACTTGTTATTTTTGAAAGCTTTATTTTAAACGACATACAGAATAAGTCCAGTTTTGTATAATTAGAAGGACTTTAGAGAAGTGAGAAAGCACTATATATGGCTCTGGTTATAACTATAAACTTACTAGGACAACACATATTTTAGGCTCTCCATGTCTACGGGTATCGATACAAAGAAATGAGAATCTGCTGAAGAGAAAGAATATCAGCGCTACCCTTGACAATTACCTTCAGAATCATTCCAGGAGAATCTACAGGGAGTTAAGCCCCTATTATCAGTAATAATTTGCATTAGTATCTCTAGCTGGAACTGGCAGGTGCTAGTTAGAATAGCTCACTGGGAGTAGGTGCCACCTAGACCATGGATTTTCTGAGGATTCATTCATTTTTTTATACTTATCATCTGGGACATAATACACCCTTAACAGTTGTTAGCTGGGGTGGGGGAAAGGGAGAGTGAGAGCAAGCAGTACTGATAATAGCTTGTACACAGGAACCTGAACTTCTTTTCAAGCCTCCTTTCAGAGAAAATGATAGGAATGATCAGCAACCATTCATGAGCAATGATCAAAATTGACAGGAAATACTGAAGGAGGCACACCTAGAGAGCATGGAACATTAACAACACAGACTATTCAATTTATACAGGAAAGAGTTATAATTAGTGGGGAAAATATACCATATGACTGTGAAAATAAGAGGTTTCCCTTAGGTTTTATTCAAAATTAGTCTAAATAGTTGAGCCACACAAAAGATAAAGAAGTCACATTTTAACACCTCGAAAGCTACCCCATTGATTGGTAAAATAAAATACAAAGAGGATAAACAAGCTGAGATCAAACCTTATGGTTTCTTCATGCAATGCTGAAGACTTAATTTCAGGATACAAAAGTACTCAAAGGGTATTTTGTAATTACAAACCAATAAGAAAATCCATCCAGGAGGAATAATTATATAATTTCTGCATGGCTTCATTGTGCAAGGCTCAGAGAATGGGAAAAAATAGACTCCTCTATTATTATGAGTGCTGCAGAGAATGACTCACCGTTACAACTGGGACGACATCCTAGATTAGTTTTTTTCCCCCCATTGTGTATCATAGAAGAAATTAAGCAGACTATATTTCCTAGTAATTTTTTAAAAATTTACAAACTCCAAACTCTGATTCAGTCTCTGAGACTCTTGCCAGTAACAAGATCAGCAACAGGGTTAAGCTATTATTAAAAATATAAGAAATTTCTCTTTTTAAATGTTTTTCATATGTCTTAAATTGTTGGTCTTCACTGGCAGGAAATTAATGTATATCTTCAGTGACCTGTAGTTTCATAAATATTTATGATAGCAAAATGCCATCTGTGTAAATAATTGGAGTTTAGTTTTTAAATTCTTAAGACTAACATCATATATTACAGTTAGAAACATTTCATTTGCTCTAATCTTGTTGCTGAGTTTTAATCAGTAAATATTATAACAACCTCATTGCAAATCTACATATGATTAAGAATACATTATAACACTCAAGAATAAAAATTTATTGGTAATAAAATAATAACATGACTATAAACAAATTATTCTAAAAATAAAAATAATATTTTTAGAGCTAGCTGATGGGGTCGCTAAGAGTCAGACACGACTGAGAGACTTCACTTTCACTTTTCACTTTCATGCATTGGAAAAGGAAATGGCAACTCACTCCAGTGTTCTTGCCTGGAGAATTCCAGGGACGGGGGAGCCTGGTGGGCTGCCGTCTATGGGGTCACACAGAGTTGGACACGACTGAACCTAGTAGAGTAATTTTTTCACAGTATATGTAAATCGAACAGTATACTCTCAACTTCTAGCGATGTATATCAATTATTTCTCAATAAAGTTGGCAAAAAAAATCTTTTAACCTTCTATTTATCTCAAAAAGAATTGAAAACTCATAAATTTTTGCCCCATAAATTATGCTTTTTTACTCATTTCCATTATTATTTTGCAGCAAAGCTTATAGCTAAAAAAGGTAAGACCTCCTTTTACTATAAACCTTGGTAATCCTTTACCAAAAAGTGAGCTCAGCCTTGGTTGTCTGAGAAACACAAACAAGAAAATGCTAAAGGGCAGCAGGGGTAAGTTGTGGTCTAATTAGTCAATCCTACAGAAGCAGAAGATATTATGAAGAGGTGGCAAGAATACACAGAAGAAGTGTACAAAAAAGATATTCATGACCCAGATAATCATGATGATGTGATCACTAACCTAGAGCCAGACATCTTGGAATGTGAAGTCAAGTGGGCCTTAGAAAGCATCACTATGAACAAAGCTAGTGGAGGTGATGGAATTCCAGTTGAGCTGTTTCAAACCCTGAAAGATGATGCTATGAAAGTGCTGCACTCAGTATGCCAGCAAATTTGGAAAACTCAGCAGTGGCCACAGGACTGGAAAAGGTCAGTTTTCATTCCAATTCCAAAGAAAGGCAATGCCAAAGAATGCTCAAACTACCGCACAATTGCACTCATCTCACGTGCTAGTAAAGTAATGCTCAAAATTCTCCAAGCCAGGCTTCAGCAATATGTGAACCGTGAACTCCCTGATGTTCAAGCTGGTTTTAGAAAAGGCAGAGGAACCAGAGATCAAATTGCCAACATCTGCTGGATCATGGAAAAAGCAAGAGAGTTCCAGAAAAACATCTATTTCTGCTTTATTGACTATGTCAAAGCCTTTGACTGTGTGGATCACAATAAACTGTGGAAAATTCTGAAAGNTCAAGCTGGATTTAGAAAAGGCAGAGGAACTAGAGATCAAATTGCCAACATCCACTGGATCATCAAAAAAGCAAGAAAGTTCCAGAAAAATATCTACTTCTGGTTTATTGACTATGCCAAAACCTTTGATTGTGTGGACCACAAAAAACTCTGGAAAATTCTTAAAGATATTGGAATACCAGACCACCTGACCTGCCTCTTGAGAGATCTGTATGCAGGTCAGGAAGCAACAGTTACAACTGGACATGAACAGACTGGTTCCAAATAGGGAAAGGATTATGTCAAGGCTGTATATTGTCACCCTGTTTATTTAAGTTCTATGCAGAGTACCTCATGAGAAACGCTGGGCTGGATGAAGCACAAGCTGAAATCAAGATTGCCAGGAGAAGTATAAATAACCTCAGATATGCAGATGACACCACCCTTATGGCAGAAAGTGAAGAGCAGCTAAAAAGCCTCTTGATGAAAGTGAAAGAGGAGAGTGAAAACGTTGGCTTAAAACTCAACATTTAGAAAACTAAGATCGTGGCATACTGTCCCATCACTTCATGGCAAATAGATGGGGAGACAGTGGAAACAGTGAGAGACTTTCTTTTTGGGGGCTCCAAAATGACTGCAGATGGTGACTGAAGCCATGAAATTAAAAGATGCTTGCTCCTTAAAAGAAAAGCCATGAGCAACCTAGACAGCATATTAAAAAGCAGAAACATTACTTTGCCAACAAAAGTCTGCCTAGTCAAAGCTGTGGTTTTTCCAGTAGTCATGTATGGAAGTGAGAGTTGGACCATTAAGAAAGCTGAGCACCATAGAATTGATGCTTTTGAACTGTGGTGTTGGAGAAGACTCTTGAGAGTCCCTTGGACTGCAAGGAGATCCAACCAGTCCATCCTCAAGGAAATCAGTCCTAAATATTCATTGGAAGGACTGATGCTGAAGCTGAAAATCCAATACTTTGGCCACCTGTTGCGAAGAACTGACTCATTGGAAAAGACCCCGATGCTGGAAAGATTGAAGGCAGGAGGAGAAGGGGATAACAGAGGATGAGATGGTTGGATGGCATCACCGAATCAATGAACATGAGTTTGAGTAAACTCTGTGAGTTGGAGATGGACAGGGAGGCCTGGCATGTTGCAGTCCATGGGGTCACAGAGTTGGACAGGAGTGAACTGAACTGAACTGAGAGTGTGATACGCAGAACTGCCACAACCACCTTATGACCATGACGGGAAGACCTAAGGACAAAAGCCCAGGGCTGAGAGAATGGTGGAACAGAAAGATAGGAAGAGCTGGAGTTGTTGATTCTGAATAATCTAACCATTAAAGCACTCATCTTTACGACTTCCCCTGTGGAATAATAAATGTGCTTGTTGTATAAGCTGTTATGAGTGTTTTGTGTGTGTGTGTTACTTGTAGCCAAATGCTATACCATTTAATGGAAGGGGAAACAAGAACAGAGAGGTTAAGCTACAAACCAAGATCACAGAGCTAGCTAGTAGCAGAGCCAAGATGAGGCTATACCCTTTACTACTATCGAATACACATACACACCCCAGCCCTCAAACCCGAGGTGGTGTGGTGTAGTGGAAAAAGCATTGAGGTATGTGAAGAGGCCTGGGGTGAAGAGACGGGGATAGAGACCACTTAGCGGTGATTATCAGGTCAAGCATGCTATGGGTGTCCCCTGCCTCCCAGCAGGGGTGGTGGCAGCTGATGCCTGCTCTGGCTCCATCAGCCATTAATTAAAACTTGAGAAGAAGATTAATACACAGGGGACAGTTTTAATTAGAGACTCCTGGAACGTTAGAATTGGCATGGTCTTAAGAGAACAGGTGTGCCAGTCTCCTTATTGTATAATGGGGAAACTGAGGCTCAGAGAGGGGGAGGGACTGGCCTAGGTTTCCCCCAGGAGTCTGTGAGTTAGGAGTCCAGGTGCCCTGTGGGACCCCCTAGCCAAACGCCTTTCCTCTGCCCTGGGATGCCTTCCGTATGCTTTAATTAACTTATTATCCCATTCAATTTGTCAGTATATCTCAGGTCCCCAGCAAAGGTCTACAACTAAAGCTCCCTTTTGTGCAACCTCTGCCTGGCCCCAGGGGGTTGATAGGATAAGAACAAGCATTGAGGAGCCTAGGGAAGCTGAGTTTGACCACCTATTCCCCAGGGTTTGGCCCAACCAGGACTCTGTGCCTGAGAATGGTCAGCCCTAAGACGTTTCACCTTTTCCTGTTTCATAGGAAGGAGGGATGGAAATATCACTAATCAGTTATCCTAACCTCTCAATTTGCAAAGTGCTGTCTGTTATCTCATTGATACATTAACCCTGGGCATTAAGGTTTTCTTCCTTTAAAAAATACTTCTATTATTTTTTCAACAAGACATGGTCATACATACCATGTCTAAGTGTATATGGCAAACAGTTAAGTTCTCCTCATCCCCTATCTCACCCCAGCACAATCACAGTTGACAGTTTGCCATCTGTCTGTAGACTTCTCTCTCTCTCTCTCTCTCACACACACGCATTGCATTCCCTCCTGTTGTCACAATATGTCCCACCTTGAAAGGAACGCCAGGGCATAACAGGGAACAGTGATGGCAGGATCTCCTTAGAAGCCTCCTGGAGGTCTTTCCCTCACAGAGGCATCTAATGAAGGTACCCAGGGAGCCCATGTGGTACCCTGGAGCCAATGTGAAAAAGTTGCTGCTCTGGGTAGACAATTTAGAAATGGGTGCCCGCTTCAGAGGGCAGATGCTACTGCACGTCAGGACACACAGGCTGGTAGAAGGAGCGGCAGGGCAGGAGCTCTGTCTTCACGTCCTTTGGGCGTCCCCATCTCCGCCCTTTCCATCCGCGGCCACTCTCACCGCCCTGCCAGTCTCCCACTATCCCTCCCTGGCATTCCGGCTGCCCCAGCCTTCTCACTAGTGTCCCTGTCTCGCTCCTGCCCCTCCAAGTCCCCTCCTCACTGCTGCCAGACAGATTGTTCTCTCTTTTTTTTTTTAATTTTAATTGGAGGCTAATTACTTTACAATACTGTGGTGGTTTTTGCCATACATTCTCATGAATCTGCCATGGGTGTACATGTGTTCCCCATCCTGAACCCCCCTCCCACCTCTCTCCTCATCCCATCCCTCTGGGTCATCCCAGTGCACCAGCCCCGAGCACCCTGTCTCATGCATCAAACCTGGACTGGCGATTCGTTTCACATATGATATTTTACATGTTTCAATGCTATTCTCCCATATCTTCCCACCCTCGCTTCTCCCACAGAGTCCAAAAGTCTGTTCTTTACATCTGTGTCTCTTTTGCTGTCTCACATACAGGGTCATCATTACCCTCTTTCTAAATTCCATATATATGTGTTAATATACTGTATTGGTGTTTTTCTTTCTGGCTTACTTCACTCTGTATAATAGGCTCCAGTTTCATCCACCTCATGAGAACTGATTCAAATGCATTCTTTTTAATAACTGAGTAATATTCCATTGTGTATATGTACCACAGCTTTCTTGTCCATTCGTCTGCCAATGGATATCTAGGTTGCGCCAGCTGGCTTGGGTACAAATCCTGGCTCTGCCACTTATCAACCGATGACCTTGGGCAATCCATTTACCTCCCTGTACCTCAGTTTCCTTATCTGGAAATGGGAATGCTACTTGACAATGACAGTATCTACCTCATGGGAGTGGAGGGAAGAGTAAATGAGGTAATACAGTTAACAAAGCTCCGGACAGTACCTATGAGGTGAGGCCCCAGAAGCACTTGTGGCTCAGGGCCAAAAGGGCCTCAGCCATGGCTCCATGTAAGTCAGAAAATGGAGCTGGAGTTGGATGGAGAGAAGGAGGGTGCTGTGAGAGAGGCTAAACATGGCCTCATTTTCGGGAGCTGAGAGAAAGATCTGGCCTTGGCTAGGCAGTTCACAGAGGGCAACAAAACTGTAAGCACAGGCTCCCAAGGTTCCTGTGGTCCCTGAGCCCAGCCTGGGGAAAGAGAGAAGGAGGCTGGAACGCCCAGGGACTCCCTGGTACCTCCTAAGCCTCAGTTTTCTCATCTGCAAAATGAGGATTCAAATTACTTCACGGGGTAGCTGTGAGGTGAAGGGAATGCACAGAACCTCCCAGTATAACACTTCGAACATCACAGGTACTCAAGAAATCACTGGAGAGGGGAGAAAAGAGGAGGATATAGATACCCAGGCCAGAGCAAAGGGCCCAATGCTGCCTGTCCATCTACCAGCTCCATGGTGGTGACAAGATGGGACATATCCCAGTTGCTGCAGGAGCATTGCTGGGTTTATTTTGGAGCCAGGGTGGTGGTAGAGGCAAAAGGGATTTGGCCACACCGTGGTACACATCAGGCATCAGAAAATGGGTAGCCAGGCCCTCACATCTCTGAGCCTCAGTCCCCTTAGCTGCAAAATGGGGATAATATCACCAGGCCCACATGGCTACTGTGAAGCTGAAATAAGCTAATGAACAGAAAAGCACATCATACAGAATGTGGGCAATTCTTGGTTTATCTACTGCAGAAGAAGCAATTTAAAATCAAGATTCAGAGCATTGGATTTGGAGTAAGACTGATCTAGGTAAAAGTCTGGGTCTCCCTTTCCTAAATACACAGTCTTAAGCAGGTCATGTAACTTTCCTTGGTCTCAGTGTCCTCATCTATAAAATGGGAATAATAATAGTACCTACTTCACAGGATTTGTGAGGAAATTCAGAGATCATTTGACATACCTCCCAGTCCATGTAAACATTCAATACATATTGTTTTTTAAGATAACATTATTCCTCAAGAACAGAACCCAGGTCTTCAGCTTCTAAATTTCTTTCTTCATAAACTTCATCAGGTAGCCCCATTGTCTGTGGTAAATGATAAACCCTTGTAAGCTAAGAAATCCTTAACTCTCAGCCATTTTATGGCATAATGGACTTTCAAACCTGGAGGAACTGTTGAAAATCAATTATTCTACCTACTCCATTATACAGATGGGAAAACTGAGGCTCAGTGAGCAGAAGTGATAGACCTCAAACTAACCACATGAGTGTTGCATACCAAGTCCTCCTGACCAAAAGCCAACACCCCGTGCCCACCAATGTTGCCCCTTCTCTGAAGTTATTTCTAAATGGAAGAGATGCCCCCCAAAAGGCAGGGTAACACCTGCTACGGCTTCCCCAGAATCCTACCAGCTTAGGACCTTTCCATCTCATTTTGCCGACCTTGTCCCAGGCCACACCTAGCTGGTGGCCTATCCCTGCCTCAGCCTGCCCTCCCTCCACTCTGAGTGCTTCGACAGCCTAGGCCGGGTGGTCTGTAATTGCTTCCTGTCCTCACAAGCTCTGTTTGTTTGCTCTGTGGCCGCTTCCTCACACCCCGCACACCGGAGGTGCTGACCAGCAGTGCAGGACTCCTGGGGCCCGGCCCCCAGCCTGCTCTCAGATGTTGAGCCAGCCCTCCCCAGACCCACCACCTGGAGCCCAGGAACCCAGCAAGGCCCTGGAGACACCCTCCCTCAGCACTTCCCGCGGCTTCCGCAGCCCACCCCCACCCTCTAAGCAGCTGGTCCTGCCCCCAGCTGGGGGAGAAGCCAAAAAATCAACAGGTGGCGATCCAGAGGGAAGCCCTGGTAGGACTTGGACTGACTGAATGGGACAACCCCCCCCACTTCCCCTAGCCCACCCCTGCTTGCAACCCCTGTCCAGTGGGACTCAGACAGTAGGTCCAAATGACTCTGCCTCACATCACAACCTTGAAACTCTCTGAGGTTGGAATGTGTGTAGGGGAGGAGGTAGGGGGGAGGGTTGCTTAGTTTGTCCCTGAAAGTCTCTGAGTCTGGGATAAAATGACTCAATGCAGTAAAACTACAGACCTGGGCTTCAAAACTGTTACTTTTGTGACTTTAAAGTGAATTACTTAAATTTTCTTAGCTTCCATTTTCTCCTCTGGAAAATGGGACTAATACACTCTATCCCCTGCCCAGGGTGGCTGTGAGGTTGACAGGAGCCATCCTGTGCACACTGCCTGGTAGGTGGGGTAGGTGCGGAGGGCGACCAGCTGGTTTACCTGGGACTGAGCGGTTTCTCAGGATGTAGAACTTTCTGTGCTAAAATCTCCACAGTCCTGAGCAAATTAAGATGCATTCGTTACCCTCAGAATAAGTGTCAGATGAATGTTTGTTCATGAAACCAGTCCCCCACTGCCTACCTCTCACTTCTCCACATAACTTGATATTCCTCAGTCTAAATGTCTCTCCTCTCAATTCTGCTCCCATGCTTTCTCAGGAAGCCTCCTAGATGAACGTCATACAGCGCCTTCTGCATCCCCTTCCTCAGCAGCTGTGTCCACAGCTCCCCCCATGCTATCAAGCCTTCTTCCCTTCAGCCCCTCTGTCACCAGACCCCATTGTCTCTGCTCTGGACTATTATACCAGCTTCTTCTCCAAGCCCTCTACACCCCATTTCATCCCCCTGCCACACACCCTCAAATAAATGATCTCTTTTCCACTTTGTCTAAGCTCCCAGCCCCACCCACAGCACCACACACTTGCACCATACGCCATACACATCCCAGGACACCCACACTGTCTGAGTCTCAGTATGAAGGATTTCAGTTTGATTTAGGAAACTTTGACAGTGGGATAAGGCCTCAGAGGAGGTGAGAGGGGAAGGTCTATAAACTTTTCCTCTGAGAGTAGGGATTTTAAATATGGAACAGTTCCAATGGGGTGGGGTATTGTCTGAAAGCAGAGGCCTGGCTGCACTGATCTCTAATGCCTGGGATCTTGCATCTACTGCCTTGTTTCCAAGGCCTCTGGGGTTGTTCTTCTCCCAAAAGCCCCTGCCCTTGAGGCCTAGGCAGGCCAGGCCAGGAGAAACAGAGCTGAATTCCACTTAGTTGGCCCTAGGCCCTAGATACTGCAGGGAAGTGTGTGCATAGTGTGTGTGTGTGTGTGTGTGTGTGTGTGTGTGTGTGTGTGTGATCCGCAGCCCACCCCCACCCTCTAAGCAGCTGGTCCTGCCCCCAGCTGGGGGAGAAGCCAAAAAATCAACAGGTGGCGATCCAGAGGGAAGCCCTGGTAGGACTTGGACTGACTGAATGGGACAACCCCCCCCACTTCCCCTAGCCCACCCCTGCTTGCAACCCCTGTCCAGTGGGACTCAGACAGTAGGTCCAAATGACTCTGCCTCACATCACAACCTTGAAACTCTCTGAGGTTGGAATGTGTGTAGGGGAGGAGGTAGGGGGGAGGGTTGCTTAGTTTGTCCCTGAAAGTCTCTGAGTCTGGGATAAAATGACTCAATGCAGTAAAACTACAGACCTGGGCTTCAAAACTGTTACTTTTGTGACTTTAAAGTGAATTACTTAAATTTTCTTAGCTTCCATTTTCTCCTCTGGAAAATGGGACTAATACACTCTATCCCCTGCCCAGGGTGGCTGTGAGGTTGACAGGAGCCATCCTGTGCACACTGCCTGGTAGGTGGGGTAGGTGCGGAGGGCGACCAGCTGGTTTACCTGGGACTGAGCGGTTTCTCAGGATGTAGAACTTTCTGTGCTAAAATCTCCACAGTCCTGAGCAAATTAAGATGCATTCGTTACCCTCAGAATAAGTGTCAGATGAATGTTTGTTCATGAAACCAGTCCCCCACTGCCTACCTCTCACTTCTCCACATAACTTGATATTCCTCAGTCTAAATGTCTCTCCTCTCAATTCTGCTCCCATGCTTTCTCAGGAAGCCTCCTAGATGAACGTCATACAGCGCCTTCTGCATCCCCTTCCTCAGCAGCTGTGTCCACAGCTCCCCCCATGCTATCAAGCCTTCTTCCCTTCAGCCCCTCTGTCACCAGACCCCATTGTCTCTGCTCTGGACTATTATACCAGCTTCTTCTCCAAGCCCTCTACACCCCATTTCATCCCCCTGCCACACACCCTCAAATAAATGATCTCTTTTCCACTTTGTCTAAGCTCCCAGCCCCACCCACAGCACCACACACTTGCACCATACGCCATACACATCCCAGGACACCCACACTGTCTGAGTCTCAGTATGAAGGATTTCAGTTTGATTTAGGAAACTTTGACAGTGGGATAAGGCCTCAGAGGAGGTGAGAGGGGAAGGTCTATAAACTTTTCCTCTGAGAGTAGGGATTTTAAATATGGAACAGTTCCAATGGGGTGGGGTATTGTCTGAAAGCAGAGGCCTGGCTGCACTGATCTCTAATGCCTGGGATCTTGCATCTACTGCCTTGTTTCCAAGGCCTCTGGGGTTGTTCTTCTCCCAAAAGCCCCTGCCCTTGAGGCCTAGGCAGGCCAGGCCAGGAGAAACAGAGCTGAATTCCACTTAGTTGGCCCTAGGCCCTAGATACTGCAGGGAAGTGTGTGCATAGTGTGTGTGTGTGTGTGTGTGTGTGTGTGTGTGTGTGTGTGTGGTGTGCAGTGGGGGGAGTTGTTGGTGAGTGGGCAAAGCCAGGTGAACAGTCCCTTGTGGCCTGTTCCTTTTTTCCAGCTAGGGAGATACTGTGCTCTGGCTGATAGGCTTGAAAGTCAGGGACATGAGCACAGAAAGGACATTGCCATCTCCTTGGGGCCCCTGGCCGTCAGCTCACACTGCCCCTCCTCAGCACCCGAAGAAACTGCCGTCAGCAGAATTCCTCACGTCCTGCTGCTGGGGCCATGTTTATCCAGTACAGCAAACCTACCCAAAAGCTTCTTAAGTGGGCAAAGCCAGGTGAACAGTCCCTTGTGGCCTGTTCCTTTTTTCCAGCTAGGGAGATACTGTGCTCTGGCTGATAGGCTTGAAAGTCAGGGACATGAGCACAGAAAGGACATTGCCATCTCCTTGGGGCCCCTGGCCGTCAGCTCACACTGCCCCTCCTCAGCACCCGAAGAAACTGCCGTCAGCAGAATTCCTCACGTCCTGCTGCTGGGGCCATGTTTATCCAGTACAGCAAACCTACCCAAAAGCTTCTTGTGGCAGCCTCAGAAACACAGATTCAGAGGAGGCCAGAGGGCTTGAGGGAGGGAGGCCAGAGGGAGAAGCTGAGAAAGAGACAGAGAGTGAAGCTCAGAGATGGAGGGTGAGAGACAAAAGCTAAGAGGGTGCCCCTCTGGGGCAGCAAGATGTTGATGCAACAAGATGGAGAAACAAGCAGGACTTGGGATATGATGGGAAACCAGACTGCTAGGAAGAACAGGGGTCATGTTAGAGAGAGAGATGATGACAAAACCAAGACAGCAACAGACAATGGAGCCAGGCAAACAGCAAAAAGAAAAAGCAGAAGGGAGAGGGAAATAAAGGGGATGGAAGCAGGAGGAGTAGTGGGGAGACATATACAGGGCTGGGGTGATCAGAGAGCTGGACAGGGAGGGAAGCAAAAGGCAGCATGGGAGGCGGTGGGGTGGGCTGGATGGGGGCGGCCACAGTACCCCCTCCATGCACAGACACATGGCCAGCCCAGCCCCAAGTGGGGCTGTTTGCAGAAGGAAGCCAGCTCTGTGGTCAGGGCGCCCCAGGCCTGGCGGCGGCCGCCCCCTGCACTTAATGAGATTCTTGTTCGGAGCTGCGGGAGATGGGGCCAGGCTGTGGAGTCCCCGCAGTGTCTCTGCTCTCACCCAAAGGGGGCCTGCGCTGGGGCTGGGGCTCTGGCAGCAGTAGAAGCTGTGCAGGAAAGCAACCAGACAAAGCTCAGCCGCTGAGGTTACCAGACCTCAGGAATGGAGGGGGTTGCAATGGCAGAGAAGCCATGTAGCCTCTGCAGAGCCCTGGGGGAAAAGGGAAGGGCAAAGGGCCACACTGGCCAGCAGGCAGGACTCCTGGGTTCTAATCTTGGCCCGGTCCCCCAATCTGGCCGGGTGACTGTGGGCAAGAGCCCTCCTTTCTCTATGGATCTCAGTTTCTCCACTTGCTCCCATGAAGGGCCAACTCAGGCAGGTGAGAACCATAGAAAAGCAGAGTATATGCCCTGCCTAAGAGGACAACTGCCACTTAGCTCCAGCTGTGGCCTTTTGGGAATGTGGGCACAATGTTACTAGATTTTCAGATATTTTAGAAGTGATAAATCTGGATTTTTATGTAAAAATCTCATGAATTTTCAATGATGGCAGCTAATTTCTTCTCAATGTAGGTACTTTGTGAGCCAAAGAAAACACTCTGAGGGTCTTAAGTGGCCCATAAGGTACCTGTTTATGGCAGTCTCGAAGGCCCACACCAGCTCTGACAATTGCCACATCTGTGGCTCCACCACCATCCTGAGCAAAGTCCAAACCTCACCCAAATCTCATGTCCTTGGAGAAGAGCCAGACACCAGGAGGAGGCTGCCTTGCCCTGGCACTGGTTGGAAGGGTGGGGGGAGATATGACCCAAGAAGTTAGGCTTCTGGATAATCTGTTTACTGGCCAATGATTTGCTTCTAAAGCTCCCACCTCTCCCTAACTCAGCCAAGTCCTTCAAGGCCTTCCTCTGAGAACACATCCTGCCTGTGCCTGAACCAAAGAGCAGGCAAGTACTATGCAAAGCCCTCAGGACCAGGCTGAGGAGAGGCAACTCCCCAGAGACAGGTCTGTCCTTCCCCTGCCACTCTGACCACAGGGCCTAGGCTAGGTGAGCCCCACCCTGGCACCAGCTTGGGGAAGATGGAGGTGGGGAGTGGGGAGGGGTGGTATGGGGCGGAGCATCCTGGCATGTGCACCTGCCATGTGCATCCCTACCCCTTCCCACTCCACAGCCCATGAAGCCCAGCCAAGCATGACAAGGGTTAATTGGATACCCCCAGCTGGAATCATAGAGTCATAGGCCTGGAACGGACCTTGGAGGTCATCTGTCAGGGAAAGAGGAGAAATTTTAATTACTCAATTTAGCTGGGCTGGAAACACCCCCAGCCCAGGTTGTTTATCTAGAAGGAGGGAAAGCTGGAAAGAGCTGCTAGGCTGGGAGCCTCCTGAAGGGTAGGGCCTGGCCACTTGGGTCACATTCCTGTCAGTGCCACCCCCACCATCAGCATTGCTTCATTCTGGGGTGGGCACACAAACCTTGGCTGAATAATTGACTAACAGGCAGGACTAATGGTACTGGGAGAGATCATGAGTGACAAGACCCTAAGTGTGTGCGTGTTAGTCACTCAGTCGTGTCCAACTCTTTGAGGCCCCATGGACTATAGCCTGCCAGCCTGCCTATGGAATTCTCCAGGCAAGAGTACTGGAGTGGGTAGCCATTCCCTTCTCCAGGGGATTTTCCTGACCAGGGACAGAACCTGGATCTCCTGCATTGCAGGCAGATCCTTTACCAGCTGAGCCACCAAGGAAGTCAGACAAGACTCTGCACCAGGAGGGAAATGACCAGGGCTCTAGGACTGACTCCAAAGGTCACAGGGCTAAGATGGAGCTGCACTGAGCACTTTTCCATGATGCCTCTTTTCACAGGACTAGGGTAGGAACTTCAAGAGGGGCCAGCCATCTCAGCTCCCACTTCAGCAGACTCTGAGCCCCTTTAGGCTTCCTGGTCCAGTCAATGCTTCCCAGTCTTCTAAGCTCCACTCATAGTGTGATCCTAAATAAGAAAGCTTCACCTCATGATTCTTTGCACAGAACCAGAAAAAATAAATGAGTTGGTTACAGCAGGAGGCTTAAGGTCAGATACCAGGAAGAACTTCCTGAAGGTGGAAACCCATAGAAGTAGCAATCCAGGTGGACTCTGGAGTCTCCTGCCCTGAACAGGAAGTGCAGTGGGGGATGGGGAAGCAACATTCAGACCTGGGCAACGGCTGGCTGAGTAATTTTCCCACCCAGCCTAGAGTTCAGTGTTGATAGGTGGCGGGAGGGAGAGGAGCTCCCCAGATTGGGGCAAGGGAATCAATTCACCTCATTTCCTGTCACTGCTCTGGAGCAAATGACACCTAGTAATGTTCCCAGTCCAGTTCTGAGGCTGCTGATTAGAGGTGGAAGCTCAAGGCCACCACAGCCTGTTTCTCGCCATAAGCCATCCAAGAACTCAGCTGAGGCAGACAGAGCCAGACCCTGTTGTCTGTTCACTAGAGAAGCCCAGAAATCACTGATGGCCCCTTGGCTCAGGGCCCAAAAGGAGGCTAGGCTGGGGGAGAGAGAAGGGAATGAGGGCCATGACCGTCAGCACAGTGTGGGGGAGGGGGGTTGGGGTGGTGGAAGTGAGGGATGAGGGAACCACATGTCTCCATCCAAGGCAGAAGGGAGTGAGAAAGACACAGGGCTCCCTTGGGAACTCTCAATAGCTCTTTAAAGGGTGTTCATAGTCACCTTGTTCTCTGCTTTAAAAGTCCAGAGGGTTTAATAACACTTTTAAGTGGCATCTTCTGTGGGGAAGTTCCCACTGGCTATAGGCCCAGGCTGTATGTGTCATTTCCATCCCAACCCCTTTTCCACAGCCAGAAAGAAAGAAAGTGTAGAAAGTGAAAGTCACTCAGTCGTGTTTGACTCTTTGCGACCCCATGGACTATGCAGTCCATGGAATTCTCCAGGCCACGATACTGGAGTGGGCAGCCTTTCCCTTCTCGAGGAGATCTTCCCAACCCAGGGATTGAACCCAGGTTTCCCTCATTGCAGGTGGATTCTTTACCAGCTGAGCCACCAGGGAAACCCAAAAATACTGGAGTGGGTAGCCTATCCCTTCTCAAGATGTACATTTATCACAGCCAAGGAACCAAAGCTCAAGTACTCTAGAAGTTCCCCTTGATATCTATCCCCCATCCTTGCTGCTTCAGTACCCCCGCTTTCTTCTTGCCCTGCCTCCAAGTGGAAATGAAGTCCTGTTTGGTTCTTGAATGGACAAAGCTCAAATTAGAAAGCCTCCTGCTATTCAGGAGGTCATTTTGGCACCCTGCCCCCCGTCATTCCCCACCACTCCCATCCCTAGCACATTTTCTTCTGGGAACTGGCCTAGGCTACAGGGACTAAAAGAAGGGCCTAGGACAAATCAGGCTAAGGATCCATTCCTGAGGATTGCAGGGAGAAGGGAAAGAAAGAGGGAGGGGTGGAACTGGGTGGCCTTTGGGCTAAATCAGATAATAAACGTAAGCCACCTGCCGTTTGAGGCCAGAGTATAAATCGCTAATCGGTTTGGGACTTGCACATCCGCTAATGAATTTCTCTCTATTCCCAGAAGGTCTCTCCGAAGCTGCCTCACTGGCAGGGGGCCAAGCAGGGAGTTTCTGGGGCTGGGGGCAGCTCTTTGCAGCCTCCAGCCCTGTTTCTCCTATCCCCCAACCTCTTTCAGCCCCTCCCAGCCCCTGTCCCCCGTGCTGCTTGCCAGGTTGGAAAACTCAGAGAGGAGAGATCAAAGGCAGCCAGTGCCCCATGGACCCTGATGAGTGCTCCCAACCTTGGCCCTCTCTTTTCCCTGCACCACCCTCAATGGCCAGCAGCTTCCTTAGTCTCTCTGACAGGCTCATGGATGGGGCAATGGATAGAGCACTGGCTATGGGGTAAATCCAACCTAACTAGGCTCTATCCCAGCTCTGCTTCTCTGGGCTTTGGTTAATCCAGCTGTGAACTGGAGATCATCATGTCTGCCCCATGCAGTGGTTTGAGGGATAAATAAAGCCATGTAAGAGAAGCTCCTACCCTAATGCCTGGCACATAATTGGTGCTCAATTCATGAACTTTATCTCCTGCTTCTCCTCTAATATCATCCAGACCAGGGGTCAGCCATTCTTGGCCTCCAAGAAGGAATTATCAAAAATGGAAGCTGAATGAAGTTGGGTGAGAAACGAAAAGCTTCCTGCCCAGGCCTGCCACCCCACTCCCAGCTTTGGCTTTTAGTGTCAGCAGTGCCCACTGCCACCTGTCTGGACTTCAGCAGTGGCTTCAGGCACCAGAGTTGAGGGCTCGATGGACCAACCTCTCCCCTTCTAGTGCATTCTGTGGCCTAGGGACTATGGGCACAGCCCTCTGGGCAACTCCTGGGTACTTGAGGCAGCCTAGGAAAGGCCTCAGATCGCCACCACTGGGGTGGAGGTCCTCTTATGTCAGGCCACAGGTAGCTACAGCTCTGGGCTCTGGGCTGTGTCTCTGCCCGCGTGCTCTGTCCATGTCCGTCCCTGTCGGGTACCCCTTGATTCACACAGATTCAGGCAGCCAACACAAAGCTGTGCCCCTGATACGACACATGCAGGGGACAAGCAGAGATGCTACAGAGAAAATAAACTGGGGTCCCCAGAGAGTTCATATTTTGGCAGAGAGCGGGCCAAAGGATTTTAACTGAATGACCGTGTGTGTCCAGGGAGGGACACCAATGTGGGCAAATAGAGGTCTCTCCATTGGCCCTGAAGCCAGCCACTCCTTCAGCAACACTCTTGGTCACACCTGCAAAGAAGCCTGATGGTAAAGAATCCACCTGCAATGTGGGAGACCTGGGTTAGATCCCTGGGTTGGGAAGATCCCCTGGAGGAGGGCATAGCAACCCACTCCAGTATTCTTGCCTGGAAAATCCCACGGACAGAGGAGCCTAGCAGGCTACAGTCCATGAGGTCACAAAGAACTGGACACAATTAAACCACCAAACCAAGTAGGTGAACTTCCTGGCAAGGTCCTGTGCTATGCTGTGCTTAGTCGCTCAGTCGTGTCCGACTCTTTGTGATCCCATGGACTGTAGCCTGCCAGGCTCCTTTGTCCATGTGATTCTCCAGGCAAGAATACTAGACTGGGTTACCATTTCCTTCTCCAGGAGATCTTCCCTACCCAGGAATCGAACCTGGGTCTCCTGCATTGCAGGCGGATTCTTTACCAACTGAGCTACTGGGGAAGCCTTATCTAAGCTCTATCCCATGCAGCCTCTGATTCTACTTACCAATAACCTACAGAAAAGCTACTGCTGCTGCTGCTGCTGCTAAGTCACTCCCGTCGTGTCCGACTCTATGCTACCCCATAGAAGGCAGCCCACCAGGCTCCCCCATCCCTGGGATTCTCCAGGCAAGAATACTGGAGTGGGTTGCCATTTCCTTCTCCGATGCATGAAAGTGAAAAGTGAAAGTGAAGTCGCTCAGTCGTGTCCGACTCTTAGTGACCCCATGGACTGCAGCCTATCAGGCTCCTCCATCCATGGGATTCTCCAGGCAAGAATACTGGAGTGGGGTGCCATTTCCTTCTCCAGGGGATCTTCCCCACCCAGAGATCGAACCTGGGCCTCCTGCATTGCACGCAGATTCTTTACCAACTGAGCTACTGGGGAAGCCTTATCTAAGCTCTATCCCATGCAGCCTCTGATTCTACTTACCAATAACCTACAGAAAAGCTACTGCTGCTGCTGCTGCTGCTAAGTCACTCCCGTCGTGTCCGACTCTATGCTACCCCATAGAAGGCAGCCCACCAGGCTCCCCCATCCCTGGGATTCTCCAGGCAAGAATACTGGAGTGGGTTGCCATTTCCTTCTCCGATGCATGAAAGTGAAAAGTGAAAGTGAAGTCGCTCAGTCGTGTCCGACTCTTAGTGACCCCATGGACTGCAGCCTATCAGGCTCCTCCATCCATGGGATTCTCCAGGCAAGAATACTGGAGTGGGGTGCCATTTCCTTCTCCAGGGGATCTTCCCCACCCAGAGATCGAACCTGGGCCTCCTGCATTGCACGCAGATTCTTTACCAACTGAGCTACTGGGGAAGCCTAATCTAAGCTCTATCCCATGCAGCCTCTGATTCTACTTACCAATAACCTACAGAAAAGCTACTGCTGCTGCTGCTGCTGCTAAGTCACTCCCGTCGTGTCCGACTCTATGCTACCCCATAGAAGGCAGCCCACCAGGCTCCCCCATCCCTGGGATTCTCCAGGCAAGAATACTGGAGTGGGTTGCCATTTCCTTCTCCGATGCATGAAAGTGAAAAGTGAAAGTGAAGTCGCTCAGTCGTGTCCGACTCTTAGTGACCCCATGGACTGCAGCCTATCAGGCTCCTCCATCCATGGGATTCTCCAGGCAAGAATACTGGAGTGGGGTGCCATTTCCTTCTCCAGGGGATCTTCCCCACCCAGAGATCGAACCTGGGCCTCCTGCATTGCACGCAGATTCTTTACCAACTGAGCTACTGGGGAAGCCTAATCTAAGCTCTATCCCATGCAGCCTCTGATTCTACTTACCCATAATCTCCAGAAAAGCTAGAATAGAACTAATTGGTCTTTCCATTCCACCCAATAACATGGAAGGGATGGGCATCATGAACTAATCCTTTCTCCCCTCCTGGCCTCAGTGTCTCTAACTGTACAATGGGAAGAAAATTGGATTCAATATTTTCTGAAGGCCCTCCCATGACTGAGTTTCTCCTGCAGGCAAGAAGAGAGCCAGTCTCTAGGACTGGCAGGAACCCCATATTAGATGCTGGCTCTGTCTCTATAAAACTAAATTGAGTAGCTAATTCTGAGCCAGAAGAAGGTGAACCTGGTTCTGTCTGATGTTAAGCAGGCCAGACTCTCTCCATGTGACTCTCCCAACAGATGCCAAAACCAAAAGCTCACATTCTCCAGGGTGTTGTTGACAGATGCAATCCAGGCCCACAGAGGGCTCTCTGTGGCAGTGTAACCCAGCCTAGCCCTACTCTGGCCAGTGAAAGTCGCTCAGTCACTCTTTGTGACCCCATGGACTATATAGTCTATGGAATTCTCCAGGCCAGAATACTGGAGTGGGTAGCTATTCCTTTCTTCAAGGGAATCTTTCCAACCCAGGGAACAAACCCAAGTCTCCCGAATTTCTGGTGAATTCTTTACAAGCTGAGCCACCAGGGAAGCCCAAGAATACTGGAGTTGGTAGCCTATCCCTTTTCCAGCAGATCTTCCCAACCCAGGAATTGAACCGGGATCTCCTCAATTGCAGGTAGATTCTTACCAACTGAGCTATCAGGCAAGCACTCTGGCCAGAGGTCCCACAAAGCCAGGGCCACATCAGAGCCTGTCTGNAGCCCAAGAATACTGGAGTTGGTAGCCTATCCCTTTTCCAGCAGATCTTCCCAACCCAGGAATTGAACCGGGATCTCCTCAATTGCAGGTAGATTCTTACCAACTGAGCTATCAGGCAAGCACTCTGGCCAGAGGTCCCACAAAGCCAGGGCCACATCAGAGCCTGTCTGGGCCGCAGCCCCAGGGTGAAGAGTCTGCTGGAGGAAAGGAATGAGGACCACAAAGACAAGGAGGTCAGGGGAAGAGTTCCCAGCTCCTCCACAGCTAGTATCCACCGTCCTTCCACCTTTATTCATAGAGACCTCCAGAGAAAGGGACTTTCTCTGGCCTCCTGACATTGCTGAAATAATAATAGCTGATGTTCCTGAGGGACTTTCTGTGCCTTACGTCCTGGCATGTGCATTGAATCCCGACATGCTCTGCAGGGCCACACAAAAGGGTGATCAAATAGATTCTACTATTATCCCCATTTTCTGGATGGGAAAGCCGGGACTCAGAGAGGAACTGACCAATCCAAAGCCAGGCAGCCTGAAAATGGCAAAATCTGACTTTGAGCCTAGGGCTGTCTGCTGCCTACTTTATGCTCTTAGCTATTATTGTTCCAGTGCCCCTCCTGGACTTATTCCCACCTCTACCCTTGCCAGGCCATAGACCTGCTGATGTAGCAAGTACCAACAGAAGCTTGACAGAACCTCAAAACTCTCCAAGTTCAGATCCCTGCCTTCAGGGTAAAGCAAAGAGCAGTGCAAAAATTATTTAATGACACAGAAATGCTTACAGTTTAATGATATATGGGAGACTCAGGGTACAAAACAGAATGGCCAGAAGAAGACATCCAAATGGCCAACAGGTATATGAAAAGTGTTGAACATTACTCATCATCAAGGAAATGCAAACAAAAACCACAGTGAGATATCACCTCAGACCTGCGAGGATGGCCGTTATAACAACAGAGACAAAAAGTAATCACTGTCAGTGAGGATGTGGAGAAATTGGAACCCTCGTATGCTGTTCATAAGCTGCTTTAGAAAGCAGTATGGAAGTTCCTTAAAAAATTAAAAACAAGACTAATATATGATCCAGTAATTCCAGTTCTAGGTATTTAGCCAAACTAATTGAAATCAGGATCTTAAAGAAATATTTGCCCCACACCCCATGTTCACAGCAGCATTATTCACAATAGTCAAGACATGGAAACAAGTATGCATCAACAGATAAATGGATAAAGAAAATTTGGTATATGCATCCAAGGGAATATTATTCTGCCATTTGCAGCAACATGGATGAACCTGGAGGACATTATGCTAAGCGAAATAAGCCAGACACAGAAAGACAAATACTACATTATTCCATCTGTATGAGATCTCTAAAATAGTCAGACTCTTAGAAACAAAAAGTAGAATGGTGATTTCCAGGCATTGGGATGATGGGGAAATAATGATGCAGTTCAATGGGTATAAAGTTTCAGTTATGCAAGATGGAATATTTTTCCAAATCTGCTGTATGGCATAAAGCCTATGTTAACAATACTGTATGCCTAGAAGTTTGTTAAGAGGGTACATCTCATGTTATGTGTTTTTTTTTTTTTTTTTTTTTTTACCGCAATTAAAAAAAGAAAAACAGAATGCCAGTATGATCTCATGGGTAAAAACAGGGACTGTGTGAATGTGCAGAGGGAAACAACTAGAAAGAAAGATAACCCCAAATTAACACTATTTCTCCCTGGTTAGTGGAATTCTAGGTGATGTTTTCTTGGTAGTACACTCTGTGGTTCGCAATTTTTCTTTCGTGTATATGTATGACTTTTATCATCCTCCTCTCCTTCCTCAAAATGAGAAAGACAAAAACAAGCCAACCAAGAAAATCAACAGATGCTTTGGCGCCTGACACGAGGATCGTGGCCGTGCCTCTACCAGCCAGGGTACTGTGGACAAGCACCCAGGCTCTCCGAGTCTCAGCTGCCTCCCCTCTGGGATAAGTGTTGCGATCTCACATTTCCTTGTCTTTGCTGTAGAGCCCACTTAACTATTCTTTTGATCCCTAAAGTGAGATCAAAAACAAAGGTCGAGAAACTGGCATTCTAACCCCCAGACAAAGTCACCACGGTGCAAGCAAGTGGACCACAGTCTCCGTCAGAACTGCTTTCTCCTGCCAAATTAAGAGAGAGGGGAGGATGTGGCCGTGACCTCCTTGTGGTCTCAGTTTATTAACTTTGAAAATGAGAGCGCTGTGAGCAGGTCTGACCCCCTTGCCACGGAACTGGGGAGGGGCTGGACAAAACCTTCCTGCTGCCCACCAGGACACAACAGCCCCACTGAGAACAAGACCTGCACTCCCTGGGAGTGAGAGTGGGAGCAGAGGGCAGGTCTGCAAGATCACTTGGGGAAGAGAAGCACAGAGCATATTGGAGAGGACCTACATGGGTGACCCTTGCTTCTGCCGAAACCTGCCAGCCAAATGCTCTGCCATCTTTGTTGCCACACTCCAGGTCTCTGGCACTTGGGGTGGTGGCTGTGTCATCTCTGTGGGTACCCCTGCACCAGCAGCATCACAGGATGACAGGGCTCTGTTAGCCTTCTCGAAGCTGATCTGTTCTTGGGAACCAATCCTGGCTCCCACCACATTCCTTGACTTTTTGATGGAATATCCAGTTGTTCAAGCAGGAGGCAAGACTGAGCCCTATGGCAGCCAGGACCCCAGGCTGTCTAGGGAAGGCACAGACACTGGGGTACCCAGCCCCTACCCAGCAACCCTCCAAATGCCTGTACGCAGTCTGGCAGGGCTCCGTGGTGATCCTGGTAGTCCCCCCACCTGCAGGCAAACTGAGCTCTCCTCCGCCTGCTAGAGACCCTCTCTGCTCAGGACCAAGCAGTCCTTCTGTGGAGCTTTTTTCCATCCCACTCTCTCAGACACCAGTTTTGCTTCCCCTCAGAAACTAAGAATCTAACTTCTTAGCCTTCTTCTACAGAAAAAAAAATTATCTATCTATCTATCTATATATATCCATATGCAGACTTGAAATTCTCTGCCTGTGCATTCCTAGATGTTGCAAGATTTCATTTTCTCCTGCCTTTCACTTAGACAGATTCTAGAACATTACAACAGGAAGAGACTATTTAATTCAGCTCGCTGGTCCCAACCTTTTCCAAGCACACCCATTTTACAGAACGACCTACTGAGGCCCCAAAAGGGAAAAGGCCCAAACCCAGGTTCAAAGCCAAGTAGTGGCAGAGTTGGACCCAGAATCCAGAGCTCCCAAGTCAGGATCCTTTCCTTAGCCCAGGTCATCAGTTCAGTTCAGTTGCTCAGTCATGTCCAACTCTTTGTGACCCCATGGACTAAGGCCAGGCTTCCCTGTTCATCACCAACTCCCAGAGCTTGCTCAAACTCATGTCCATAAAGTAAGTGATAACATCAAACCATCTCGTCCTCTGTCATCCCCTTCTCCTCCTGCTTTCAATCTTTCCCAGCATCAGGGTCTTTTCCAGTGAGTCAGTTCTTCCCATCAGGTGGCCGAAGTATTGGAGTTTCAGCTCAGCATCAGTTCTTCCAATGAATATTCAGGACTGATTTCCTTTAGGATTGACTGGTTTCTTCTCTTTGCAGTCCAAGGGACTCTCAAAAGTCTTCTCCAACACCATAGTTCAAAAGCATCAATTCTTTGGTGCTCAGGTTTCTTAATGGTCCAACTCTCACATCCATACATGACTACTGGAAAAACCACAGCTTTGACTAGACGGACCTTTGTTGGCAAAGTAATGCCTCTGCTTTTTAATATGCTGTCTAGGTTGGTCATAGCTTTTCTTCCAAGGAGCAAAGATCTTTTAATTTCATGGCGACAGTCACCAATTGCAGTGATTTTGGAGCCCAAGGAAATAAAGTCTGTCATTGTTTCCCCAAGTATTTGCCATGAAGTGATAGGACCAGATGCCATGATCTTAGTTTTCTGAATGTTGAGTTTTAAGCCAACTTTTTCACTCTCCTCTTTCACTTTCATCAAGAGGCGCTTTAGTTCTTCTTAGTATTCTGCCATAAGGGTGGTGTCATCTGCATATCTGAGGTTATTGATATTTCTCCCTACAATCTTGATTTCAGCTTGTGCTTCATCCAGCCTGGCATTTAGCATGATATACTCTGCGTATAAGTTAAATAAGCAGGGTAACAATATACAGCCTTGACGTACTCCTTGTCTGATTTGGAACCAGTCTGTTGTTCCATGTCCAGTTCTAACTGTTGCTTTTTGACCTGCATACAGATTTCTCAGGAGGCAGGTCAGGTGGTCTGGTATTTCCATCTGTTTAAGAATTCTCCACAGTTTGTTGTGATTCACACAGTCAAAGGCTTTGGTATAGTCAATAAAGCAGAAGTAGATCCTTTTCTGGAACTCTCTTGCTTTTTCAATGATCCAACAGAGGTTGGCAATTTGATCTCTGGTTCCTCTGTCTTTTCTAAATCCAGCTTGAACATCTGAAAGTCCAGGTCATAGGCCCCTCTTCTACCATACTCTGAGCCACCCTCTGAAGCAGCAGGGAGGTGGGACAAGCCCCAGGGGCTTCTCCTGGCTGAGGAAGCCAGAGACTCTGAGGTTGTGACCCCACCTTACTCATCTCCCCTACGCCAAGGTGCTTAGCCCTGCCCAGCACAGGCCTGCTCCCCCAGCCTGGCAGCCCACACCTTGGTGGGGAGGCAGCAGAAGGAAAACTGATTTGCTCTCCTTGGCTCAGCTGGTAACGAATCTGCCTACAGTGCGGAAGACCTGGGTTCATTTCCTGGGTTGGGAAGATCCCCTGAAGAAGGGAAAGGCTGCCCACTCCAGGTATTCTGACCTGGAGAATTCCATGGACTACAGTCCACGGGGTTGCAAAGAGACACAACTGAGTGAGTCACTTTCTGGTTTACAGCAGCACTCACACTTGCCCGCTCTAACTTATCAGCCTCTCACAGGCTCCCTCCATCTCTCTCTGTCTCAGTCTGTCTCTCTCCAAAATCTTGCTCTCACCCTCACCTGTTGCTCAGTCTCCCAGTTTCTGTCTGTCTCTCACACATGCAGCCAATCTCTCCCAATTTCGGTTCCTCTGCCTTGGTGCCCTCTGCCTGTCCATATCCCGTACACTGTTTCCCTGTCTCCACTTTCCTCTGTCAGCTGCTGGGAGTCCCTCTCTCTCTGCATCAGGATCTCTGGGTTGTGCACCCTTTCTGCGTTTCTCTCTTTCCATTTCTCAGTGAGCACTGAGGATGACTATCACCTCGGCCCCTCCCCAGAGTGAGCAAGGGTACACAGAACAGGTGCAGATAATGCTTTCAGAGCCCCAGATTCCCACCTGGGCTGAGGCCAAGCTGAGCAGGCTGTGGACTGGTGGCAGTAGGCCTAACTCTGTTTGGGAACCTCTTCCCCCCATGCTAGGCCTTTTCTGAATCAAGTCCTAGGAACAACCACCCTAGATAGACCCCAGGGACAGGTGAGAGGAAGGAAGGAGCCTGACACCCTGTTGGCCCTGGGGGCCTGGGAGTTGGTGCCATCTACTCCCCACTTTACGACTGGCTGAGTGCTCAGATAGCCTCTGACTTGATCATCACTGGAAACCTCTGGCAGGGCAGAGCAAGAGATTCTTCTGTCTGCTTCACAGACAAGACCCCTTGGTTTCCAAGAAGTCAAAGGACTTGGCCCAGGACATACAGTCCATGACAGATCTAGAGCAAGAGTAAGGGCTGCCAAGCAAAGATCAATGGCTCTGGATGTCCCTTCCCAACAGCGTTCTGGAACCATGGGTGTGCTGGGAAAAGGAGTGAGCAGGTGCTGTCTTAATGCAAAGCCTCTGTCGATAAACACTGAAGCCCCACTTTGAACAAGAACCCAGAGACATGCAAAGGCAGACACAAATAAACTAATCTCTGGCAAGAACTTGACTGTTTCTATAGTATTCTTGCATGTGCCACCTTCCTAATAAGCAAGGTAAGTGGTGACTAACCTTTTGCCCATTGTCGGCTGAGGAGTAGATGGCAGAGAAAGGGTTAGGGCCTAGTCCTACAACCCCCACTCCAGGGCTCTATCATGCCCTTCTTGGCAGAAAGGAGACCAAGCCCCTACCACTAGGAAGGTCAGTATTGGCCATGGATGGGGCTCCAGCAGTGCCAGCTCAGGCTGCACTCACAGAGCAAATCTCAGTCCATCTCAAGCAGGCAGGGCCCAGTAAGCAGGGCAGGAAGGGATTCCTAGTCCAGGATTCAGATCTGAAGAATTGGTCCTTGCACTCTAGCCTGAAATTCTGAACTCAACCCAATCTGGCCTAGAGCTGGCAGATGAGCTGCTGTGAGAGAAGGGCACAAGGCTCTTCTATGAAAGCAATGCCAGGGAGGAGAGGTTCTGGCCCAGAGACCCTTGGCCTTGCTTCTGGCCCCCATCCTCAAACTCTGATTTATGGTTTATATCTGCTTACTGTCTTTCTCTCCCTTCACTATAATGTCAGTTCTATGAGGGCAGGGGTTTTCACATTTATTCACTGCTTTATCACCAATGCCTGCAACAGTGGCTGGCATGTAGCACTCAATAAATTGTTGAGTAGTTACTGAGTGAATAAATGAATATTGAGTAAATAAATGGATGAGTATTATACCCCATGAATGGGGAGAGGGAGGGTTTCATAGCCTAAAGGATTTTCCCACCTCTTTCTCTTGAACAGAATGAGACAGAGCATTCCTTCTGCAAAGTTCAGACTCTGCCCATCCCAGAGCACCTAGCTCAGACCCCTGGAAGACCCCACCTTCTCCTGAGGGCTAGGCCAGGCCCGAAAGGTGAGAAACAAGGGGCTTCCCTCATGTTCCCACAGAGCACAACCAAGAGCACACCCTGTCCTGACTCATAGACTTGAAAAACGTCTGGCTGGCAGAGCCCATTCCACAGCTGGGGAGACTGAGGCCTGCAGAGAAGAGTACAGGAGCAGACCAAGGTCATTCTGTGTTGGTGTGGAGCGAGGCTTGGAGACCAGAGCTCCTGACTCTCCTTCTGGGTTCTGGAAGGGATCCAGGAAAGGAAGGGGAAGGGAGTAAGGGTGCCCTCAGGACTCCCCATCCTGGGTGCCCACACTGAACCCACCATCTCTGGCATATTTGTCACCCTCTATTTCTGACCCATATCAGCCTTCTTTCCTTTGGAGCTGGCACAGGGACCAAAGTGGCTGTGGACAGGGGCTTCCATTTTTGTCAGGCTCCACTCTCGTCCCAGCCCTAGCCACACATCCCTACTCCCTTCCTCAGATGGAAACTCTATCTCCACTCACACTTGCTCTCTTTATGTCTCTCCCCTCAGTTTTATGGGGTGGCTGTGGCAAGAAAGAATTGGAGGGGAGGTGCTGCAGCTCAGAGACTGTCCTTTATTAGTTCTCTCTTCTCCGGGAAATGAGGGGCTGCAGCTGGCCGGTGATATGGGTGGGGTGAGCTGGCCTCTGGATGCTGAGAAGACTGCACATCTGGGGACAGGGGCCTGGAAAGGAGGCTGAGACGAATTACCTGCGTGTGCTGGGAGAACCAATTGTGCATGCGGGCACGCTGCCTGCCCTGCTGGAATTAGGGAGCAATACTGGGGGCACCAGCTGGGGACCTGGGAGCAGGAGGAGCTCCCAGAGAGGGGCAGGCAGTATCGGAGCCTTGGAGAGAAAGCCCAGCCTTCGAAAAAGAAGAAAGAGCTCTTCTCAAACTCAGTGGAAAATATCAATAAATGGAGCCTGCCCTCCTCCGTGGCACAAACTTCTAGCCACACTACCAGACCCCCTACCACCCAGTCCCCTCCCCACCCATCACAAAGCCACTTTCCAGCTGGGCCCTCCCAGCTCTCTTTCTCTGACCAGATGGCGTGGGTGCTCTGTGAGGCATCCTGGCCCCTTGCCGATCATGCACACACATATACACACACAGGCACACACATACGCATCCTTGGTTTCTTTCTTTCAAAACATTCCTCCCTCCCTGCTCTGCTCCAAGGCTGTCATTGACAACTCTCCCATTTAATAGCTGTGTGTGACCTCAGTTTTACCCATCTGCAGAATGGAGTTAATCCTTCCAAAAGAGAATGTTTTGAGCTTTGGAAATCATTAACGAGTGCCAGTTGGCCCTCAGCTCATGTCCATGGCTGACAGGGGCATGAAATGGGGGGAAAATAGTAATAATACCGATCTTGTAATATGGGCTTCCTGGGCAGCTCAGCTGGTAAATAATCTGTCTGCAATGCAGGAGACCCTGGTTCTACTCCTGGGTCGGGAAGATCCCCTGGAGAAGGAAACGGCAACCCACTCCAGTATTCTGGGCTGGAGAATCCCCATGGACAGAGGAGCCTAGCGGGCTATAGTCCATGGGGCCACAAAGCATCGGACACACCTGAGTGACTAAGCACGCACAGCACACACACGCCTTGTAACATAGCTGAGAGAATATATCCATGTTTGGAGGAGTGAGTCCTCTCGCCAGCTGGGAAATGTGCTTCCAGAGGGTAAGACCCTGTCCTCATGATTCCCCCTTCCCTGCCCTCCACCCAGGGTCCTTGGAGGCCTCCACAGGAATGTGCCTCCTCAGCTCCCAAGGTGCCAAAGAGCCAGGAGGCAGCTAGGGGTCAGGAAGCCAGGTGGGCCGACTGGGGCCTGGGCCTTGAAGGTAGCTGCCTGCCTGACTGCTGGGGACACTGGAGATAGCCCCCTCCTTCCCACACCTCCCCACCCCCACCCCCGTCTCTGCAGCCTTGCATTTGGGTCCCTTGCTCTCCAGGAGGCAGCCTCCTCTCTGACATCATCTGCAGTCAATTCCCCTGAGGGCCATCCCCAATTTTCATTTCCTCTCACTAATCCTCACTCACAGTCCCTTTGCACAGCCCGGAACAGCCTCTGTCCCGGAGCTGGCCCTGCTCACCAGATATTTGTTGCAGCTTACAAACCTAGGTTTCTCAGCTGAAAGGGCCTTGCAGAGTTCACCATCTCCCATCTCCTTTCTCCAATGCAAAGATGAGGCTGGGTCATGGTGGAGGCAGAGGGAGGAGAGAAGGGACCCCTCATGGCATTCAACACCTCTGTGCTAATTAGAAAGGGGTGCAGCATGCACCCATGTGCATGTGATTGGCAAAGAGAAGGCAGGCTGGATTTCAGCCCTCACTCACGCTCTCGGCCAGATACCCTTGTGCAGTTTGCAACCTGTGCAACCATATACAGTAGCTCTGGGAGACAGCCCGAGAATTCTAATGCATGCTCAGAAAGCCTGGACTGGGCTCTTTCAGAGATCTTGCTTCAGGAAAAGCCAGGAAGGTTATATTAAGTTCTGCAACAGTTCAAGAGGTGGAAAAGCGCCAAAAGAAGGTGCTTACTCCACAGTCAGCTACATCTAAAGCAATTGTGTGGATAGTAAAGGCATCTCTGAGATTCTGGAGGTAAGAGAGGGGATGCCGGACTGAGGGCAGGATGGCACAACAGGGTCAGAAATAAAATGTACAATGTAAACCAAAAGGCCAAGGCCTAGAGTTCTGTTTGGAGAACAGGACTCAAGGGCTGAGGTCTGGATTCCAGCATTGTGGTTAGGGCTAAGGACTGATGGAGGAATGGAAAGGCCAGTTCTGCTGCTCTGAAGAAGGAGTGAACTTGGAGTCCTGTGTCAGGTCAGATCACTCTCAGGGTAGCAGTGGCCCAGCAGGTCTGCATGCGAGTGTGGGGCCCATTCGCTCAGCCCAACTGTTTCTGTTCATCTGCCTCCTTCCAGCCCCAGGATCCTGGGGTTGTAAACAAGCATTAAGACATTAAAACACATTGGTTTAGCACTTTCACATTCCAGTTCCCCTGTGCCTTGAAAGGAGCCAATCTCTAGCCCCCTCCATCCTTACCCTGGCAGAGCCCCATTCATCTTTCAAGCCTAGTTCAAATGTTACCTCCTCTGTGAAGCCTTCCCTGAGCCCCTGCCCTGAGATCCTCTCAGCTCTCACAGCCTCTTGGACTCCAACTGTCACCACACGGATCTCATTGTACTGTATTCTCTCAGGTTTTTGTCTGTCACCCCCACCAGACTAAAGGCCCCTGAGAGTAGGGCCTCTGTCCAATTTGCCTGTGAGTCCCCAGGGCCTGGCACTGAGCCTGGTGCTGGGAGGAGCTTAAGAAATGCATATCAGGAGAATGAATGAAGCAAAATGAATACATGTCCACACACAGGTCACTGGTCGCTGGGTCTGGGAAGGGCAGTGAACTCAACTGGGCTAGGGAGTAAAGATCCATGACTGTTCTCATTTCAGGCCTCCAGGCCATGTCTGGATCAGAATGAAAGCATGCACCAGGGTCAGGGGGATGGGATGGGGTAGGGGCTGTGGAGGGTGATTCCTGCTCATCATTGTCCCATCCTCCTGAATGTTCCTCCCTCAGTCTGACCTCAAGTTCTGGACAAGCTCCAGGAAACCAAGGCAGAGAATATGCAAGTGATATCTGACCCACCCCTCTGGTGGGCACCATGCCAGTCTTGTCTTGCTTGGGATGTCAGAACACACCCAGCTACCCCTTCTTCTCTGGACATCTCAGAGGGCTCTGTATTTCCCAGTTCTCAAGTTCCTAGAGGGCTCTGACCAGGGGCTCAAGCCCTGCTCTATAATGACCCCTCACACTCCCGTCTTGCCAAGTCGGGATGGGGACAGTACCACCAAGCTAGGCGAATTGAGGCCAGGGGGTCTGGCCCCTTGGACCCTTGATGCACCTTTGCCATCAACCTGTCAGGTGACTGTGGTCCAGTGTCCACCCCCCTGCTGATCTGCAATTGTCCCTGCTGGGGTCTGAAGGTCCCCAGGAGGGATAGAGGCTCCTGGGAAGGCCAGTGGAGAACTGACTTTGCTGCAGAAAGATGGTCCTTACCCCCCACCCCTGGAGGCATCAGGAAGGCTTTAAAGGAAGAGATCAGGACAGGGCCTGGAGGGTTCCACGGGCGGGAACTCAGGCAAGAGGCGTTCGGCGCCTACCCATCCACCCGCCACCCGCCTGCCCTCCGGAGCCTGCACCCGCCTGGCCACAGGCTGAGGAAGCATAATCATGCTGGGCTATTTCAGACCCATTATCTCAGCTCAGCTCCTGCTTCCTGAGCAGGCCTCGAATTAGCCTGGTGCTTTGTTCTCAAGTGCATTTGTCAGATCGTTTGGCCTGTACCTCGGGAAGAAGGGAGAAGAGGGAGGGGAGGGCGAGGGCGGGGAGGGGGCGGAGAGGGAGCTGGAGGAGGAACTCGACGCTAATTAAGTCTCATTAAAAAAAAGAAGACGACAATGAGGAATAAGGAGAAGAAGAAAGAGAAACGAGGTGGAGGGGGGAGGAAAAGGCTGCTGAGGAAGCAGAACAGCCGCCGGGAGAGACACACACACAGAAACGCACAGGCACATACACGCCCACAAAGAGACACAAAAACACACACAGCTCTCCCTCCTGGCAGCCTGCAGCCCTCTTCCTCGAGCTCAGCCCTGCCCTTGCCCAGCCCGGCCAGGTCAGAGGTAGGCACAAAAACCCAGGCCTCCCTTCCAGTACCCAGGGCTGCTGGCCCAAGGACCAAGCACAGCCCAGCTTCCAGTCCTGGCTCGGCAATTCAGGAGCCCTGTGGCCTCCGGCTAACCCCCTCTTAGGAGCCCAGGGCCCACCTGAGCCACATGAAGTGCATCCACTTTGCAAGGTTGGTGGGATGAATCTGGAGCACTCTGTGCAGAACATGGGCACAGAAGGGTTCCTCCACTGCCTACCTCTGCCTCTGGCCAGTGCTCTAGCAGGCTTAAACCCACCAGCTCAGCTGTTCCCAGAGCACTGCACAGGGGCTGGGGGCCTGCTGGCCTGTGCCCCATCACCAGCCCAGGCCGCCTTAATGGACGATTGCTTAGGCAACAGACAAAGCTGCCTGGGGCAGGGAGGCCTCTGTGTCTTTACAAAGGTCCCAAATATTCCTAATGAACTAACTCTAGTTTGCTCTCTCTCTCTCTCAGAATTCTTGGTCTCTTAGTAACTTACCTCTCCCAAAGCAGGAGCCCAGCTTGGTGCCAAGCTCGCCTTTCACAACACTCTAGCTTAGCCTTGGGGAGATGTTTGGAATGTCTACCCCATTCCTCCTCCTCACGGGCTGACCTTAGCCTCTCCATCTGCAAGACAAGTGACCTGCGTTCCCCTGCTCTCTCTGGAGCAGGGGCTGCCATCTCCAGGCAGGAGGGTACTTCACAGGGCATTTGCCAGCTCCCCACAGGGCTTTTAAAGATTTAACTTTATATGATATTTCTCTTTCTCTGTCTATATCTTACATGTGGAATATGAAATAAATGATAGAAATGAATTTATTTACAAAACAGAAACAGACTTACAGACCTAAAGAGTGAGTGGGGAGGAGGGACAGAATTGGTGGGGGAGGATTTGTTCAGTTCAGTTCAGTTGCTCAGTCGCGTCTGACTCTTTGTGACCCCATGGACTGCAGCACGCCAGGCTTCCCTGTCCATCACCAACTCCTGGAGCAGACCTGCGTTCCCCTGCTCTCTCTGGAGCAGGGGCTGCCATCTCCAGGCAGGAGGGTACTTCACAGGGCATTTGCCAGCTCCCCACAGGGCTTTTAAAGATTTAACTTTATATGATATTTCTCTTTCTCTGTCTATATCTTACATGTGGAATATGAAATAAATGATAGAAATGAATTTATTTACAAAACAGAAACAGACTTACAGACCTAAAGAGTGAGTGGGGAGGAGGGACAGAATTGGTGGGGGAGGATTTGTTCAGTTCAGTTCAGTTGCTCAGTCGCGTCTGACTCTTTGTGACCCCATGGACTGCAGCACGCCAGGCTTCCCTGTCCATCACCAACTCCTGGAGCTTGCTCAAACTCATGTCCATTGAGTCAGTGATGCCATCCAATCATCTCATCCTTTGTCGTCCCTTTCTCCTGCCTTTAGTCTTTTCCAGAATCAGGGTCTTTTCCAATGAGTCAGTTCTTCTCATCAGGTGGCCAACATATTGGAGGCATAGATTGGGAGTTTGGGATCGACATGTACACACTGTTCTATTTAAAACGGTTAACCAACAAGGACCTATTGTAGAGCACAGGGAGCTCTGCTCAATATTCTGTAAAACCTAAATGGGAAAAGAACTTGAAAAATAATACATACATGTATATGTATAACTGAATCACTCTGCTGTACACCTGAAACTAACACAACATTGTTAATTAACTATACTCCACTATAGAATGGGCTTCCCTGGTAGCTCAGACAGTAAAGTGTCTGCCTGCAATGCGGAAGACCTGAGTTCAATCCCTGGGTCAGGAAGATCCCCTGGAGAAGGAAATGGCAACCCACTCCAGTACTCTTGCCCGGAAAATTCCATGGATGGAGGAGCCTGGTAAGCTGCAGTCCATGAGATCACAAAGAGTCAGACGTGACTGAGCAACTCCACTGGAGAATAAAAAGTTAAAAAAAATTAACTTCAATCTGTGTCTTTGGGGTGGGCATTGAGACTCCTCCTCTAGTTCAATGACATGAATTAGATGCCATTTCAAAAGCTCTTATAGCCGGAAGCATTCATAAGAACAGCTAAATGGTAAGAACCTTCATCTGGGAGTCAGATGGTCCTGGATTCGGATCTCTGCCCTGTAAATCACTAGTCGTAAGACCTTGAGCAAGTTATCTCTCCTTTCTGAACATTACTATTCTCGTCTCTAAAATGGAGTTAATGACCACAGCTGCCTGTGATGATGACTCGAGATCATATGTATAAAACACTTAAAAACTGTGCCTGGCACATGCTCAATATATTGGACTATTTTTAAAATTGAGATATAATTGATGTATAACATTGTATTAGTTTTAGATGTACAACATAATGATTTATTTATAGACATATATTGAAAAATGACTACCATAATAAATTTAGTTAACATCCATCACCACAGTTGCAATTTTTTTTCTGCTGTGACGAGAGCATGCTGGGCTATTATTATTACTCCTTCCGTCTCCATTTCCCCACATCTCCCCCACCCCATCTGGCTTAGCCCAGATCTAGATCCCCTCAGAATAGCCCAGATGCCCCCGGGCCTGAGAGGGCAGAGGGGATGGAGGGAGTCACCACCCTAGGGGAGCTGGGCCGGGACCACAGGACTCCATGTCACCCCCAGGCACTCTCTGGCAGGCCCGTGGGAGCTGGGTCCACAAAGGCTCAGGCTGCCTGGGCACTGAGTCAGGGACTGGAGCTTCAGCACCAGGAGTAGCCGGCTCTAGGAGCAGGAATGGCTTGGCCTGGGGTGTGATCTCCTGGCTGCCAGTCCCGGATGTGCTGTGGACTCCGTGTGCCCTTGGCAGAGTCCCTGATCCTATAAGGGTGTTAGCTGGCACCCCTCCCCCAGTAGGGAGGCAATACGATCTCCAAAGCTGCAGAAGTGGAGATCACTGCTGAGGCCCTGCCTGGCTCAGCAAGGTCAGTGGGCAGAAGTCAGCTGGCATACCCCATTCCCACCGCCCTCCCCCACGCTGCTCCCCTCCCCTCTCTGGCAGAGTTTTTTCTCGAAGTCTCTTCTGCAGCATGCTCTGAGCCTTTCCGCCCCGCATTCCTATGCAAGCCTTCCAGCAGTCCCAGACTGAGCTGGGGGCTCGGATGGGATATGCACTGTGAGCTGAGTTCCCATTGTCCACAAATCGGGACCAGCTGTGAGCAGCCTGAGAACCCTAGGCTCGTGGCCACCCCCACTCCCACTGCAGTTACAGAAGAAGGGAGCTGAGTGAGCCCACCGCCTGCCCGCCTGCCCGGGGCTCCCCCCGCCCCAACACAGCATGATCAGCTCCCTAGCCAGGAACAATCAAGCATTATGAATAAAGATGTGCAGCTGGACAGAGAATTCCTCCACACCCACCTGGCCCACCCAGCAGTTCCCAGCCTTCCTCCCCTGACCAGGCCCTCTCCACCTGAAGGATACCCCACCCTGGCATGCATGCATGCAGAGAACAGTTTCTAGGGGCAGAAGACTGCCCTGGCCTGGCACTGCTTTCAAAAGAGCACTCCAGTCCTCTGGAAAGAATTCGCCTGACCCTGTCATGTCATAATTTGGGTGGGCTTGTGTGTAAGGCTTGCTGTGACCTTGGCCATCAGGACTGGTGGGGAGGAAGGAGACAAGTCCCTGGGGAACATGAGGCCAGGAACCTGATTCCCAAGACGGAAGCTTGGTCCAGTGAGATGTAAACCCTTAACTTGGTCAGACTCAGTATAGAGGCAGGTCCAGTGACAAGAGGCCAGGGGGTGGGTGACTGTCTGTTGACAACAGAGTCATAGGATTCTACTTACTCTGCATTGACAACAGTGTTCTAGCCAGGGTCTGAGCACATGGGAAGCAGCATCCAAGGCTTTGGGTGGGGAGGGGGATTTAAGAGGATCAACCTTAGGAAGAAGATATGCACTCCCCTTGGACAGCAAGTTTTATGGTTAAGACCCATGTATGCCTGTGTGGGGTGGGCAAGGAAGTCACAATGGACACAAGTTGGACCCAAGATTCTCTCTATAGTGCCTGCTGAGCCCCAGCCTATTATAAGAAGAATTCCAGATCCTTTCCCATCACGCCACTCCTCCTCCATTACTGGCCCTGGGTCTTGACTCTATCGCAACCTCCATTCCCACTCTTTTCCCAAAAACCTGTTGGGGCTGAGGTGGCCCAGGTCAAGATTAGCTTCAGACCTGAGGGCTGGGTTTCTAGGTCAGTGGTCTCAATCCTGGCTGCACAAGGGAATCACCTAGGGAGCTTCAAAAAAATCCCCAAGGACCAGACTGTACCCCAGACCAACTGAGTCAGAATCTCTGGGGGTATGATCCAGCCATCAATAAGTTTAAAACCTGTCAAATGAATCTAATGTGCAGTCATAGTGGAGACCATTGTAAGAGGCAAGCACCCAGCAGAGTGGTTAAGGACAAGGCTAATAAAGTAGAAAGTCCAAGTCAGAATCCCAATCCTGCTGCTTTCCTGTGTGGCAGATTACCCAACCTCATCAAACCTCAGTTTCCTCATCTGTAAAATGTGACTTTCATGATTGTTGTGAGGATTAAAGAAAAAACCCACAAATATCTTAGCATGGAACATAGGAAATGCTCAAACAATGCTGGATATTATTATTATTAGCCAGAAGGGCTGATTCAGGAAGAGGCTGACATGTAGGTTGAAAAGTCATCTGTCTTCATGCAGAGGCTTGTAAACTTAGGTTATAGATTGGCAATGTCAAAGGTGTCCCAGAAGGGCCAGGCAATTTCACCAATAGTGGAGGCATAAAGTATCAGGACTGAGGCATTAGAAACCATCAGGTCCCATCTACTCATGTTACAAATATGGAAACCAAGGCACAGGAAGGGAAAAAGACCAGAAGCCTGGTCTGTCAACTCTCATGCATGTTCCCAGTCAATGTATGTTTATAAACATACAGTAGAGCATCTACTATGAACAAGGCACTGTGTTGACATGGAAGGAGCACAGAGGTGAATATAGCAGAGTACCTGCTCTCAGAGGGCTCAGAGCCAAGCTTATAGATTTGTTGATCACAGAGGATGAGAAGTGATCAGTTCCATCTGGATAGGGAGGTTGTATCCACCTGGAGAGTTCCAGAGAAGGCTTCAGTATATAGTGGTGGGCCATGGAGAAGTCATTACAGGCAGAAGAGGATACAGGTAAAGACGAAGGTTTTGGAGCAGGGGTTAAACTTTCTAATCTTTCAGGAGAGTAACTTAACCTCTGTGTGGAGATTGGAGGCATCAATAAGTTTAAAGGTAGAAGCAGGGAGGGGACTACTGCTCTAGCTCAGGGAATATGAGTCAGTCCTGCTGTTTCTTCCCAAGCCCCCAACCCTCACTGCTGATAACCTCACCTCATTTTGCACTGAGAAAATGAGCACCATCAGACAGGAACTTCCTTTTCTCCCCACGAACTCTAGCCCAACTTCTTCTTTCCTTATCAAAGTGAGAGACAAGCTGGTTTGGTGGTGCTAAATTCTCCTAACTTTTGTTTGTCCATAAAACTTTTGATTTCTCCATCAATTTTGAATGAGATCCTTGCCAAGTAGAGTAATCAGTAGCATGGAAGCATATACACTACCATATGTAAAATAGACAGCCAATGAAAATTTGCTATATGACTCAGAGAACTCAAACCAAGGCTCTGTAATAACCTAGAGGGATGGGAAAGGGTGGGAGGTGGGAGGGAAGTTCAAGAAGGAGGGGACATAGGTATACCTATGGGTAACTCATGTTGATGTATGGCAGAAACCAAAGCAATATTCCAAAGCAATTATCCTTCAATTAAAATACATAATTTTTTTTTTTTAAAGAAAGAGAAGGCCTTCCTCCTATCTCAGACCAACCCTTCAAACTGTACTCTAGAGCCCACCTTTCTCACCTTCCCAAGATTTTGGGAGGTAGCTCCTTCCACTCTCTGTCTCATTCCCTTTAACAAAGACATACTTTCCATAAATTCCTTCTCAACAAAAATGGGGCGGGGGAGGTGGCTAGGGAAGAAAGACAACAAAAAGAGAGGGAAGGGGAAAAGGAGATGTTTTTTAAAGACTAGACTTTCCTTTGATCCATATCTCCCTTCAGTTATGGACCCATATCTATGCTTTCCTTCATAGGAGAATTTCTCAAAGGAGCCATCTACACTCCATCTCTGCTTCCTTACGGTCCATTCATCTGTCAGTCACTGCGGTCTAGCAGGGGTAAAAACCCCTTCACCAAAGTCTCTCTTGTCAAGATCACCAACGACTGCCAGATTGCCAAATCCAGCAGATGCTTCTGGAAGCTGATGTTATGACAAGCAGTTCAGCCTGGTTGTTAAGACAGGGCTTCTAGAGTCAGCATGCGTGCATTTGAGCCCTGGATCTACCACTACCCAACTGTGTGACCTTCAGAAAAATACTTAACTTCTCTGGCATTAAATTTCTTAATCTTTGAAGTGGAGGTGAGTATCATAGCACTTACCTCACAAGGTTGATGCAATGCCGTTATTTTTTTCTGTTTATGGCTGAGTAATATTCCATTGTATATGTGTACCCCTGTTAAGCCCCTGTGCTCAGTGCTTGGTACACAGCAGATGCTCCACATGGGCTGGCTTCAACCAGGCTCCACCTGACCTCACCTCTCAGCAGACACCCCCAATGCTGATCGACTTTTTCCTTCTGTAAAATGTCTCATCTCTCAAGGGACAACACACTGTCCTGGTTTGTTTGTTTGTTTTTCCTACCTCACTAGCCCCTCCATTCACTCCTTCTCTATCCAAACTCTCCTCTCCTCTCCGTACTCCCTCCTGAGGTGAGCACGTCCATTCCCATGGCTTCAAATGCTACATATATGTCTGTCACTCCCAAATGTTCATGTCCATCCCAAACCTCCCTGATCTCCAGCCTCATTTAACCAATGACCTACTTTATATCTTCACTTAATGCTTAAAGAAAAACCCAAATTAAACATGTCCAAGGGGGAAAAATAGGAATTCAGCTGGAAGCCTGTTTCTCCTCCAGTCTTCCCATCTTAGCACCATTTACTAGTTGCTCAGTCCCAAATGCCAAGAGTCCTACTTGATTCTTTTCTTCCCTCACTCCCCACGTTCAATCTATTGACAGCTTCTGTTCTGCCTCAAGTATGTCTCATGTATCTACCTCAAGTGTCCACGCTCCACTCTCCACCTGCCCCACCATCGCCGTTTCTCGCTTGTGGACAGCTGCACAGGCCTCCTCTCCACTCTCCTGCTACTCCTCCTAGCCTGCGGCAGTCTAAGCTCCTCACAATGGCTGTTAGTAGACTCAGTCGTGCCCAACTTTTTGCAACCCGATGGACTGTACCCACCACCCCCAGGCTCCCCTGTCTATGGGATTTCCTAGGCAAGAGTTCTGTAGTGGGTTGCCATCTTCTTCTCCTCACAATGGCTGAGTCACAGTTTTTCCAAATGTGTTATGAGATAACACCTCTCGCTAGCTTACAACCTTGTGGTGGTTTTGGATTTTACTTGGAATCAAATGCAAGCGTCTTTCTCTGGTTTACACTGCCCCTCAAGGTGTGGTCCCTGCCTCCCCCTCCCTCTCTTCACTTCAGCCACAGTGGCATCTTTTCTACTCTGTAACATGCTGAGCTCTTTCTGGCCTTGAAAGAGCCAGTCGTTGGTCCCTCTGCCTGGAAAGTTGACTCTGTGGCTCTTTGCATTGCTGGCTCTTTGACAGCTTTCAGGTCTTAGCTTAAATAGCACCTCCTTAAAAAGGCTTTCTCTAAGCACCTAAAATAGATCCCCCTGTTGTTCTTTACCAGAGCCATGCATTTGCTGCCTTTGAAACTCCTTATATGTTTGTTCATTTGTCTTTTCACTGTCTGTTTCCCTCAGTAGAATGACTATGTCATGAGGGCAGACACCTCAACAGTCTTGTTCAACATGATTTCCCCAGAATCTGACACAGTGACTTCACAGAGAATTCAATGACTGCTGAATGAAGGGAGGAATGAAGGAAAATAGAAAATAGGCCTGGCGAGAAAGAAACAAACTGGGGAGATATTGAGGAAGTAGACATGATAAGACTTGGTGATGGATTGGATGTGGGTGGTGAGAGGAGGGAAGGAGGCAGTGATGAGGTTTGGGGTTTTATTAACTAACTGGATGATTGTGCCATTTATGAAACTGGACAATAAGGAAAGGGACCAGTTTGAAGGAAAAGGTGGTACCTTCAAGCTTGAGGCATTGAGTTTGAGGTCCCTGCCTGACATTGAAATGAACATGCCCAGTGGGCACCTTGGGACTTGAATTCAGTCTGGAACTGAATGAATGATCAGGACTAGTGAAAAATAATGAGATGTGATCAGAATAACTGAAAGCAAGAGAATGGACATAATTGCTCTGGAGAGAGTGTAGAGAGAGAAGAAGACAAAGACAAAATCTAGAGCAAAACTGACTCATGTGTGGCAAGAGTAGAGAGTAAAGGAGTCACAAGATGCAAGAGATCTGGAGCCATTTGGTGTCTCCGAGCCAAGGGAACAGACAATGGCAAGCAGGAAGGGATGTGTGGCAGAGTCAGATGTGAAGATTAGAAAAGGCCACTCGATTTGCCGACAAGGAAGCTATTGGTGATCTTTAAAGAGCAATTTAAGGCAAGAAGGAGAGGACCATAACGCAGTAGATGAAGGAAAGCATGGGAGGTTGGGACGCAGAGATAGTGAGGGGAGACAATGCTCCCAAGAAGTTTGGCTGAGAAGGGAAGGCAAGAGAGAAGATGATAGCTTAAGAGGGAGGCAGGGTCAAGGGAGGGTTTCTTTGAAGGATGTGGGAGAGCTAAAAATCCTTGTAGGCTGAGGAGGAAACAGCACTCAAATGAGGGGGAGAGATGGAGATACAGGAAAAAGAAAATAATTGATGGAGTTAGAGGTTTGGTATGGAGCAGAGGACAGACATGTCTCCCTAGGAGACAAAAGGAAAAAGGAAGAAGAAAGTAAGGGAGGGAGGGAGGAAGGGAGAGAGAGGAAGAGACTTGGAGGGAGGACATACAGAAAAATTCTGAGATGGGCAGTCTTTGTCTTAGCAAAATCGAACACCAACTATTAGGAGGGGTGTAGCCATAAGGCTGTAATGTAAGCAAAGTAGAAAAGGAGAACTGCAGTCTCCATGGGATGAGTTAAAGGACTGTGGAACATCAGTGTCAGCAAGGACCTCCCATTGAGAGTGGCAAACTTATAAGTGCTAGGAGCTAACCAGTCAGGGCTGGGGACAGCAGCAGCACCAGCAGAAGGTGTGCAAAGCTTGAATGGCTTCAAACCACGAAGGTCATGGCTGTCATCAGGATCTAGAGCAGACGATGCCGGGAGGTGAAAGAGGCCAGAAAAGGACCGAGAGCTGGGAGAACAGAGTGGGGAATGGCAGCGAGGGACTTAGATGCTCAGTATTGAGGGCATCAACTTATTTTTTTCCCCTTGATCCAAAAATCGGTTACTTAACAGATCAGTGCCAAGCACTGGAACCAAGACCAGGTTTAGGAGGAATGAAGGTGCTGGTAATCTGAAGGATGGAGGTAGAGGAGCCAAGGACTGAAAATCTTGGGGCTGAAGTCTTCCCAAGTAATGACAAGGCTCAGGATGTAGCCACGCCAGTGGGAAGCTTCTTTGGAGAGGATGTATAGGTGAGGTTACAGGGATTGTAGGGCTGGCAGTTGGGCTGAGGAATGTCTATGAGGATGCTAAAGCCAGTGGGGAAGGCAGCAGGGGCCAAGATGAAGAGAAAAGCCAGGGGCCTGGTGCTGTGTTAACTGAAGACCAGCCAATATTTTCTGGTGGGCAGTGAGACTGAGAAAGGGGAGAAGAGTTTCTGGGACTTATCACCCCCTGCCCAACTACAAACGCTCTCTCTCTCTCCTTCTTTTCTGCCTCGGCCCAAACTATACCTTACAGTAACATCCACCATATAATATAACTTGGGAAGATTCATCACTCTTCCTGACAGCAATAATGTGGCTCTCTGTGGAAGATGAGGCATTGGAAGTAGGCATGAGAGCCCTGGGCCATAAACAGCGATTGTAAACATGGACTTCTACAGCAGTCTCCCTACTGCCAGTAGAAGCCAAGCTGGGAAAGGTAAAAGCAGATCATCCACTAGAGAGAGTTGCTAAAGGCAGACACAACTTTCAGTTCTGACGTGAGGGTAAAGGGAGATGTTTTTGGAGAGAAAATGGAGGTGGGAGGCTTTGTGGCCAATAGAATAGGTTTCCATGGAGAGCACTCAAAGTGTTGATTGGGAAAGATCAGACCTAGTGAGAAGGACGAGAGACTAGGTGGCAACCGAGAGCCCTCTGTCCTTGATTGAATCGTCGTCACAGGTGACAGGACTCGGGGTCAGGGAAGGGGACCTCCAGGGAGATGAGACACCTCTGGCAGCATGACCACAGCAGCCAGTCCATCCTTCACTCTTTCCAGGAGAACCACAATCAAGAGGCAACAGAATAGGGCTGCCTGGGTCCCTGAGACTAATCACCACAAAGCATGGCCAGCCTCCTGGAGGTTTCTCAGCTGGACCAGATACTCCACTTCATTTCTCAGGAAGTTGGCCCTAATACCGCCTGAACAGAATTGAGCTCGGGTTTCCGGAGATGTGGATAGAGCACCATATTGGCCCAGGACAGTGTAAGCAGGCCTGTGTAAGTTCTATTCTGTTGCTTTGCTCTCTGCACCTCAATGGTTTCCTCACCTGAAAAATCAGGGTAAGAATGCTTTCCTCACAGGTGGCTATGACGATGAACTGAGAGAATGCTCTGAGAAGTTTTCATAAACCTTTAGTCACTGCAGAGATGTCAGTTGGAAGTATCTCATTACTACTGGGAGGAGGGCCATAGCCCCAGGCACTCTGATGAAGGCCTGTAGACCCATTAGCTTGTCTGACTGTCCAGCAGCCCAGCTTCCCACTTGTCAGTACAGGAAGCAGGCAGTTGAGGACCTGTACCAGGCTGGGAACCTGCTGCTCCTGGGCATGTAGAAGTCCAGCAGAGAAGGGGGTGGGAAACCAGGACATGATGAGAAACGCTGGACTGGAAGAAACACAAGCTGGAATCAAGATTGCCGGGAGAAATATCAATAACCTCAGATATGCAGAGGACACCACCCTTATGGCAGAAAGCGAAGAAGAACTAAAGAGCCTCTTGATGAAAGTGAAAGAGGAAAGTGAAAAAGTTGGCTTAAAACTCAACATTCATGGAGAAGGAAATGGCAACCCACTCCAGTATTCTTGGAAAAGTCCATGGACAGAGAAGCCTGGCCGGCTGCAGTCCATGGGGTTACATGACTGAGCACATGTGCATGATGGTGGAGGGAGATGGACTGGTAGCAATAAACTGGTAGAACTAAAAAAAAAAAAAAAAACCTCAACATTCAGGAAACTAAGATCATGCCATCCAGTTACATCACTTCATGGCAAATAGATGGGGAAACAATGGAAACAGTGACAGATTTTATTTTGGGGGGCTCCAAAATCACTGCAGATGGTCACCGCAGCCATGAAGTTAAAAGACTCTTGCTCCTTGGAAGAAAAGGTATGACCAGCCTAGATAGCATATTAAAAAGCAGAGACATTACTTTGTCAACAAAGGTCCATCTAGTCAAGGCTATGGTTTTTCCAGTAGTCATGTATGGATGTGAGAGTTGGACTATAAAGAAAGCTGAGCACCGAAGAATCAATGCTTTTGAACTGTGGTGTTGGAGAAGACTCTCGAGAGTCCCTTGGACTGCAAGTAGATCCAACCAGTCCTGAAATCAGTTCTGAATATTCATTGGAAGGACTGATGCTGAAGCTGAAACGTCAATACTTTGGCCACCTGATGCAAAGAGCTAACTCATTTGAAAAGACCCTGATGCTGGGAAAGATTGAAGGCAGGAGAAGGGGACAGAGGATGAGATGGTTGGATGGCATCACCAACGCTATGGACATGAGTTTGAGTGAACTCTGGGAGTTGGTGATAGACAGGGAGGCCTGCCATTCTGCAGTCCATGGGGTTGCAAAGAGTCGGACACGACTAAGTGACTGAACTGAACTGAACTGAAACACGGGAAGATTGGGAGAAGGCATTCTTCTGGCTGCCATCTAACCCTCTTCCCTAAGGACACCAGGACCTATATGATTCTTATTTCTTGCTTTTCTGGCTAGTTGGGGGCCTTGGGCTGGCCAGCAGAATGCTAGGCAGGAGGCTCAGTGGACCAGTCTGAGCTGAGGGTGCTACCTACAAGGAACCCTCAGGGGGTTAGGGAATGTAGTGGGAGAGCCCTGGACTGAGCTAGGAGGGGCCTTCAGCCCCAGGCTGACCCTGCCAGGGATGAAGGGAATGTAAGTGAAACAGCTGAGCTGGAAATTGGGGAAACCAAACATAAACCACCTCAATAAACCTGTCAAGGCCAAAAAACTCCCTCTTTTGTTCCCATTGCCTGACCTGTACTTGGCTTGTAAAAGGACAGCAAATGAACTCTGGCTTTTAGGCACGGCCTCTGGCACCCCTCTGCCCAGATAGGAATTCTGGCTCTATCACTTCCTAGCTGTGAAAACTTGGACAAGGAAGTTAACCTCTCTGTGCCTCCATTTCCTCATCTGTGCCATGGGGTGCTGTGGGATTAAATGACTTAATATTGGTTAAACAGTTATAACTACAACTGGCATAGGGTAAACACTCTTAATGTTTCTGAAACACTGGCGTCTAGGCAGCAGAGGTTCTATGGAAAAGGCATTGGACTTGAAGTCTGACAGGTCTGGGGGCAAACCCTCCGTATCTCACTTGATCTCTCTGAGCCACAGATTTCTCATCTTCAAAGGAGGTGGTGGACTAATTCTTAACAGGACAGACTGAAATTAGATGAAGATGCCTATGGCTGTGTCTGGCCATCCCCAGCCTTTAGTAGGTGCTCAATAGATGACAGCCTCTTGAAATCTCCCAAATACTGATAGCACCATTTCCCAGTCTACCCCAGATGTGTAAATAATCATCAGTATAGTGCAGGATCCCATTTGAATGCTGCAGCCTGCCTGCTACTTATCTTCGTGGGGTCGGGGAAATCCAAGGGCCTGAGACTTTTCTGCAAGAGCTTCCTGCTTCATGTATCTTAGAGCAACAGTGCTCCTCAAACTCTAGAATCTATCAGAACCACCTGGAGGGCTTATGAAAACACAGATTGCTGACCCTACCCATAGAATTTATATCTAATTGAACTAGGGTAGGGCCTAAGAATTCAGATTCCTAGTAAGTTCTGGGGCTGCTGATGCTGCTGGTCCAGGAAGCACACTTGGAACATCACTGCCTTAGAACAGCAACTGTGACGTGCAGAGAGAAAACCAGTGCAAGTTGTGCAGCCTTAAATTTTGATTGAGTGGGTCTGGGGTGGAGCCTGGGATTCTGTATTTATAAGAAGCTACCAAGTGCTGCTGCTGCTGCTTCACTGACCACACTTTGGGAAGCAAGGCTCAGAGGAGTGCTTGACCCTTTATTCATCAACAGTCCTTCCCAACCAAGATGCTAGAAGGTTAGCAGAGGCAAACAGAGCTGGGGAGGGCAGTGCAGGGCTCACGGCTGGAAGTCAGTATCAGAGAGGAGGTGACAATGGAGTGCTTCGGTGGCAAGTGGGGACAACACTGAGGGCAGCGGGATACTGGGAATGGCGGGCATGTGCACACCCATGTGCGCACACGAGACAGAAAGCGAAAAAAAAATTGAAAGAATTTTATATATTTTTTCAAGCATCAAAGTAGTATCTTGGGAAAAATCAAAACTTGTTGGATTTCCTTACACGTACTTTATGGGTTAGTATTGTTTTAATTTTAATTATATATGGCCAGTGGGGGGCAGGGGGTGTGCAATCTGTTCAGAGCTTAAAGCCTCTAAAGGTGTTAACCCTGGTGGTCACTGAAGTCTCTGTCCTTAAGCTTTGGAGCCTAAGGTTGTGGCCAAGTGTGTGTTCTGCTGGATGTCTCTCACTTTGCCCCAGGATCTGCAGAGGAGATTCAACTTTCTTAGGTGGAATACAAGTCACCATCAAAGGGGACTCAGAATTTGTAGATGGGGTACCAGATGTCATACCAGAATAAAGAGGATCCAAGGCCTGGAGAGACATCGATGTCACTGCATCAAGGAACAAAGGAAGGGCATGGGTTCCCCATGGACGCTCCAATCAGCATCCACCCACACCAGAAGTCCTTGCTCCCCTGCACCATAAGAAGTATTCCCAGCCCTCCCAATGGCAAAGAGACCAAGGATTTCAAGTCACACTGACCTGCACATGAAGCCCAGATTCAACTTAGCTGTGTGACCCAAGATGAATGACCTTTCTATTCATGACCTTGGTTTCTTAATCTGTAGAATGTGAATAATAACACTTTTCATCTTATAGGGCTGTTATGAGAATTAAATGAGTTAATATAAATGAGATGCTTAGAATAATACCTGGGACCTAGTGTGCTCTCAAAAATCATGGTTATTATAATTATCTGACAGTAATCCTTATCATAGTAACAGCACCATCTCAGTAGAAACAGAGATGAGTTTGGGCAATGGGAAACATCTGTTCAAGGAGATGAAGGGGCAGATATGAGAGGTGAGTTGCGTACAAGATGCATCTGAAAGGAGCCTACCAAGACTTCTCAGGGCCACCTCCCACTGTCCAGTCCTGCCAAGTCACGTGTGGGCTAGTGAGACCATCAAACAAAACCCCAAATTAATCCTGAAGGACCTGAAAACCCCAGTAATGGAACTGAAAATCTTGGGAACACAGATCTTATTTTTATCTCTTTTCCTAGTTGAAAGCTGTTAAAATAGAGCAGCAATGTTGGTTGGAGTTTGGTGTTCCCACTCCAGACTGCTGCAGGCCTATAAGAATAGTGTCTGACCACTAGTGAACACCAAACTGCTGGTATAGATCTGAAATGCCCAAGGCTTTCCTTTTTCAAAAGGGCACGTCTGCATTCAGATGCACTTGGGAACCCTGAATCAGTTGAATAGTTCCCATTGCCCCCTCCCAGGGCACCAAGGTTGGCTGCAAAGGTGGTTTCAGAGAATGATAAAAAGTGGCCCCCTGGTCCTTCTTCCCCCACCTGTGCCAGTCCGTCCAGGCCAGTGGGTCCCCCAGTAGCAATACCGGGAATCTTTTTCACCAGCTTCTTCTGGCTTTGAAAGATTCATTCTCCAAAACACACAGAATTGGGGGAGTAACAATTTATTTGTCTTTCTAGTTTTATCATACAGACATCCTGGGCTGCCAGTCAAAGCTTCTGATCAGTGTGAGATTGGCCAAGAGCACGCTGAGCTGCCATTGGCACAACAGCCTAGATCTGGGACAGGCTTCCTGAAGTACAGTGCTGGACTTTCAGATCCCTCTCCAGCTCTTCTCTTCATGGACACTGGCTTGAGATGGGAACCACAGATCTTGCCCCATCCCTTCATGCCCTAGAAATGGCCACTGACTAACCCAAGGGTGCACAGGGGTTGCTGGGAAGAAAAGCCAGGTCTTGGGTCCTCTGGCTCTGTCTATAGCCATGTTACCTGATTGCCTCAAACTTTCTCAAACCTTCCTCCAAGTGTGCACACAGTGCCTTTTAAATCAGCCTTCTTGGCCTGGCCAAAGCCCTTCTCCCCTTTCCTCCAAGGCCCTCCATCCTGTATCACAAACCCCCTCCCCTCCAACTTCAGGGCCTTATCCCAAGTGTCCTTTTCACATCCACATGCCTCCTTTCCCCTCCCCCAGCCTGTTCTCCATAGGAATGGGCCTCCCCCAGCCTTCCCATCTCCTGCTTCCCACCCCCCTCACCCCCAGCCCTATAGAGTGTCATAAATTCTAACGAAACCCCATCAGGGGAAGAAAAGGAGCAAAAAGTGCCTAATTGGCAGGGGCCTCGAAGCTCTTGGTCCCTGTGGTGGGATTGATAAGGTTCCTGGGAAGCGGTAGGGGTTTGGAGAGAGGAGGGGGGAGGTTGGGGGCCTGCCTGCCAAATGTAGCCAATTAATGTCAGTGCTGCCTTTCATGCCAGCCAATTAAGTCCCACATACTTGTCACCAGCCCTGGGAAGGGGGGCAGAGAGGGCGGGGCAGGGGTTTCAANGTTCCTGGGAAGCGGTAGGGGTTTGGAGAGAGGAGGGGGGAGGTTGGGGGCCTGCCTGCCAAATGTAGCCAATTAATGTCAGTGCTGCCTTTCATGCCAGCCAATTAAGTCCCACATACTTGTCACCAGCCCTGGGAAGGGGGGCAGAGAGGGCGGGGCAGGGGTTTCAAGGGAACAACTAATTTCCCTGCAGCCAGGATAATGCAGCCTTCGAAATGGGGAAGGGGTACAGAGGGAGTTAGAAGGTGGTTGGGGGTTGCCAGGGGCAGGCAGCAGGGGAGGGGGCAAGGTGCAGAACACTGGGGCTCTGTGGGGACTTTGTTTGGGGCCCTGGGAGAAATGGAAGCTGGAATTGGTTTCAGGGGCCAGTAGCTGCTGAGCACTAGGAAGAGGGCTCACTTTCTCACTTTGTGCCATGTGCTGGCAAAGCCAGGCATTTGCTGCTTATGCTTAGTTCCTACAACTCCTGCACAGCTCAGAGGTTAGGTAACCTGCTCAAGACAGAACAACTGTAAATGGTCAGAGTAATGTGCTATTGACCTGCCAAAGTCCATGGTAAATATTCCCTAAAAGCCCTGCAAAGCAGAGACAGTGGCTTAAGCATCCAGGAGCCCTAGTCACCTCCCTCCTCACTGCCACCAACTGGGCAGAGGGTCCTAATGAAGGGCCGCATAACCCAGGCTGGCTCCCAGACAGCAGGTTAGTCTGAGAGCTGGTGAAAGATCTTTCAAGGCAGGGGAAGGACCTTGGAAGGGGGACAGGGAACAGTCTCAGTGAAGGAATATCCTTGTGAAACCAGGGATGCCCACTGTTAGGCCTCCAAAGACGCAGCTGGCAATGGATAGAGGAGACATTTCCAGACAGAGGTACTAAGAGGGTCTTGGCAGCTCTTCCCTTGGAAGGCTTAGGAAAGCTACCTTCTTGCTGGCTTGGGGAAAAATTCTGAGAGCTCCTGAAGGAGGGTCCAGGAAGAGCCTGGCGGCAGCTCAGAGCCAAAGGAAAAGGCCCTGTCAGAGGCCCTAGGGAGCAAGCAAGGCTCCTTGGTATAGCCTGTGGCTCAGCATCAGGCCCTTACCCTTAGGAGCAAGTCTGTTTCCAGGCACCCCCCGGGAAAAGAGCAAATGAGGCTGAGCGCTGATCTTGGTTCCACCACCTGTGAGATGAGTGAGCTTAGGGGAGTCCTGGCCCCACTCTAAGCCTTGGTTATCTCATCTGTGAAATGGGGATAAGCAGAATCCCTACCTCCAGGGCTGCAATGAGACTCCCAGAAGAGATAGGATGGGAAAGGGTTTGTAATCGTTGAAAGCACTTCTGAGCAGGCAGTTGGGGTAGAGGCAGATGTGCCCAGGAGCCGGACAGCACAGTGCCACCAGCTGACCCTCTGCCCTGGGTGCCTGCAGAGGTGCCACAATGTGCACATTGTCATGCAGATGCTTTGCCAAGCTGTCCACCCCCAGTGGGCCTACTAATGACCCTGAGAGCTGGTTAGAGGCTGGGGCAGGCTAATTACATGGCCCCAAGCCCGCCAAGAGCCAATAATTACACAGCAACTTGTACAGAGAGGGTGGCTAATTGTGTGACAAGCTGTGAGGGGAGGGCAGGGTGCCCCCCGAGCTAATGAGCTTCCCCCAGAGTCTGTGAGGCAGGGCCAGGCCGAGGGGATGTGGCAGGCAGGACATTCCCATTCCCAGCCCCCCATGGTGCCCAGCTCCCAGGAGGGTAGCAGGGCACGCAGGAGGGAGGTGAGCAGTGATTAAGAGCCAAAGCGCGCCTCAGACCTGTCTCTTCTTGCCAAGTCTTGCTCAAAGACGCACCTGGTCGGGTGCTATGGGCCTGCTCTCTCAGAAGCAATACTCCCCTACACCTCTCTCACCCCAAGGTGGCTCAAGCTCTTCCAGGGTTGCCTTCTGCCTCCAGCCGTGACTGGCTGGCAGACTGACCATGGCGAGGAGTAAAAGACAGATCTGGGAAATCCTTGACCATAAGAGCTCCCATTTCTCACAGGGGTAGGAAACCAAACATATCAGTCAGAGTCCTGGCAAACTGGTGAGCTACTCTTGGGCTTCCCTAACTGAGCTTCTTATTTCTTTTTCATTCAATGTAGTCCTAAGTACTCTGAAGGCCTTGGGGTCAGCCAGTTCTATGTTCAAATTTAGCCAGTTCACGTTTGAGCTGTGTAACTTTGGGCAAGTCACTTTACCTCTCTGAGCCCCAGTTTCTCCATCTACAAAATGACAAGGTTACAAGGATAAAATGAGTTAATTCCAGTGAAACCTGGGAGTTCAGTGCCTGGCCCCATGTGATCCTATCTAGTGTACTCTGTGCATGCTCCTGACAGCCCACCTGAGGTAGAGTGCCACAGAACAACTAGGCACCTCCTAGCCATCTCCACCTCTTTTCCAGGCCCACCCTTTACCCATATTTACCAGACCCTGACTGCCTGAGCCCATCCCAACCACCAATTTCTCCCTGGATACCTCTTTATTTTCCCCGACACTGGAGCAAAGCTGGAAGAGGCAGGGGTGTGAGGGAGAGGGGTGGATTAGGCCATCTCTTCCCTTCAGATGTGGCACCCTATGGAGGTAAGGCTTCCAGGTGGAGAGAGGCCTGGTCCCCTCCTGTTTCTGAGATGACCTCCCCCTCTCTAGCTCACCTCTCAGCTCTGGACACTTTCAAACTCCCCCTCCCCAAAAGCAAGCAGGAGGCAGAGGCATTGAAGTGGTTGCTGACAAGTTGGAACAGCTTAACAAATTACTCCTAATAAACTACTGGGGGCAAGAGAAGGGGAGGCCAGAAGCCAGGCTGCTCCCAAAGAGCACCTTCATCCATGCCCTGGTGGCCTGCCACTCCCAGGACAGCCAGAGGCTTTCCTGCAGGGAGGCCTACACAGGTAACCTCTCCAGCCACCCCCACCCTTACCAGCCCCAAGCCTGGGATCTGAGGTTTCCCAGGCCTTAGAACCATGGGACTTGCCCAAATCAGAGAGGTTTCTCACCTTCACTGAAGCCCAGGGTTTCAGCCCAGCTCTGCCAGACACAGAGGAAGAGGCAGTGGAGCCAAGTGCTCCCACCTCCAGACTGCTGGTCCAGGGGCTCAGGTTGGAGACCCCAGCTTATTCGGCACCTGACCATTCTACCAGCAAATGTGCGGACAGGATTCCCTTGTTGGATATAGCTCCTGGCCACTGGCTGAGGCAAACCATCTCTTCTCTTGGCCTTGCTTGCTTTCTTGTCTTTCACGTGAAGGCTGTCAATCCCCACAAGACCCCGGACAGTGCTCCAAGGGCTATCCTCTGCATTAAACAGGATCATGGACAGGAAAGCACTGCCTCGGTTTTAAAGCATCACACACGAGCTGGTTGTTGGAAAGGCTGCTGATTATGATTGTTATTAATTCTTGGTTATTAACTCTTGTCCCTTCTGTATCTTTCACTTCTGTCCTTAGTTGGACTGGACCAGTAGGAGGAAAGGAATAATGGACTCTACCAGCAATAAAAGGTAAGTGCAAAGCACTTTCACTTACATTTTGTCTAATCCTCACATCAGTTCCTCAAGGGAGGAGTTACTATCCCCTTTCACAAAACAATCACGGGGGCAGCTGGCCTCTGATCCATACTGGCTACTGCCCCAAACTCTCAGACTTCTCCTCTTCTAGGATTCTTTTCAGCATCATGGCGATACTTCTGAGCTCACTGGGCAGGCTTGGGGAGAGACTTGGGCTGGGTGGAGAGGAAGAGGCAGGCCACAAACAGGAGCCTGCGTGCTCAGACTCAGAGAGGTCAATTAACTTACCTGAGGTCACACAGCTAAAAAGTGCTGTCTCGGCTACAAATCCATGCCCTTCTGACCAGCTCACTTAGTGAGCCTGGACCTGGCTAACTTGGACAGGCAGGGGGTCTCCCCAGTGGAGGCTCAAAATGCCAAGTTTCAAAGTGGGCCCTGGGCACAGGGTGTAGGCTGCATCCTGGAGAGCCGTGGAACGGATCTGTTCTTGAGGGGGAGCTGGGCACTGCTGGGACCAACCATGTGCCGAAGCCTGTAATCTGATTAAGCCATTAGAACCACTACCCCAAGCACGCGCTGCCAGGGCCGCCAAGTCCTTCAATTAATCCCCAGATTAATCTACTCTTTCTCCCTGCCCCCTCCCCTCCACCACATCCCCGCCCCTCTGTTTCAGCCTGGAGGGGGAGGTAAGCTAACCCCTGAGGCTTGTGGGGCTGCACCAGGGACCTCAGATACATCCTGCTTGTCATCATGACCACCTCTCAGACAAGGGGGCCTGGCCTGCTCTGGCCACCTTATCTTTGGTCTGTCTTGCCCTGCAGCCCACCTCAGATCCTCTACTCCTTAAAGTTCTGCATTCATCCAGCAATTGGTTGAGCACTTAGAATGTGCTGGGCACTGATCTTGGGGTCTAGTGGTAAAGAAGACAGACAAGGCTCCGGGGCCCCAGGGCAGGAAAACAGAGAGAGAAACACACAGGTGCTGACAGACTCACGTGCTCCATGCTGCAGCAGGAGGCTCAGCGATTGTTGTTGAAGGAGATCAGAGAAAATAAGAGGGCTACTCTAGGCAGAGGAAGGTGAGATGAAGTTGCTCAGTCATGTCTGACTCTTTGCGACCCCGTGGACTGTAACCTACTAGGCTTCTCCGTCCATGGGATTCTCCAGGCAAGAATACTGGAGTAGATTGCCATTTCCTTCTCCAGGGGATCTTCCCGACCCAAGGATTGAACCCGGGTCTCCCACATTGGAGGCAGACGCTTTAACCTCTAAAGTACAATGACTGGTGTGAAACACGTAGCCTGTTTGAGGAAGATGGCTTGCTTGGGATGGGGAAGGAGAGACAGAGGCTGGTGGAAGATGAGGCTTGGAGCGGGCTGCTGCCCATGGGGAAGGCTCTGCATCATATGATGGTATGAGCCATGTATCAGTGTCCATGAGTACACATTGCTGTAGGCATGAGTGTGCAGCTCAGCTTGTGTGCATGTACAATGATGGCCACTTTGCTCATGGGAATTTGTACCTGAACGTGTATATGAAGGGTCTTCCTCCGCTGATGTGTCAGTGTGTGTTAGTTGCCTCAACCACACTCCCAGCACCCCGGGGACAGGGACTGAGGATGCTATTTCTCCTGTAAATTACTTGCCCACCAAGCACCAAGGATCAGCAGCTTTCAACAGGGCATCCCTAGACCTAACTCTTCATCAGATATGCCAGATTCCTGCTGGGTGGGAACTCCGAGACCTGGATTCATATTCCTTTCTTAGACAGGGCGTTTCACTCTGCCCTGACTAACCCTAGCCGGGGCCAGGCAAGCCTGGGAGGTTGGCAGTGATGGGGTTTTCCACCCGCCTCCCCACTGCTATCCTGGCTGAGCTTCCTTCATGTGAGCTCAACACCTCATGAACAGAGTTTCCTCACTGCTCTCTGGCTTGACCCCACCAAAGCCTGGTATCCACATACCCATCAGGGAGGGGGGTCCATTAAAACTGTCAGGTCCTGTTATTCCTCTGCTGCAAGCCCTGCAGCAGCTTCCACCTCACTCAAAGTAAAAGCCACAGTTCTTTCCGTGGCCCTTTCCATGGCACTGTGACACATGCCCTCCCTGCCTCACCATCACTCCTCTGACCTCCTCCTAACCTCCTTGCTCACTGCCCTCCAGTCACACAGGCCTCATCACCTGTCCTCCAGCTACCAGGCATTCTCCTGCCTCAGGGCCTTTACACCTGCTGCTCCTTCTGTCCAGAGGACTTTTTCCTCAGATAGAAGCAAGGCTCCCTCCCTCACCTTCATTTTTTTACTCGCATGCCTCTTGTCACTCTCTCAACGACACCCGGCAGAACTTCTCTATTTAAAATGGCAGATCATAGCCTACCCCATCCTGGTGCTTCCTAATCTCTGTAATCTAGTCCTTATCCTCTCCATAGTACTAACCACATTCAAATACACTGCCTGATTTACTCATTTATTATGTTAGTATTCGTCTCTTCTCACTAGAATGTAAGCTCTATGAGATCTTTGTCAGGGCTAATCACTGATGTCTCCCAGCTCCTAAAACACTTTCTGGCATCTACTAAGCACACAGTGAACATTCATTGAAAGAATTCCTCCTGAGGGGGGAGCCCCAAGGGCCAAGTTCTTCCCAAAGCTTGCTTTGAGCTTCATGAGTTCCAGTCTTCATTCCCAGTGCTTCCCAACCCCTTTGCCTCCCACCAAGATGCCATTAGATTCCTTAAAGCCCCAAACAGGATTAAAGTGACCATTCATACAAACGCACATATGTATGGGGACATGTGCACACACATTGCCCAGATATGGGCACTGAAGTCAGGTTCTTTGCTTCCATTGCTGGCCCACAGAACTCCAGGGAGCCCCCAGGCCCTGCACTTCCCCTCCTAGGTTTCTCTCAGCTGCTGCTCTTGTTCCCCCCAATGACTCCCTTTTCCTCTCCAGGCCCCCGACCTCTGCCTTCTGCCCTCAAGGTCTTCATTTTCCCTCCTCTGACCTACCTCTGTGTCCCCAGGACTTGTTCCCTCCCTTTACTTGCCTACCTAGTCCTGGCTCCTCGCCCGTTGGTGTGCCCATATCTTGGTCCTTTCCCTCATCGCCACCCCAGTCTCTACGCCTCTGCCCGCAGGGTCTCCCCTGCCACTCTCCCTGTCCTTTCATTCAGCCCTGTTATCCGTGCCTTTCCTTCTCTGCTTGGTGCCCTCAAGTCTCGCCCTCTCCCTGCAATGCTCTCCCTTTCCACTTGCTGGCAAACACCCAGGCTTTGGCTCTTACAGCCTCTATCTGTTTCTGCCTGGCCTTTGTGCCACCTGCAGGCCCAGCATCCCCAAGGGCTCTCCACACAGCCACTCACTAATTAGGTCAATTATGAGGTCAATTATCTAATCCTCTCCAATCCAGCTCTGCATTGCTCCACATACTCGCATCCTCAGGCACTTTCAGAGACCCCAAGCTGTAGGTATTCCACCCCTTGCTACCTCTCCTGTAGATGCTCCCTGCCTGGCCTCTTGGCTGAGCAGGTTCTGCTCATCACAGAAAACTTTGGAAGGGGCAGAAGTCACTGAATGGTGGCGATAAAGACTAATTCCTAAGAGCGATGTGTGGGGAGTACCTCCCTAAGCAACACTGAGGTTACTATCCCAGGGATGACTTCACTGGAGTCAATCCCCAGTACCTGGACTTGTGCATGTGTGTGTCGGGGACTGGCGAATGGATCCTGCCTGGAGACAAGGGAAGGGACAAAAAGACCTTTAGGCCAAAGCTCCTCAATCTTTTCCTGAAGTCACATGACTCTTGAGCATCTTGAAGGAAGAACTGGACGATAGAAACACACACCTACACCCGTTTGCAATTCATTTCAAAGAACTGGTCCCCAGACCCCTGGAAACTGTCCAGAGATCCTGGCATAAACTTGGATCCAGAAACTCTGATCCAATGGCCCTTCCAGCATTGTGCCAGCCTCTATGAGGAAAATCACCCCTTCAGGATGAGGTCCAGAAATCCTCAGCCTTCCCTGTCTCTTCCCAGAGCCTCCGTTTTCACTTCAGGAGCGCCTTGCCTGCCTGCTCGTTACCCGACAGCCAGTGCCCTGAAAGTCCAGTGCCACTGTAGCCTCTGGGGCACCAAGAGCTGCCACAAGGGCCTGATGGCCATGGCAGACCTCTGCTGAAACGCCCCACCCTGCAGCTAAGGCCACAGCTCATCGGCAGTCTCCCCCAGTAAGAGAGCCAAGGAGAAGCGGACCAGGGCAAGGACTGGCAGAAGTGAGGACATGAAAAAGGGAAATAGAGAGTCCAGGTAGGGAAGAAGATGGAGGCCAGAGAAAGACACTAAAGAGAATGAAAGCAGACACTCAATGAGGGCAGTGTTGACATTGCCAAGGAAAATTCAAGAACTTCACCAAGTCTGATGTCTTTCACTGCACAGATGGGCAAATTCAGGCCCCAGAGAGAAAATGGGACTTGCCCAAGACCCCACAGCCTGTTCCTGGCAGCATTTTAAGTACTCAAGCCCAGACTATCACTGCCCCACCCCAGCTGAAGGGCCCTGGGAGGAGAGGGGGTGGAGAGGCATAGAGCTAACAGCCTACAAATCTCTGTCTCATTGGCCACAGAGATATTCATTACAACTATCAGTGTAATAAGGATATTTTAGAAGTAACTTGAATATCAAACAACAGGGAGTTAAGTATACAAATTCTAGTTTAGTTAAAGTGTTGAATGCTTTGTAACAAAAAGAAATTGTAGATTAAATTTCGTATCAGAACATGTTCACAGTACACTTTAGAGATCAGTTTATGAAACCAAACCAGGAAACACATACAGGGGTAAAAAAGGAAGGGAAAGAAGAAACACACTAAAATGTTAACACTTGTTATCTCTAACAAGAATGTTGCAAATTATTGTGGTCTTCTTTTTGCTTGTCTACATTTGCTATATTTTCTTTAATATGCAAGTATTACTTTTGCAATGACAAAAAGCAGTACAATGTTACATGTAAAACGCTTTTTAGAATGTTTGTCTCCAGCTCAGACTTCTCTCTTGACCTCCAGGCTCCAAAATCCACTGTTGGCTGTCCCATCAACCAGAGCCAGAACATAGGGCTGAAGGCTCCTCCTCCTCCTGGTTGTTGTTCGGTTGCTCAGTTGTTTCCAACTCTTTGCATCTCCATGGACTGAAGCACGCCAGGCTTCCCTGTCCTTCACCATCTCCCAGAATTTGCTCAAACTCATGTCCATTCAGTCAGTGATGCCATCCAACCATCTCATCCTCTGTCATCCCCTTCTCCTTCTGTCTTCAATCTTTCCCAGCATCAGGGTCTTTTCCATGAGTTGGCTCTTGGCATCAAGGTGGCCAAAGTATGAGCTTCAGCTTCAGTATCAGTCCTTCCAATGAATACTCAGGGTTGATTTCCTTTAGGATTGACTGGCTTGATCTGCTTGCTGTCCAAGGGACTTTAAGAGTCTTCTCCAGCATCACAGTTCAAAAGCATCAATTCTTCAGCACTCAGCCTTCTTTATGGCCCAACTCTCACATCTGCACATGACTACTGGAAAAACCATAGCTTTGACTATATGGACCTTTGTCGGCAAAGTGATGTCCCTGCTTTTTACTATGCTGTCTAGGTTTGTCATAGCTTTCCTTCGAAAGAGCAAGTGTCTTTTAATTTCATGGCTGCAGTCACAGTCCACAGAGATTTTGGAGCCCAAGAAAATAAAGTCTGTCACTGTTTCCATTTTTGCCCATCTATTTGCCATGAAGTGATGAGACTGCATGCCATGATCTTAGTTTTTTGAATGTTGACTTTTTTCACTCTCCTCTTTCAACTTCATCAAGAGGCTCTCTAGTTCCTCTTTGCTTTCTGCCATTAGGGTGGTATCATCTCCATATCTGAGGTTATTGATATTTCTCCTGGCAAACTTAATTCCAGCCTGGCATTTTGCATGATGTAGTCTGCATATAAGTTAAATAAGCAGGGTGATAATATACAGCCTTGATGTGCTCCTTTCCCAGTTTGGAACAAGTCTATTGTTCTATGACTGGTTCTAACGGTTGCTTCTCAACCTGCATACAGGTTTCTCAGGAAGCAGGTAAGGTGGTCTGGTAATCCCATCTCTTTAAGAATTTTCCACAGTTTGTTGTGATTCACACAATCAAAGTCTTTAGCATTGTCAATAAAGCAAAAGTAGATGTTTTTCTGGAATCCCCTTGCTTTCTCTATGATCCAATGAATGTTGGCAATTTGGTCTCTGGTTCCTCTGCCTTTTCTAAATCCAGCTTGTACATCTGGAAGTCCTTGGTTCACATAGTGCTGAAGCCTCACGTGNCCCTTGCTTTCTCTATGATCCAATGAATGTTGGCAATTTGGTCTCTGGTTCCTCTGCCTTTTCTAAATCCAGCTTGTACATCTGGAAGTCCTTGGTTCACATAGTGCTGAAGCCTCACGTGAAGGATTTTGAGCATTATCTTGTTAGCATGTGAAATGAGTACAATTGTATGGTAGTTTGAACACTCTTTGGCATTGCCCTTCTTTGGGATGGGAATGAACATTGACCTTTTCCAGTCCTGTGGCCACTGCTGAGTTTTCCAAATTTACTGGCACATTGAGTTCAGCACTTTAATAGCATCATCTTTTAGGATTTGAGATAACTCAATTGGAATTCCATTACCTCCACTAGCATTGTTCATAGTCATGCTTCCTAAGGCCCTCTTAGCTTCACACTCAAGGATGTCTGGCTCTAGGTGAGTGACTATACCATCGTGGTTATCTGGGTCATCAAGACCTTTTTTGTACAGTTCCCTGATTTATCAACTTCGGCTGTCCCCATCTATGCCCTTCCTAGCAGAAGCCACAGCCATGCCCAGGCAGTACTGCTGCAGCCTCTAGCCTGCTCCACTCCACCCTGCTCACGATTATAACCTGGGAAATTTTGTTAAAAGGTTCATCCAACCAAGTCTCTCTCACCTGCAAGGTGCCCTAGAAAAGGACCTATGGGCCTTCAGCAACTTTGTAAATCTCATTTCCAAGATTCCTGTTTCCAAAAGAGGAGGAACACACACATAAACACTTCCCACCTCTGCTACTATTGTCCCATCCTTACTTGGCAAAATCCCTACCAGGACTTCCCAGATGCCACTCTCCCTGCATACATGTCTTTTATTCAACTTCCAATCCATTTTCCCCATCTGCCCTCATTTGGGCATTGGGTTCATCTTCTCTTCTGGCCAGCAAGAGGATGATTCTTGTGGATCAGGAGTAGACTTTAATAGAGCCCAGCCTCCTGATAGAGGCAATTCCAAAGGGCAGCAAGGTGAGTCACAAAATAGGGGCTGGATGTGGGGTAAAGATGAACATGGAACTTTCTCATGGCACTGTTAACTTCAACACACGCACACAGAGTCCTGTACAGTTTGCACGCCCCCCATAATAGGTGGCCAGTGTCTCTCCCAGCACATGGAGCACTCATACCACATAGTAAGTATACCAGCCTGCACTTTCCACAATCTCCGCCCACATGCATACCCCCAACATAAAATGTGCACATTTTCTCAATTCAAAGAAGCCTTGCCTTTATCTTTTAAGGTTTAAAGACTTGGAGTCGACCCTTGTAAGCAAGCACACAACCCCACACCCTAGGATCTGCCCACCCTACAGTGGTCTACCCTGCTGTCTACCAGATGAGAAGCGTTCAGTGTGGTAGTAAGAGCTGGGATGTGGAGCCACACCAGCTACCTAGACTAGCAGTGTGTGGCATGGTGGCAAGTCACATCGCCTCTCTCAGCCTTCCCAAGTATAGAGTCAGAATAAGAGGAAATAAGTATGTATAAATATGTAAAGTGTTCAGAGCAGTGCCTGCCACAGAGTGTTATATGTATTTGTTATTATTACTATTGGTGGTGGTTTAGTCGCTCAGTCGTGTCCGACTCTTGCGACCCCATGAACTCTAGCCTGCCAGGCTCCTCTGTCCATGGGATTTTCCAGGCAAGAATACTGGAGTGGATTGCCATTTTCTTCTCCAGGAGGTCTTCCCAACCCTGGAATCAAACCCAGGTCTTCTGCATTGCAGGTAGACTCTTTACCAACTGAGCTANAGGCTCCTCTGTCCATGGGATTTTCCAGGCAAGAATACTGGAGTGGATTGCCATTTTCTTCTCCAGGAGGTCTTCCCAACCCTGGAATCAAACCCAGGTCTTCTGCATTGCAGGTAGACTCTTTACCAACTGAGCTATGAGGGAAGCATTATTACTATTACCTGTCATAAAAATATATACCTATATCCATACAATCCAGAACATTTTGGGGAGAATAATAGAGAGCTACATATGTGTGTGTGTGTGTACACATGCGCACACACATGCGCATACATGCATATGGTCGTGCATGCACACATGTGAGCTTACAAATAAGTGATTACTGAAGTGGTATGATTTAGAGGGGAACTACCCACACCTCCATCCTTAATCAACACCATTGCCTGAAATTCCACTGATATTGAGTATATCATCTGAGTCTTAAAGGCCAGTTCTTTTCAACAATCCCCTATTAAAATGCACATACCCCTTGGGGGGTGTTAAGCCTTATCAACTAACACCTTAGTTGTCAGCTAACACCTTAGTTATCAGCTAACACCTTAGATATCAGTTAACACCTTAGTTGACAGCTAACACCTTAGTTGACAGCCAGCTGAGAGCAAGACCCTGCAGGACTGGCTTTTGGAAGAAGGAGGACAGGGATAGTAGAAATAGAGGGAGTTGAATAGGGTTGAGAGGAGGGCACAGAAGCCAAACCTCACCAACTTCCCAAAGGTACCAAACTTGTCTTGCCCTGCAGTGNTAACACCTTAGTTGACAGCTAACACCTTAGTTGACAGCCAGCTGAGAGCAAGACCCTGCAGGACTGGCTTTTGGAAGAAGGAGGACAGGGATAGTAGAAATAGAGGGAGTTGAATAGGGTTGAGAGGAGGGCACAGAAGCCAAACCTCACCAACTTCCCAAAGGTACCAAACTTGTCTTGCCCTGCAGTGTATAGAAGGGACAGATCTTCCCTTCCAGCTGATGTTACCAGGTGTGGGTAGGGGTGAGGCAGAAAGAAAGGGAGATCATATGCCAGATATGTCCCCCACAGCAGCTGGTAAGTGTTGGCACAGCCAGCCCAAGCCTTCCTTCAAAGGTGGATGGAAGTTGGAAGCTGGAATTTCTGCATCCTCCTGCCTCTCCTGCAATTTTCACCTCTTCTCTACCCACCAATCCCCCTCCAAGGGCTATTCGAAGGCAGTCAAGAGGAAAGAATACAGGTAGATGGGCTCTGACTTCCCCACCCTCAATTCCCACCACCCAGAGCTGCCACTCTGAAAGCCTAAGGCTACTCTGTGATTGGCCCCTAAGGGGCCACTTCTATTCCCTTGACCTTAGAGGTCAACACTGCCAGCTCCTGCTCAGAGCCTCTGGCATTTATCATTCCATCCAAAGCCATTCCTGTTTCCTGCCTGGACCATTCCTGTGTGTAATGAAAGCCATAAGCTCATTAAGCTGGGGGTGAGGAAGGACTTCCTTTGATTTGTCCTCAATTTACCTCCCTCAGGCTTCAAAGAGGCCTCCCACATCCACAGGGCTGAAGCTTCAGTGGCCCAGTAGAGCACCCTGTGTTCACAGCGCTCATGATTGGAACATTTATAGTCCATTCATTTCTACAAATGGTGGAGACCCAGGATTCTTGGAATGTCAATGCTAGAATGATGATCAGCGATCATCTAATTCCCTCTAATCCCCTCCCCTCTATACTCTCTCCAGTTCCTACACATTATTCAGATAAGAAGACTGAAGCCCAAAGAAGTTACTAGTCCCTCATTTACGTCCGCACTGCTAAGGTGGACAAAACCCCCTATGGCATTCTAGGAACAATCTTGTAAATAAAGGATGATTCACATGCCCAACTCAGAGCAGAGGAAATTGAAAGTGAGAACTGCTTAAGAACTTGACCAAGATCTCAGAGCAAAGATGTGGCAGAAATGGCCTTCAATCCAAGCCTTGTCTCAAAAGCACTTTCTGGCACAAGCACGTGATTAGCAGCATGGGCTTTGGAGTTAAATAGACATGGGATTGACTTCTAGTTACACCCCTCCCAAAAGTATGGATTTGGATTTTCTCAAAGCCTCAGTTTCCTCCTCTCAAAATAAGGGTTACAATTACCACTCTCATGGGGTTGTTGTCAGGATGAATGAATCTGATACATTGTAAAGTGCTTATTCATTCAGTCTACAAAGATTTAGTGAGCATCTACTATGTGCCAGGCTCTGTTCTAAGCCCCAGAGATATAGCAGTGAACAAAAGACAGACAAGCCCTGCCTTCATGGAACTTATAATCTCGTACAGTGGGAGAAGCATGTGAAGAAATAAGTAAACAAGATAATTTCAGATAGTGATAAGTGTTAGAAAGGAAATAAAATAGGGTTGTGGGATAGAGCATGCCTCGGGTAGGGGCAGGAGGTGACTTTAGACTGAGGTGATGTTTGAGCTCAGTGAGGACAGAGTGTTGGACAGAAGGAAGAGCAGGTTCAAAGGCCAGAGGTGAAACCTCAGATCGCTACCATGTTTATACATCTCTTGCCCTGACCGTTGTACTGAGCTCCAGACAACTGCCTACCTTGATGTGCATGTGTGCATGCTAAGTCACTTCAGTAGTGTCTCATTCTTTGTAGCCCTCTGGACTGTAGCCTGCGAGGCTCCTCTGTCCATGGGATTCTCCAGGCAAGAACACTGAAGTGGGTTACCATGCCCTCCTCCAAGGGATCTTCCCCACTCAGGGATCGAACCCGTGTCTCATATCTCCTGCACTGGCAGGTGGGTTCTTTACCACTAGTGCCACCTGGGAAGCCCACCTACTTTGACAGCTCTGCTTAATGTCTAACATGATTTTAAAGTTGACATGGCCAAAGCAGAGATCCTGAGTTCCTCCCAAACCTTCCTTCCCCTCAGTGCACCCCAGCTCATTAAACTGTATCACTATTTGTCCAATTGTTTTAGCCCCAAACCTGGGAGTTACCCTTGAATCTTTTCTTTTTCTCACCTCCTACATCCAATCCATCAGAAAAGTCTAGCCACTCTACTCCCAAAACGTTTCCTAATCTATCCACTCCTCAGCACCTCCCCCTCCACCAACCCGGCTCAAGCAACCATGCTCACTCACCCCAGCAGACCTCCCCTCACCCACACAGTCTGTTCTCAATGCAGAGACCAGAGTGAGTCTTTTAAAAATGCAGATCAGATCAAATTACTCTCTTGCTTACCACTGGCCTCTCACTCTGGCTCAGAAGAAAGCCCCAAGTCTCCCACCCCTGGCCTGCAGGGCCCTGTCTTTCTGGCCCTCCCTGAGTCTCCCACTCATCCCTTACAACTGCCTCCCTCGTCTGTTCACCTCCAACCCCATCGCCCACCTCCTTGGTGAGTCCTCCAACATGATGAAACTCTCAGAATGGATAATTATTAACACTCAGAAGATGTGGGGCGGTAGGTAAAAAGAGAGAGAAGCCTGAGAAGGTCTAGTAGAGAGAAAGGAGGATGCAGAGAGCAGTTCTGAAGAAGCCCAGTAAGGAGGGGCCGCACAATGGTTTCCAAACTGGCAAGTGGTTGGTGTCCAGGCCCAAGTAGGGAGGAGATAACTTTTAGTCACGCAGACATCATGGGCTTTCACAGTGAGAGGAGAATGGAAGGTAAACCAGGCCAAAAGACAGTGAGTATGGATGCTCAGTTGTGAGAGGGGAGGCAAGCAGGAGGGTGGGAGCTTGAGGAGCATGGAGGAGGGGATATTTTGCTTTCAGGGAAAAACTGGAACATATTTGCAGGCTGAGGGCAGGGAGCCAGCACAAGGGAGAAAATAACTGGAGTGTGGTCCCCTGGGGAAGGGGCTGGTTAGACTCAGGAGGAGGAGGATCATGATTTCCTCTGAGGAGGTTGGAGGCAGGGAGGGGAGGAGGGCAGTTGGGAAGGGGAATTGGGGAAAGGGGGCTCTAGCCCATGGCCATCAGCCTCTCAGTATATCCCTTCTTTTCCTTGTCTTGTTAGGCTGTAATCACCAAGGGCAATGCCAGCTAGCTGTTCTTCAGTTCTGACATTTACAGTTAAAGAATGATGGGGAAGCTGGGTGATAAGGTGTGGTGCTATAACCACCCCTTTTTTTCTGCCCTAGGGCCTATGGGCACAGGTGACCAGGGCAAGCGGAGCCCATGCCCGGTGTGGCCTTTCTCCCTGGATCCCTTGTCAGATTTCTGAGTCTCAGAACAGCACCCTCACCAATCCCCATGCCCACCAGCTTAACTCACACCCCTGCCTGCATGTGCAGTGGAAGCTAAGCCTGATCCTGAGACTAGAGGCACTTTGAGGAGTGCCATCACCAGCCTCAGTGCCACAGTCTCATGCTGCTCTAGGCCCACAGGCTCTGTGCCAGGACTTTTGCATACCTGAGCACACACAGTCTAATGCCCCCAAAGATCTTATGAGCAAGGTAGTTTTATTATGCTCATTTTACAGTTGAGGGAACTGGGCTTTAAAAGATGCCATCAATTGCCTAAGGTTACCCAGAGCCATTAACCAAGGGGAAAAGTCCCCAGGAATTGGAAGATCCTATATCTTAGTGTGTGTCCAAAGGCAAAAACAGTCACTGAAGCAGGAAAGGCCCTCTAAGCTCATCTTAGGGCAATCAGTGCCAGGACAAATGGGGAAACAGAGGACATGGCAGGGAAAACAATTTGTCATGGTCACTCAGTGAATGGGAGTCAAGATCTGTGTCTCCCTACTCCCTGTGGGGCTACCAAGGTGAACTGACAGCACCGGGGCCAGCCACCCTACAGGGCCATGGAGGAGACAGGATATGTGAAGCCATGGAGAAGAACAGCCAAGAATGCATTAGGTTCAGCAGTCTTGGAGACCAGTTACATATCTGCCTGTTCAGCGTCCTGATAAAATGCCTGGCATGAGAGTCACACCTCAGTGAATGTATGTGAGGTGGGCGGATGGAAGAACAGCAAGGGGAACACATCTGTAACAAACTCAGAGGAAGGCCGAGCTAGGATACTCCGCACTAGCCCAGAATCCCCTCCTGGAACCAGGACTTCACTCCCCGTTCTGCTATTTGAAGGCCGGAACCCCAAGACACCAACTCCTCCTAAGCTGGAGAGGGGTGGAGAGGAAGCTCTGCCAAAACTGGCCTGCGGCTTTGATTGAAAAACCTAGAGTCACCATCAATGCATCCCTCAGCCTCCTTTCCCACCGTCACTCAGGAACATTCTTCGAAGCCCTCCTTGATCCTGCTGATAAAACAGAAGCCCCTGCCCCTATACAAGCACGCACAGCCCACTACCCTCCTGATTGGGGTGCTAATAAAGCAAACCCCTTCTCAGTTCCCAGGGCACACAAGGAACACCTTTGTGGCTGGGGCCAGCACATCTGGTCTGCCTGTCTATCAAGACCCCAGGCCTGCTCAATTCTCTGGGGCCCAACCTCTTTTCCACTTGTCCCATCACCCTCTCATATACATTGCCTGTCCTATCTGTTCTCTCGTATGTGCTCTGGGAGGGTATATTTGTGCTCAGAAGTAGAGAGCAGTAGGATCAAGTCCTCACACACGGGCACTAGCCCACATCCTTGTACATACATGCATACACACACAAAGGCACAGACACTCCCCTGGTTATCCACACTCACACTTACGCCACTATACACACATACTGGGACTTGTAGGTCACATGCACACACACAGGCTTGCGCCAAAAATAGACACATATTTATCCAGACCTAGGTATATACCTTTCCTGCCAAGGCCAGTCTGTGAAGTTTCTTTCCTGGGTGGACCCATCTTTGTTGAGGTGGAAGAGATAAGAAAACATAGAGACTGGATGTAAGAGTGGGTATAATTGTGTCTCCTGTGGTTGGAAAATGTTCTAGGGTCCAAAGAAAACGAGCCAGTGTTTGGCCCTAACTCCCTCCAAGCCCTCATCCTCTGATCTCTCTGTTGGATTTCTTACTGAAACTCAGCTCCCTGCCCAGTTCTCAGCCTAGTGTTCTGGCCTGGTTCTGCCCTGCCCAGTCCTCTGGGGTCCAAACATGTGGCCAGGGCTCAAGAAACCAATCTTACGGTGCACAACTTGGGAGGCTGCTCAGTTGTGGAGAAAGACCCCTCCAGGCCAGAGGTCATCTTATCTCCCCTTCCTGAGAGAATACAGCCCAGAAAACTTCCCCAAAAGGAAGGCAGGAGGTTCCCTCAAGGAAGAAGTTATAGTTCCCAGTATCAACAGGTCCAGGATGGATCCTGTAAAAGAAAGTAGAAAAGAGGGCATGGGGGCCAGCCTAGCTCAGGGAAAGGGTAGGCTCTACTTCCTCACCCCTGCTCTGCTGAGCCCCCACCAGGGATTCCCTAATCCCCTCACTGCTCTCCCTGCTCCCCAATCCCATCTCTTCCATCCTGCCTTCTCTCTTCACCATCTTTCTCTTGATCCTCTCATGAAAAATGGATGGAGCTTTTATTAAACTGTTTTCTCTTCAAAGGAGTTTTCAATTTTTAATGCTTTGCTGGGGTCGGGGAGACAGACTGGCCCAGACAGACCATGGGGAGGGGCAGAAGAGGTCTGCCCTGAAATGTAGGTAGGAGGAGGGAGAAGGGAGGCTCTGGGTCTGCCTGAGGGTCAGGGAAGCAGGAAGCAGAAGAGATTTGTCTTTGCGATGGAAATGCTTTCCTGGGTAGGACACAACTCTGCCCTTTTCCCTCTGCTCCTCATGTTGGGTTGGGAGATCTTCAAGGGAAGTGGACCAGCTTATGTTGAACACCTACTGTGTTCCAGGGCAGTGAAGTGGGGTGCTATAACCACCCCCTTTTTTCTACCTTGGGACCTTTGGGCACATTTGATGTACAGATGCCCTGTTGACTCATGACACCAGCTCAGTGATGGGAGGCAGTAAAACAGAGTGATAAAGAGCAAAGACTCCAGAGTCAGCCTGCCTGGCTTCACATTCTGTCCTCATTGTTTGCTTGCTGTGTGATGCTCAGCCAATCATTTCATTTCTCTGAGCCTCAGTTTTCCCACAAGTCAAATGGAAGAAGAAGTACATTACTTGTAGGTTTGCTATGAAGATGCAATGAGATCACACATGTCAAGTGTACATACGTATCTAACACTTAGTAAGCCCTGGATGCATACTTACAGTAATAGTGTGATAATCAATGTCTACATCTCACAGATGATGAGGCTGATTCTGTAGGAGCTTAAGGGTTGACCTTCAAAGTTGCAAGGCCACTAAATGGTGGAGCCATACATCATACTGCCTCTCAAAGGGTAGAATTCTGCCTTCTTGAACACTCCCCATAGCTGGCACATAGTTGGCAGTCAGAAAACATGTGCTGAATACTTAACTCCTGCCATCTTCAGTTTTGCTGTCTTGTCCCAACCTAGCCTCAATTTACTATGTGTCCCTTTAGACTAATCACTTTACCCTTCCGGTGATGGAGACCCAAGTCCCCCACCTTCTTCCCTGGTTCTCTTGGCAGATGTAGCTAGTGTGGAAAGGGGAGGGATGGGAGGAGCTCAGTTAGTAGCTGGGAGAGTAAGCTCCCAGTCAGATGAGACAGCCCAGGACAGGGACCCACAGATCCAACCACAAAATGCCTATCATGGTGTCAAGTATGTAAGTTTGATTCTGCATTTAGAGTATGTACTTTGATACTTTTTATTGTGGGAGCCCAAAAGTAATACATGGTCATTGTAGGAAATCTGGAAAACCTGTACAATTTTGGAAAAAAGAAGAAGAAATCTACTTTGAATCCATAATGGCTATAGGGTTGATTTGACCTCAGTTGGTCCACAAGCATTTCTTCTCTGAATTCTAAAGCCGGAGGATCTAGTTCAATATGGATATTGTGGTACATGTGTGTGGACAAAAGCGGCACGAGGCCCAGCTGAATTCAATCCAACCATGGACCCAGCAGCACTCTGGGCAACTCCAGGGAGAAGAGGAGATGAGGACCTTTTTTCCAACCCATCTGGTCTGGCTCCAAGTGAAACGATGAAAAAAAGTTGGCTGTAAATGATAAACTAGAGAAAAATTCCTACTCCTAGGCACTGCTTTTCTAGGCTTTGATCCTTTTGACTTACAAGGAGATGTTTTAACAAACTTTTTGACAACTTAAAGCATTTTTACTTCAGTGTCCGTGCTAAGGGGAGGGATTTGTTTTTTATTTGTAGGGTGTTATTTCTGATTCATTTAAACTCCTATTCTTCCTGACCAGCTGCATTGGGGGGTGTTATCTGTTTTGATGGAAGGGTCAGTGTGTGCAAGGCCACTGGAGCAACTACTCCAAGCCTGGAATCTACACCACTGCCATCAAAGAGAGGGGCCCAAACCAGTTTTTGAGGGAAGGCCAATGTTGGAAGCACCAAGTGGCTTGGACAACATAGACTGGCACTGAGGCAGCAGCACATGGGCTGCAATGAACGATATGCCCTGATTCCTTCCAAGAGCCTCAGATGCCTCCTTCACCTCCCACCCCACCTGATGTGCCAAGTGTGTGTAGACATTAGGCCCACTGGCATTTTTCTTGCCAATATTTTCAAGCACCATTACACAAACAAAGCTCAGCCTAAGCCTATCCCTGTCCCGGAAACCACACAGCACTTCAGTTCTGACAGTGAGCAGCATTCCCAATGGGAGCAAATGATTACCATGGCACAGTCAAAAAGATAGTAAGTAAAAGCTGCTTACATTGAAAAGGGATGGATATTGAAATCGGTGAGAACATGAGCTACAGAGATAGTTGGCATCGCTGGCCAAAACACTTATTTGAAAAACTTAAAGGCAAATCAGTTGAAAAGCAGATTATATTGCATTTAAAGGTTATATATTTATCCTCGGTTGCACAAAGTTAGAGAAGTTGAAAGCAGCAATGGAAACATTTCAGCTTCAACTTGTTTGCTTTTGGGGGCAATTTACTTAGAATCAGAGGTAAGATTTCAAAGTTCAGGGAAACTGCTGAACAACCAGAGCAGGATGAATGAGTTGAAAATTAATTCCCAAATTATTCTCAAAGATATAAAAATGGAAAATTCCAGAAAAGAAGCAAACATGCTCAAAGGTAGGAAAAAAAAAAAAACTTCTCATAGTGTCTGAAAATTACTATTACATGGAAAACCGGTGACTGGAAATATTTCTTTTCAACCAATTTACCATTGTCACTGAAAGCTTGTTTGACAAGTTTGACATGCTAGCAAATCCTCAAAGTTCTCCTCCTGGTCTCAGGTCTGCAATGAGGAATCAGACAGGACACTTCCAAGCTTCAAACCCTGTGAGCCAACCACTCCCCATCTCTGAGCCAGTTTCCTCTTCTGTGAAATGGGGAGAAATGGCCCTTCCCGATTCATTTCCAGGCTTATTACAAGGATCACACAAGACAGGGCAGTGTTAAGAAAAGTGTGCTCAGGAATCAGTCTGCCTTGCTCTGCTACCTAGAAGCATTTTACTTAAGCTTCCTGGGCCTCATTTTTCCCATCTACAGAATGGGGCCATACCTTACCTTCCTCGATGACATCTTGCCACCTTACATGTAAAGTGTGAATACTGATGTTTACTGGCATAGAGTAAATGTTCAATAGCTGTCTGTTATCACTATGAATGGAAAAGTTCACTTTGGAGACTTGTGAGGCATTGCCACTTTTATATTTGTCTTCCCACTCAGTGCAGGAGCTGGGGGGATGCAGGGATTGGACTTCGCCTATCTATGTATCTCTCACCAAATGGAGACACAGTAGTCACCACAGCATGAAGCCTTGAGTCCTTCTCCTCCATGCACCATCTGGCTGAATGGTTCTCTTAAAAAGATCCAAATGAGTCCATATATTTCTTATGAATAGAAAGAGGAGAGACAAATCCATGATGGAGATATCTGAGGCCCACTCTCCTGCCACCCTGACTTCCCTTGAGCTGGTGTGTGCTACAACCCCTGTAGAGAATGACAGGGTATGGGAGCCCAGACCTCCAGTTCCAGCTCTGCTCATGACTTGCTGGAAGTCTTGGAGCAAGTGCCAGGCCCTCTCTGGACCTTCGTGCCCTTTACTAAAACATGAAGTGGCTGGACTAGATCAGTGCCGCTCAGCCTTGGAATGGAATCCATGTGTCTTCCCTTTATAGGTAGGATAAAAGTTTCAGTTGAAACAGCCCCTGAGAAGAAATCTTTGGACAACTACAACTCCCACTCCCAGATCTGCATGGCCCCCACTTGAGAAATGCCTTCAGAACTGAAGATAGGCTATGAAAATGTCTTCCAGTTGTGAATTATAGCTGTCTTTGTAAGTGTAAGAAAAATTGTGTTTAGCTTACCATCAAAATAAGAACATAAAATTTCAATTCTCAAAGAACTCATGACCCCTGAGAATATATCAGTAGATCACCCCAGCATTGCACAAAGCCCAGGCTGAGAAGCCCTGGGCCAGATGTTTGCCCACACCCTCTGGGCCTATGCCTACTTTTATGGTCTCCTGATTGTATCCCACTTGAATGCAGAGTTCCAAAGAACAGCAAGGAGAGATAAGAAAGTCTTTCTCAGTGATCAATGCAAAGAAATAGAGGA
>SJYX01004794.1:108765-175692 GCA_006410675.1 Oreotragus oreotragus
CAAGGCTGTATATTGTCACCCTGCTTATTTAACTTACATGCAGAGTACATCAAGAAACGCTGGACTGGATGAAGCACAAGCTGGAATCAAGATTGCTGACAAAAATATCAATAACCTCAGATATGCAGATTACACCACCCTTATAACAGAAAGCAAAGAAGAACTAAAGAGCCTCTTGATGAAAGTGAAAGAGGAGAGTGAAAAAGCTGGCTTAAAGCTCAACATTCAGGAAATTAAGATCATGGCATCTGGTCCCATCACTTCCTGGTAAATAGAGAAACAGTGAGAGACTTTCTTTTTGGGGGCTCCAAAATCACTGCAGATGGTCACTGCAGCCGTGAAATTAAAAGACGCTTGCTCCTTGGAAGAAAAGTTATGACTAACCTAGACAGCATATTAAAAAGAAGAGACATTACTTTGCCAACAAAGGTCCATCTAGTCAAAGCTATGGTTTTTCCAGTTGTCATATATGGATGTAAGAGTTGGACCATAAAGAAAGCTGCTGCTGTTGCTGCTGCGTTGCTTCAGTTGTGTCTGACTCTGTGCGACCCCACAGACAGCAGCCCACCAGGCTCCCCTGTCCCTGGGATTCTCCAGGCAAGAACACTAGAGTGGGTTGCCATTTCCTTCTCCAATGCATGAAAGTGAAAAGTGAAAGTGAAGTCACTCAGTCGTGTCCGACCTTTCGCGACGCCATGGACTGTAGCCTATCATGCTCCTCCGTCCATGGGATTTTCCAGGCAAGAGTACTGGAGTGGGGTGCCAAAGAAAGCTGAGCACCAAACAATTGATGCTTTTGAGTTGTGGTGTTGGAGAAGACTCTTGAGAGTCCCTTGGACTGCAAGGGGATCCAACAAGTCCATCCTAAAGGAAATCAACCCTAAGTATTCATTGGAAGGACTGATGCTGAAGCTGAAACTCCAATACTTTGGCCACCTGATGTGAAGAACTGACTCACTGGAAAAGACCCTGATGCTGGGAAAGATTGAAAGCAGGAGGAGAAGGGGACAACAGAGGATGAGATGGTTGGATAGCATCACCAACTCAAAGAACATGAGTTTGAGTAAACTCCTGGAGTTGGTGATGGACAGGGAGGCCTGGCGTGCTACAGTTCATGGAGTCACATGGACATGACTGAGTGACTAAACTGAACTGAACTGATTGTGTGTACACACCTTACTTCCTTGGACGCAGGCATCCCCTCTCTCTCTATCCCTTCCTATCACTCCCAACTCTTCTGGCAAGCTAGATAGGCCCCTCACTTCCCTGCCAGGGCCCCCAGAACAGCTGTGTGGTAGGAGAGGAAGACAGGCCTGGCAGGAGTTGGCTTTCACCCTGCCCTGGGACTGGCCAGCCCCAGTGGAGCTCCCATATCCAGCAGAGGAAGTGGAAAGGGGACTCTAAGACCCAAACTTCTGCTGCCCCAGATCCACTTCTAGGTATCTGCTAGAAAACAGCTGTTGGGTCCCTGGAGCTCCTTCTCCTTCCATGGATGCCTCTCTACTGCCTTGCCAGGTGAACTCACCTGGGGAAGGATCTCGTTCTACAGGTGCTGCGGACTGGAGGGAGGGGGGAGTGGAGCAGAATGGGCAAGAAGCCAAGAGCGGCCATCACTCTACTGTCTCTTTTCTCTGAGAGGCTGTGGTGGGCAGGGGGAGTCCTAGACCAGCATAGGGGCAGGGGTGGGAAGATCTAAGATCAGCATTGAGTGCAGGGCAGAAGACTGCCAGGCTTGGTGTCTGTCAGTGACCAGATGCTGTATGACCTCATTTCCCTGGATGTCAGTTTACTCATCTGGGAAGTGGGCGGGATCCCCACTCTTGAGAGGATCAGAAGAAGTTACGGGTGAGAAAGCCCTTTGCAGACTGTCAATTGCTGTGCCCCGAGCACATGCATACATGTACATGGAAGCAGACACCCCAACATGATTTCGGCCCCTCTCATCTGTCCTAAAGCTCACGCTTGAGCATGCATCAGAATTACCTGGAGGGCTTGTTAAAACACAAATGGCTAGGCCCCACCCTGACTGTCTGATTCAGTATAACTGGGGTGGGGCCCAGGAATTTGCATTTCTGACAAGTTCCCAGGTGATGCCAAGGCTGCTGGTCCTGAGATCTCAGTTGGAGAACCATGTGCAAATGGTGTCTTCTATAAATGCTAACTGTGCATGTTCTCACTGTGTGTGTTGTTCTAAGTCATGGTTCGTGTAAACCACAGGCACCCCCATCCAGCTCCCACAGGTGCCTGCCAGGGAAATATCTCTTAGCTAGCTTGCCCTGTCCCCCAGGCAACCCCTGTGCAGAGCGTGAGTGAGCAATCAAGAGATAGCCAGGAACCCCTCCTAACACATATTCAAACATCTTCACACACACAACCATCATGTACGCACACACTCATCTCACACCTGCATAACCTAATGGCTAAATAACAAAGACTCTGAACAGAACTGCCCAAATCAGCCAGCTCCCTTGCTTCCTAATGTGTGACCTTGGACAAGTCACTTAACCTGCCTGTGCTTCAGTCTCCTCACCAATAAGAAGAGAGGTAAGAAGAGTGCTTCATAGGGTTGTTGAGAGACTCAATGAGATAATGAGTGAAACTTTCTTGGAAGAATGTTAAATGTTAGCTATTTTTAGCAGTGGACGCCAAGCCCCCAAAGGAAGCCTCGGTAGGAGAAAAAATCCAGGGTAGTCCATAAATATGAACAAACTCACTTGGGTCAAAGCAGTCTCCTGGCTCTACCTCAATCCACGTGGGAGCTAGGAGACCTAGACCCCAAAGCCAGGTGTTTCTAAATCACTCACTGTGTGCCTGTGAGTCAGTCTCTTGCCCTCCCTGGCCTCAGCTTTCCCATCTGTCCCACAGGGGCTGAGCTGGATCATTTGTCAGGGCTTTCTTCCAGCTCTGCCACATGGTGGGTTCATGCCCAGTGGTGCATGGTAGAGGCAATAGCCGCAATGCCACAGGCCCAGCCCATGGCCCAGTTTCAGCCTTTCTGGAGCTGAGAGAAGCTGCTCACCCTCCCTGGAGCAAGAGACAGTCAGAAACTCTCCCACGGCTGTCTCTCCCACTGGCTCCTCAGGTGCAAAGAGCCTTGGGGTCGCCAGAGGCCTGCGAAGGGACACTGGAGAGAAGATTCCTGATAGGCACTTTACTTCTGGGCCCTGCCTGTGTCAGACTACAAAGCACTGTTGTGCCCATCATGTCACCATGGCCATGCAAAGCAAGGAGCACAGGAGAAAATGCAAGTTCCAAAAGGCGGTTTCCTGCCCAGCATAACAGGACTTGAACCCAGGACTTCTAAAGCCCAAGTCCACAGGCCTGGGCTGTGAACACCTATGGGAATCAGACACAGACAGAGTCCCCATATGACCTCTGCTTTCTGTCTTCACGTTTTTAGTGAAATATCACGTTCTCAATAAGGCCTGAAGCCAGCCCCACCATGACAATCTTGAACCTCCTAATTGTGCTCTATTTTCTCTTTTCCTGTAACTCAAATCACCTTCTAATATAATATATAGATTACTTATTTATTACGTCTAGCGCTTATTGTGTGTCTCCGAGGGCAAGACAACATTTATCTATGTTGTTTACTGAGATCTCTTCAGTGCCCACAACGGTGCTTGGCACTTAATAGGTACTCAGTAAATATTGGCTGAGAGAGCGGCACGTCTAATAGTGGCTCAGGATGGGACAGTGGAAACTACATCTTAGCTGTTCCCCTTGTCTTGACCCCTTCCCCCTCTGCTCTGAGGATGTGGATGACTTTCCAAAACAACAAGCTGATCAGGTCCCTTCCCAGACTCTAACCTTTCCAGGACTCCTCATCAGTCCTGAGGTGAACTTCAAATGCCTTGACCCTTCATAATTTGGCCTCCTGACTCCTCTAGCTTCATCTCTTAGGCCATTTGAAATACCCTCTGCCTTCCAACCAGAACAGATTATTTGCAGCTTCTCCAAAGTGCCCCCCTGGTCTCACCCACCTTTGCGCCTTTCCCATGTGATTCTGTCTGCCCTCTGGCACTTCTGTAGCCTAGCAAACTCTTAATCATCCTCTACCCTTAGCTCAACTCCTCATCTTGGAAGCATTTCTCAATGAGATGATGACTTAAATCATTTCCTGACTCTCAGTGACCTCCTGCTCCCCATCTCTGGCTACCTTTGTACTTCCTAAACACTCTGGAGAGGCCTGGGTTTCAGCAATTGTACCGTGATTTCTAGTTGTCATGTGTGTCTATCTCAGTGAGTCAGGAGCCCCTTGAGAATGGGGACCCATCGTGCCTTACTTATGTCTGTGTCCCCAGGGCCCAGCCACAGAGTAGCTGCACAATGGATACATGCATGAATGAAGTGAGGTCCGTGAAGGTGTTAATGAACAGCCACAAGTATCTCAATTTTTGAAAGCTCTAAGGGAAAATGAACATTTCCTTGTGGTAGAATTGTTTAGGCTAAGACATCAAGTTCTTTTTGCATTGGGCTAGAATTATATCACCTCCATAAGGCAACCCTAGTTATCTTACGGAAAAACTAATCATATCTTTCATCTCACTGTCTGCCACCTATGCCTACCTTACCTGCTGCTGCTGCTAAGTCACTTCAGTCGTGTCCGACTCTATGTGACCCCATAGACGGCAGCCCACCAGGCTACCTCGTCCCTGGGATTCTCCAGGCAAGAACACTGGAGTGGGTTGCCACTTCCTTCTCCAATGTATGAAAGTGAAAAGTGAAAGTGAAGTTGCTCAGTTGTGTCCGACCCTTAGCCACCCCATGGACTGCAGCCTACCAGGCTCCTCCGTCCATGGGATTTTCCAGGCAATAGTTCTTACCTGCCTATACCTATTTATCTAACCTGTCTTCTATACACATACATCCTGTAGAAATCTGCCTACTTATCAGAAGCACACAGCAGAGTGATTGTATAGCTCTGGACTCAGAGAGTAGAAACTGTTTCCTGGGTCTACCAAGCTGTGTGACCTAGAGTGAGTAACTTGGCCTTCTGAACCTTAGTTCTCTCATCTATGAAAGAGAGATGATAATAATTATACCTTTCTGATAGGGTGATTGTGAGATTAAATAATTTAATTCTTGGTAAGCACTGGTAAAAGAAAACATTCAGCAAATGATGGTGCCTTTTAGAACATTAATTTATATCACAAGTTATTCATCAAAAGATTTGGGACAGCTGAACAAATGCCATAAAATAGAAAATGATAAAATATGTACTTGGGAGAAATCAAGATAAAGAAAAATGAGATAGGAAAATAATAAAGCTGGAAGTAAAATTGACACATACAGAAAATGCCTTCTCTAAAGTTCTATAGTTACTAGAGTCTGCATTTGGCTCTCAGCTCTTCTGGTAGCAGCATTAAAGAGGCAAACATCATCAATTATAAGCTTCACAGCATCTGTAACATAAAAATAAACCAAGTGTTCCAGGGAAGCATGGCTTTCCCTGGTCAGAAAGGAAATCACATCTTTCCCTTAACCCTTCATGGAGGACCCTGAGAGAAGCTACCACGCAGTGTCTTCAATAACATCCCTGCAGCTAGCAGTGACCAGGTTGACTTTCTGACAATATTCCCTCCAGCTACCTGCTACAAGGACCCAGGGCAATTCCCCAAGAATAAAAATAAACAATAATAGCCACCATTTACTATGTGCCAGGCATAGATCCCCCCAAATCAACTCAGGAGGTGAGCATTATTTTTTATTGTTGTTATTAATTACTATTAATATTATTCTTATTGTTTTGTATTATTGTTATTAATAGCTATTTCCCACTTTATAGATGAGGAAACTGAGCATCAGGTGAAATCATTTGCCCAAGGACACACAGGCCAAAAGTGGTAGGGCTAGATGCAAACCCAGGTCTCTCTGTTACCAGAATCAAACTAATAATCATTTTTCTGCCTCTGGCAAGACCACAGTGTTGCACTCCAAATACCCAGCTCACTGATGAACTGCCTTAAACTAAGGATAATAAAAGACTCCAGGAGATAGGTGGGGAGTCTGCTTTGCAGACAGCCTACCATAAATATTAATTCTTTGGAATGAGCTCTTGATAAGGCTGGGGCATCAGGGGCTTCAAGGTTAAGTTATCCAGAGGGATCCCAGAGTGTCACTGTGGTGAGTCACTGATGCTGGGCAGAGCCCTGTGCTTGACTGGAGAGCCTCGCAGAGGGGAGGGCTTTGATGGGTCAAGAGGGCCTAAGAGAGATTCTCACAGAAAGACCCAGAAGGTTCTGATGGATGAGGACACCATTCTCCTGAAAACAGTTCTGAATTCCCTCTAACATACAAAGTTCTCCGCCATGGAGTCAGGCCTGCAGCCATCTCTGTCTGGAACATTTTCAAAGCAGGCATTACCAATTGCCACTGTGGCCTTTTAAAAACTCTCAAAAACTCTCAATAAAATGCTCCAAGAACATCTAATTTAGGCAATATAGCTTCCTGGTGAACCCTCCAAGATGAATTGGTTGCAAATTGCACCCCCAGGTAACTGAATGATTTGACCTGTTGTATTAAATTGTTGGAGAGAAACCAATTGAATGCTGGGGGTTGTCTGCCAATGCTGATGATCTGGGGTTTCAGGTAGTTGATCTCAAGGACTGCTTTCTGACAATAATTGGGCAGTAGGATCAATTGTCTGTTGCAGTTAGTCCTAGACCATGACAATAGAATCACACCAACAGCAGAGAGAAAAAGACTGATCTTTCTGTTCTCATTTGCAGGGGGCCCAGCCCCAGCATTTGGTTTGCCCAGAAGTCACATCAAGTCATTCAAACACAAGTTCAGAAGAAGCAGAGTAGGGAGAGAAGGTAAAATCCATACACCTCTCAAATGTGGTATCTGACTTGCCAGGAGACCAGCCTTCCCTGCTGGTTCTGCTTTATATTTTTCAAATGCAGTTTTTGGTAGACAAGATCTTTAAAGCCTTTGGATTGAACACAAGGGGAAGAGAAGAATGGGGAGGAATAACTAAAAAGGACAGTCCTAGGTGGTAAAATGGTTAAGGACCAGTGGCTCATGGAACCTCTAAGGTCTCATATAGCCTCATGAGGGTGGTCAGACTTGAAATGTCCCTCTAAACTTCCCCTCTCCCCCAAACCACCCCCCACCTCCACCCTCACCCCACACAAACATACACAAACCCCACCATTCCAGGTGTTTACTTTGAGCCCATTGGCTTTGGAGATGAGTTAAACACCTGGAAAGACTGGATTTGTGTCTGTGTGGACATCCATGACTTCCCAGATGATGCTAGTGGTAAAGAACCTGCCTGCCAGTGCAGGAGACATAAAAGACCAGGGTTCAATCCCTGGGTCAGCAAGATCTCTTGGAGGATGGTATGGCAACCCACTCCAGTATTCTTGCCCGGAGAATGCCATGGACAGAGCAGCCTGGTGGGCTAAAGTCCATAGGGTCGCACAGAGTCAGACACAACCGAAGCGACTTAGCATGCACACACGTGTGACATACAGGGACGCTGTGTGTGTGTGTGTATGTGTGTGTGGTGCTGGTGGGAAGAGGCCATTCTAAGTGGGGGAAACTGCCTAAACCAGGGCTTGGAAGCAAGTGAGTACCCTTGGTGTTCAGTTCTCGAGGTGATTTATAGTGTGTGTGTTGGGAGGAGAGGCTTGAGTGGCAGCTTAAAGAATTTAGACTTTATCCTGTAAGTACTGTGGAGGCATGGACTGTTTCTTAGGAGGCAAAATGGCTCAGTGGGTGAGGTCAAACTCTGGATTCAGACTACATGGGTTTAAATGCTTGCTTGACAGGGTACTAGCAAATGTGAGCTTTGGCACATTGTATAACACCTGTGTACCTTAGCATATCCATCTTTGAAATGGGAATGATAGCACTTACCATGGAAAACTGCACTGGAGATTAAATAAACTCTCATACGTGAAATGCTTAGAACAATGCCTGGCACAGAGCAACCCCTCACTTGGTGTTAGCTTTTATCATTATTACCAGATTGGATGATGACAGGGGCTTCCTCCATTCCAGGAATGGTCCTACGTGTTTATGTGCATGCTCTCAGCTTGTCCTCACAGCCCTATGAGATAGACCTGATTTTTATTCCCAGCTTAAGAGGAAAAAGCTGAGGCATAGAGAAGCTCTGTTACTGCCCTGGATCTGGAACTGAAGGTCAGGCTTCCCTCAGTGTAGAGGACAAATGTAATGTTGGACCATGGAGGAGGCAGAGGCAGGAGTCTGAGCTAAGAGGCTGGGGTGCTAGGGCACTAAGAGCAGAGGCAGGGAGATAGCAGACATGGAGAGATGACATGGGCCCCTACTGCACAGGGAGGGCTCAAGATCTCTTAAGTCCCATCTGAGCCTCTATTAGTCTTGAGTAGTTGTGTCCCAGAAGCCTCACCACTCACTGCAAAATACAGTGGGTCTCAGAGCCCACCATGGGGCGGGATGTGAGGATGGACCTGCCCCATGTGTTAGCCCTCTGGCCAGGACTGTCCAGCTGGGAGACGGAGGGGGTGGAAAGAGCTCTTGGAGCCTGGGGACAATGACTGAATCAAAGCCTTAGTCGCCTTATCCAGGGCCCTCGGTTTACCCAGTGATGAACTGGAAAGGTGGCTCCAGTGTATTTCTGAACAGCAATGAATGAAGGTGTATGCCAGGGGAGCTAAGAGAGAGGAAAGAGGCAGAGGAATGGGCCAGGTTGGGGAGTAAGGGGAAGGGGACATACTTCACTGGCCTGCCCCTCCTCAACAAAGTCAAACTGCTGTAAGGCATGATCAAGCTTGTGTCCCATCACTGGAAAGGGGAACAGAAAATGGGTGTCCCAGACACCCACGGGACTGCCCCTCCTCCTGGCTACTGAGAATCATGGTGGCTAAGGAGGAGGAGGAAGCAGCGACCGGAGGGCCACACAACTTTCCCTAAGGTAGGGCTGAATTTACTCAGTCGTGTCCTACTCTTTGCGACCCCATGGACTGTAGCCTACCAGGCTCCTCCATCCATGGGATTCNATCATGGTGGCTAAGGAGGAGGAGGAAGCAGCGACCGGAGGGCCACACAACTTTCCCTAAGGTAGGGCTGAATTTACTCAGTCGTGTCCTACTCTTTGCGACCCCATGGACTGTAGCCTACCAGGCTCCTCCATCCATGGGATTCTCCAGGCAAGAGTACTGGAGGGGGTTGCCATTTCATTCTCCAGGGGATCTTCCTGACCCAGGGACCAAACCCAGGTCTCCCGCATTGCAGGCGGACACTTTACCATCTGAGCTACCTGGAAAGCCCAAGGTAGGGCTGGCTCAGGGTAAATCCTTTCTGTCCCGTGATGCGAAAGCTGTCTGCAAAACGACAAATGGAAGGGGTTTTCATCTGAGGTTTAGAAAACTTGGGGTCACGTCCCATATTCAGTGCTACCTTCCCACATGGATGTGGACAAGTCTTTTCTCCTCTCTGGACTATGAAATTCAACTAAGAATTCTCAGCTCATTTTCGCCTAAAAATCCATCACAGTGACTGTGCCCTATTGGTTGGTCACATCTCCATCCAGACATCCAGGGACAGACACTGTTCTCAGAAGATCGGGGGGAGTGGTGGAGGGAAAAGGACCCTTGGAAGCAGAAAGCCCTGAGTTTGAAACTTCAGTGCTGTCACTTAAAGCCTGTGACATTGGACAAGTCCTGTGGCTTCTCAGATGTATCACACACCATCAATAAACAGGGATAACACCACCTCCTTGTAGGACAATGGTAATGAGGCCTTGATGAGACGATACATTCGGAGAACCCATAATCCCTCAGCAATGACCCTACCTACTCAGCCTGCCACATCTCAGTGTAAAACACTCCTGGGCCAAAGAGCCAAGCTAGCAAAGCAGAAGCTGGTAATGGCTAGGAGGCTGCCCAAGACTGGGGAGGTGGGCAGAGGACAAAGCACAGAGCTTGGATGGGGATACAGAGGGGCAGACAGGGCCTGGGGAATGGGAGGTAGAGGAAAAGGGGAGCCTCTGAATGAGAAGGAAGAGAAAAGGGGGGCAGGAGAAAGAGAGTTTATTATTCTTCCTGCAGACCAATCACGAAACTCCTGGAGTGTCGAATTCCAGCTCCTGCAGCCAGATGTGACCTGTTCCTGTTATCATGGAATATTAATCAGAGGGGCCCTTGGGTAATTGGGAAGTTTTGATTAGAGAAATAGCCCTTACAATAATAAGCAGGCAGAAGCCTAGGGAAACCCACCCCCACTCCTGGTCACCTACCTCTTAGGCTCCGTACTTCAGAGACTCAGGGACCAGCACTGAAGGGTTGGGGAGTGCAGGGAGGGGTACCAGGTACTAAAACTGGTTGTGAGGACCAGGATTGAACCTGCCAGGTGGAGAGAGAGTATGCAAGGATAGGTGGCTACAAAGGAGAATAGAGACTGAGAGATCTGGGGCCTGGCACTGGCCTGGCTTCACTTACCTTCCCATCAATCATCACATTAGCTGTTCCTGGGGATTCCCCCTTCCCAGACCCCCTCTTAGTCAGCCTTCAGCCAGCACCACTGCCTCAGGCTCTGGCCCTGCTGGGACCCCAGCTCTGTTGCAGGCTGCACATGGCCCCTGGGTTCTGTATATTTAGATGGTTAATGAATCTTCCTGTTTGACTGGGCCAGGCTAGAGCCTGAGATGGAGGAAATGAGGGCAAGAATGGGGAGGAGGGGCTGCACAACTGCTCCAGCCCTGGAGATCCTCTGACCACAGGGACCTCAGACCCAAAGTACAGAAAAAAACCCAGGCAGTTCAGCTCAAGGAATCTGAGTGGTTGCCCCCCCAATCCTCACCTGTAACCCCAAGTCCCAAAGACACTACAGTTTGAAGACAGAAGACCTGAATTCTAGGCCCAACTCTTGACTTGCCCTCTCCTGGGCCTCAGGTGCCTCTTCTTCATGTTGAGGGCTTTGTTCTTTTTACCAAACTCAGTATCTACTATGTGCCAAGCTCTATACTGGGCCCTGGAGATTCAGAAAGAAAAAAAAAATAGATCATAGTTCTTATCTTTCAAGAGATCATATTCTAATGACAGAGGCAGTTATGCAACTATCACACATGGAGATAATAATTGTAATAATAGTGTTGACTGAGTGGTCATGATGTGCTCGGCCCTGTGCTAAGGGCTCTCCATGTCTTGTCTTCTTAATGTCTTTTCCATTTCTTCATCTTCTCAATGACCCATTGGTAGTATCAGCAGCCCTATTTTATAGATGAGGAAACTGAGTTTCTAAGAGGTGACAAACCCAGTAAAAAGATAACGTTTTAGACATATATATATATATATATATATATATATATATATGTAAGTACAAGGATAATGTTTTAGACTTTTGAGGTACATATATATATATGTAAGTAAGTAAATGTTAGTCACTCACTCATGCCAAACTCTTTGCGACCCCATGGACTGCAGCCCACCAGGCTCCTCTGTCCATGAGATTTTCTAGGCAAGGATAGAGTAGGTTGCCATTTCCTTCTCCAGGGGATTTTCTCAACCCAGAAATTGAACCTGGGTTTCCTGCACTGCAGGCAGACTCTTTTACCGACTGAGACACACACATAATTTTTAGGTATGATATATATCATATATTTGGGCTTCCCTGATAGCTCAGTTGGTAAAGAATCCACCCGCAATGCAGGAGACCCCTGTTCAATTCTCTGGAGGAGGGATAGGCTACGCACTCCAGTATTCTTGGGCTTCCCTTGTGGTTCAGCTGGTAAAGAACCCACCTACAGTGTGTGAGACCTGAGTTCAATCCCTGGGTTGGGAAGATCCCCTGGAGAAGTGAAAGNCACCCGCAATGCAGGAGACCCCTGTTCAATTCTCTGGAGGAGGGATAGGCTACGCACTCCAGTATTCTTGGGCTTCCCTTGTGGTTCAGCTGGTAAAGAACCCACCTACAGTGTGTGAGACCTGAGTTCAATCCCTGGGTTGGGAAGATCCCCTGGAGAAGTGAAAGGCTACCCATTCCAGTATTCTGGCCTGGAGAATTCCATGGGGTCGCAAAGAGTCGGACACGACTGAGCAACTTTGATGAATATCACATATATGTCATATAAATAATAAAATATTATATATAATCTACATACATACATATATATTATTACCTAAGTGGTCTTCCAGAAAGGCTGTACTAGCTTAAACATCACCAGTTTAATGAGTGTAGAAAAAAAGCCATTTATTAGCGCATCTTTCTTTCCAACTGTACCTGGAAGCTCTGGTGTCTCTGCTTCAGATCTGGGCCTCTGGCTGCTGGAGCCTGGCTGAGGATGAGCATGGATTCTGGTGGGAGATACTCACTGATTCATGGGTTCATCAGCTTTTAACTGAGCACCAGGTTCACTGCCTTAAAGGAACACACATTCTGATGTGAAGTGATAGCTCTTTGCATTGAGGTATACTTGCTGCTTTTTACAAAGCAGTTTTGCTGACATCACTCCATTTCCAACAAAAGAAGGAGAAACCCAGGCCTCAAGAGAAGAGATGACTTATTCAAGTATGAGTGCCAGAGTCAGGTCTCAAATGCATGCATCCCAACTCTGACTGCAAATCCCTCTGGGGGCACAGCAAACTGGGTGTTCCTCCCCTTGGGCTTTCAGGAGTCAAGGTCAGGCCAGCCAAGCCCCGGGGCCTTGAGCTTGAGGGGGAGTTGATGAGGGCATGAATGGAGAGGAGGGGAAGCACAACTGTCATGGCTCTGAAGATCCATGTACTGAGCGATCACCAGGACCCTGTTCTTGAGGTTTCCTGTGTGCACATTCACTCTATCTTCACTGCAGTCTCATGAGATGACTGCTACTCTCAGCCCCACCTTATGGAAGAAAACACCAGGAACACAGAGGGTTAAGTAACTTGTTCAAGAATTCATAGCTAGAAAGCAGCAAAGCTGGGACGTAATCCTGGCAGCCTGATCCCAGAGTGTGGGATCTGGAGCCCCATACTAGGAGGCCTCTGAAGACACATGGCTGACATCAAGGCTGCAGGCTACAGGACTCCAGCTCACTCTCTCCCCATGCTGGCACTGCCACCTCACTCCTCTCAAGTGGCAAAATACCTAAGCGTGTGGACTCTGGATTCTGGCTTCTTGATTTCAAACCCTTCTCTCCAACTTCCTAGCTGTGTGCCCCCGAGCAAGGTACTTTCCCTGTCTGAGCCTCCATTTTCTTATCTGTAAGACGGGGCTAATTGTGTTTCTACCTCGGATAGGGACCTCCCTGAGACCTCACTGAAACATAAGGTGTCCATGGAACAATGCATGTGACTAACTGCTGAGCATGGTGTCTGGCCCATAGTAAGTACTCAATAAATGTTTGCTTTTATTGTAGGGTAATATAATAAGGCACTGACTCTTCAGATTGGCTGGACAGTAATGTGAGCAGATAGAGAGGGCAGAGACAGCTCAGCCAAGCCCATTCAATTGGACAAATGTTTCAAAGTTTCATTGATATTGCTCTGCCCTCAGCTCTGTTCTGGGTCCCACTCTAAATGAGACACAGAGACAAATGAGACACAGTTCCTGCTCTCCAGAAACTCAAAATATATTGGGGAAACAGACACAGGCCACATAGTGTAAGCAGAAGCACCACAAAAGCTGAGAAAGGAGTACCAACTTTGCCTGGATTTGAGGGTTGGGAGTGTACATAAAGGATGCATAGGAGTTGCAGGCTAGGAGCAAGAGGATGGGCATTTCTGGCTGATGGCAGTACACATGGAAAGACTCAGAGGCTTAAGGGTCCCTGTTCTGCTCAGGGACCTGTGAATAGATTTGTGTTATTGGAATGTGAGGTGAGAGAAACAAGAGGTAGGCAAGGGCCAGATCACCCAGGGCCTCAACCGCCGTGCTGTGGAGTTAAGGGATGATGGACAAACATGAAATGCTGAAATGGAAACTGAAGCTGGTTGACAAGATAGGATAGAGTTTGGGAAAAACCACTTTGGCTGCTGTTTGCAAGAGAGGGAGACAGATGGAGGCAGGGACTATAGTTGCAAGGTGATTGCCATAATCCAGGCAGGAGAACAAGTGTGGCAGCATTGGCGGTGATAAGAAGTGAGCAGAGTTAAAAGATGCTGAAGAGGCAGAACTAAAGGATAACCCAGAAGTTTCTAGCTCAGACCCATCTGTGGCAAGACCTCAGCTGAGCTGGGAACAGTCACCTGTGCTCTTGTAAACTGGTCTCTTCCCCCTCTTTGGTATTTATTTTCATTTCCTTATAAAGTTTGATTCAGAAAATTCCAATCTTGTTTCAGCTGAACAGAAGAGAAAGGAGATTTTTCCATACCCTAGCTGGGATCTGGGTTCCTGGGGCCTCCCAGGGTCTTCCAGGGTCCAGGCTTTGCTGGTGGCAAATCCAGCAGCATGATGATACACAAAGCTTGGGAGATCTGTGGGGCTAGAGCCCAGGAAAAGGCTTGGCATGGCTTGGCAGGCCTGCTGTGGGGGACAAGAGCTGTTTGGCCAGGATCAGGGTACTGGAGGTGGGGCGTACACAGAAAGAGAGAAGTGAGCAAATCCTGCCTGTTGCCTGTTTGAAAGGAGAAAGGCTCCCTTTCTTTGGCAGTGCCCTTAAGTCATGGGCACCTCTGGCCTTTTCTTTTCTAGATTCTACGCTCCTAGGCTCCACTGAGAGTGCCCTGGATGAGTGGCTGTGCTAAAGGGGGGGATCCCAGAGCCCACAATTAACAGCCTTGGATGGGGGTGGGGTGGGAGAAGAGGGATTGGGAAGCAGTGCGGTGATGTGAAGCGGTAATGGGCTGAAAGTCACAAGACCTGGGTGAAGACCAGTCCTGGTAAACTCTCTGTGTGACTCTGGGCAGTTCCTTCTTCCCTTCTCTGGACCTCAGTTTTCCCATCCATCCAACAAGGGGGCTGGACTAGTAGGTCTCTAAACGCCCAAACAGCTTGAAAGATTCCATTCTCTTCTCTGAATCTGCCCAGGGGGAGGCCTTGGGGGCTGGGGCACAGGCAGGGGCTGAGAATTCCATAGCAATTTGCATGTGAAAGCATGTTACTGCCATGGCTATTAGTGTGTGCAGGGGGCCTGAAGACAGGGCAAGGACAGCTAGCAGTCAGGCTGTCCAGAGAGGCCTGCTGCCCAGGTCGGGGAGGAGAGAGGGAGGTCCTGGAGGTGTGCAAGGGAGGTTGGACCACTGCCTCAGGTTCCCAGGGAAGGATGAATCCCGAGACCTTTAGGGCCCCACCCAGCCTCGAGATGCCCAATCCTTGGTCTGGCCGCTACAGAGACCTCCAGGCTGTCAGGCTGTCCTTGTCAAAGAGTGACTTCAGAGCTGCGTGAGGTGCCATAAGAGAGGGGCCCCAGGGAGGGGGCAAACTGTTAGTGCATTTGCTTTTCCAGATCTGCTTTGACCAGGCATAAACCTCTCAGGACCATATTCTTCTCAGGATTATGTGTCCTTTTGGTAATTGCCTTGTATAAACTTACATTGTTTGTCAATATAAATATTGTGTGTATACAGGTTTGTTTGGTTCACTCAAAAGGGCTCCTGGGGATTCTGGGAGAACAAAACAGCTGTATGCAAAGAGGGCCCACAGCTGTGAACTGTGAGGGAAAAGAGGTGGCCCTATCAGTACTCTTCATAGGCCTCTCAGTAAGTCCCTTCTGGTATTTGGGTCTCAGTTTCCCCATGACACATTTGATCTAGAAAGAACTCTCAGGAATGTCCTAGCTCTACTATTTCCTGGCCTCTGACCTCTCAGATTCTACTGAACAAGCATGAGGGCAGTGAGGGAGGCAACCCACTGGTCCCCTCAAGAACAAGGGCTCTGTCCATCAGAATCCAGCCGGCAGACAGACCCCAGTGCAGGGTGGCTCCCAGTCTCCTTGGCTGCTACTGGTACCCTGGGAGCAAAGGAGCCACCTGGAGCTTCTCTCTAGGGCCCTGGCCAGAATCCAGGTACCTACTGCTCCTGGGAAAGGCTGGTAGAGACTAGCCCATGGAGCCACAGCAGTAGATAAGGGCTGAGGGCACACATCTTTTCTACTTTGGCTTTGGGATGTTTTTATCACGGGTATATTTTGCTCAGCCCCCAGCCAAGGTGATATTGGGGATAGGGGATGCAGATTGGGAGTGAGACCTCAAGATAACTTCTGATGATGATGTTTAGGAACTTTGCAAAAGGCCAGCTTTGGTCAGTGAAGATGGGACTAGCCAGAGCTTGGGGGCCACTCTCAAAGCAAGAATGATCCCTGGGAAGCACAGTCCCAGAGCTTAACTGGCCACTCCACACCTCGTGGGAGAAGCAACAGCTACCCTTTATTGGTGCCAGGCATTCAACACTTGTTAAAAAATGGATGAATGAACACATGGAAGGCTAAGTTTAGTACCCAAGCTTTTAATCTCTGTATCCTCCATTCTGCCTCTCACATCACCATAGAAGCACTTTAAGAGCTAATCAGGCACTTAAAGGTTATTCTAGAATGTGAAGTCCTTGGGGGCAGAGACCATGACTGTCCTGTTCATCACCGTACCCTAGTGCCCAGATTGCTGACTGGTATACAGTAGGTGCTCAGTAAATATTCTCTGAATAACTGAAGAAATGTAATCTCACTCCTCATTACCCAGACAGGGAAGCTGAGGCCCAAAGAGGCAGGGACCTGCTTGCCCCTAGTCAGAAAGAGTCATGGTAGATCTGGACAGGCCCTGGGCTCCAGCCTCTCAGCTCAGGGCTCTTTCAAAAGGCCCCATGGCAAACTTTTCCTGCCCTTCCCTACCCATTCACACATTCCTTATCCACTCTCCCCCCCCTCCCCCACCCAGCTTTCCCTCTTTCCTTTCTCTTTGCCAGCTAGATAATTAACCATTGGAAACAGAACCTATAATTACCGTCTCCCCCATGCCCTTAAACTGCTTTCAGTTTGGGTTCTATGACCCCTGTCCTGGATGGGGGTTGGTCTCCCCCTCAGCAGCCTCCCAAAGGGGGAGCCAACCTAACAAGCACCAGCTGAGGCCCTCACTCCCCAGATCTGATGGCCAGCTGTACAGGAGGCTGGCAGCAGATGGGCAAGGAGGGTCCCCCAGCAGGCTGGGGCTGACTCAGCTAGGGTGTCAGTGGGACTGTGACGTGCCTGGGCAGGAGAGGAGACCAGGCAGGCAGGCAGGCAGGCAGGCCGGATTTCCGAGAGTGATTGATGCCAGGTGGCCAAAGGGCCGCTTTCTCAGCAGAGCCCAACCTAGGATGGTCCCAGTAGGGCCGGGTCTTTCCTTGGATCCTTTGGTTCATGCTCATGTCCCTGACTAGAGGGTGTCAGGCCATCCACATCCCTGGTGCCTCAGGGAGGCTGGGAGCTTAAAATTGATCAGTGCAGTAAGTCCCAAGAGCCCTTGCCTTTCAGCCCCACAAGGCCTAGCCATTCAGGGAAACTGAGGCCTGATTAGCACCTGCTCAGCTTGGCATCATTGGTGATCCGGACTCAGCGTGTGGAGGAAGCCAAGCAGCCCCACCCTCACCTGGGAAGCATCCTCTATCCCTGACTCACTGGGAGGGAGTTTAGGCCCAGCTGGAACAGGAAGGAGAGCTGAGGGTGGGGCCGGTCTGTGGCCCTACCACAGAAAGCTCACACCCCCTGCCTCCAGCTAGCTAGGCTTGGTCCCTCCCTGACCCACACAGACAGTAAGGGAATGAGGAGGGAATGGCTTCCCTTCTTCAAGAGCCACAAGGAAGCACACTTCCTCAGTCTCACCCAAGGAGGGCAAGGAGTACGTGTGTGTGTGTAAGGGTGGGGTGGAGGAGAATCACCCTCTAGCAACTTCTGTTTGCTCACAGTATAGTAAAAGACCTGGGCTTGAAGCCTCGGACTTGCGTTCACTTGATGTGTGTTCTTGCAATAGGTCTGTTTCCTCATCTCAAATATGAGGCCAAGAATTCTTCACCTCCTACCCTCACAGGGAAGTTTATGAAATTCAATGAGATAACACGGGTAAAAGTGCATTTTTTTTCAGTGGCAGGCATTGTCCAGGTGAAGGACACTCTGCCACAAAGGGCTACTGAGTGGTGCTGTGTGGCCGGCAAAGCACAGACATGGAGTTCAGACCAACAGCAGCCTCGGCTCCCAGACCAGAGCAAGTGACAACAGAGGTCACAAATTTTCTAGGCTGTTGGAGAAGTTGCCCCATACTTTGCTTTGCCCTCTCCCAGAGATTTTTCTTCACATTCCCACAGCTACTTACAACAGGTCCCCAGAAACTCGATCCCCACTGAGACAGTGGGGGCAGCCGGTGTCCCAGACTGGGTAGTGAGCCACTCAAGGACACTCAGTTGGTGACGTGTGGGAAGGGCTCTACCCAATCCAGATCCCCTTCAGTTAGAGAAATCAATCTGGCCTAAACCAGCCTTGGGTAGAGACCCCTGGCCCAGGCAGGGGCCCTGCTCTGGGCAGGCAGTCAAGCAGCAGAGGCCCCATCTGATCCAGGCACTTCCTTTGGTTAATGAGAAACCAAATAAGCAGCCTCTGCCCCAGCTGGCTTCAGGAGCGCCCCAGCCGGGCCCAGCCCCGCCTGCTCCAGCCAGCCTCCCTCCCCTCCATCGCGTGGCCCCGCGGTTCTCCTCCCCTAGCCTGCTCTGTGCGCTTCCCACTTCCCTCACAGCCCTGCCCACTCCTTGGCTGCTGTGCTGGGGCTTCCTGCTCTGGATCGCTAACTAACCCTCCCCTTCCTTCCTCCTCCTCCTTTCCTCTAGTTCCTTCTTACCCATTTTTAGCTGCTGGGATCCCACTTGTTCTCCTCTCCTGATATCTGTCAAAGCCATCTCGATAGCTAATCCCCTACCAAGAAGACTGTGGGCTGCTCCAGGTCCTGCCAGCCTGAGTCTCTGCTGTGGGACTGTGGCCAAACCCTATTCAGGGTACTCACTTCACTCTCAGACCCTCAGCCTGTGGAAGGGAGACTGGATACTCAGGGCTTTAACTGTCAGCCAGAAGCCCCCAAGTATGCCATGCTGAGAACTCTGGTGTGCAGGAGAGAGAAGGCTCTTCTGGCTAAGTAGCGAACTGGGACGCCTAAAGCAGCCTGGTTACCCAGTGGGCCAAAGCTGAGGCCCAGCTCTTGGGAAGTTATTTCCATCCACCTCCAGGTGTCTTGAGGCAGGGCAGGGCTGGGCCTGTCAGCAGGTTCCAGATCTAGCTCCAGCCAGTTGGTGGCAGTACTTGTGGACACACCCAGGTCCTCATGGGAACAGCCCCTCCCCCATCTACTCTCTCTAGCTGAGCCTAATGCCAGACTGGGCAGATGCCCGTGGCCTATGCCACAGTGGTGACAGGATGGAGAGGGGGATATGGTCACAGTATCTAGAGAACAAGAGGGCAAAGGAATTTGTGATGAGGAAGGGCACAGAACACTTGCAGCATCTCCCTCCACTAGGATAGTCACCATCTTCCCACACCTTCCCAGATCACCAGCGTTTTGGTCAGGTGAAAACCATACACACACACACACACACACACACACACAACTCAATCTCTCTCTGTGTCTCATTCATATATTCACTCATACACTCACACTTCATTCCCCAAACATCACGACATCATTTTACACCCATTTCTCCATCGGTTTTTTTTTTTTTTTTTTTAGTTCTCATTTTTTTCTAAGAAAAAAGCAACAAGAAAATAATTCAGAGTTTATACAAAACATCTTTACATTATTTTTTTTTTCCAAAAAGACTAGTATTTACACAAATGGCAATAGAAACAAAAACAAAAAAAACCCTTTTGACTGCCACCTGGAAGGGGCTGGCTGTTCTGCTCCCTCTCCCACCTGGCTCTGGAGTGGGCAGCTGGCCAGGAGGCAGTGTGGAGGTGGATGGTGGAAGGCCCAGCTCCTTCCATGGCCACTCTGGGAGCGCCTGCAAGGCGCTTGCAAGTGGCAGTCTGTTAGCAGCCGTGCTGGCAAGGAGCCGGGGTCAAAGTGCACGGCGTGCTGGCCAAGCCCTGGGCAAGCCTCTTCCTCTTTCCAAGCCCCAGACCAAGATTGGGGGGCTAGTGGGAGCTGGGTTAGGGGGACACCGACCTGTGATAGAGCCCAGAAAAGGAGCAGGCCACCTGGCCTTATACCCGCTTAGTTCTCCACCCTGGGCTTCTGTTTCCCCACTAGGCCAAGGATGCTAAAGGTGAGGGGAGAACAGGGCAGAGGGGAGAGGGGGGAACTCCCAGCTCTGCAGGGCAAATAGCCACCTGGGCACCTCACCTCCCTCCACCCCCCATGAGGTCATCTGCCTGCAGCAGCTCTCCTGTTCCCCAGGCAACAGCCAATTAAGACGTTAATTACCGTGAGAGTGAGGGAGGCAGGAGATGCCCAAGAATCCCACAAGGAAGGGATTTTTTTTTTTTGGTGGAAGGGTGGCAGCCACTACCCCACTGCCAAGATCAGCACTGTAGAAGCAGGGTCAGTGGGGGAGGGTGAGACACCTTGCCCAGTGACACTCTTGTCTTCCCTCACGGGCAAGAACAGCCCTGGCCTGCCTCCTCCCAAACCCCCGGCAAAAAAAAAAAAAAATGTCAAGGAGTTTACAAAAGAAGTGCCATCTTATGCTTCCTGGCTGGTCACAACCTGCCCCAGGCCCCTGATACTGGGGTAGGGCAGGCTCAGAAAACCTGGGGAGGGGCTGCCTTTTCCATTTTTCTTAAAAAAAAAAAAAAAAAAAAAACAGATGAAAATGAGTTGACAGCTAAAAAATGAGCACAAAACATTAAAAACAGTGATGATAGTGGACAAGCAGTCCTGGGAAGGGAGAAAGGGGGCGAAGTGGGGCAGGGCCAGGGGGCATCTCCCTGCCTGCTGTCCATCAGCGTCCGACCCTGCCCTCCAAGAAGGGGCACCCCCGCAGAGCCCAGAGGCCTGGCCAGAGGGGGAAGGCACAAGATCATGGGGGCTGGGGGCACAAGCACCCCCCTCCAAAGCCCAGAGGGTGCAGCAAAAGGGGGATTATAAAAGCCAAGAAACTACAAAACTAAATACAAAGGTGGGCACAGCTGGCAAAGGGAGGGATGTAGGTGAGGAAGGAGAGGTGCAGTCCCGGCTGAGTGTCCCTCGGGACCGAGGCTGCTCAGGCCCTCAGACCTTGTAGTAGATGTTCGCTGGGCTCTGGGGCGGCATCTCCTGGACGATGTAGACGGGGTGCCCGTAGTCCCCACTCACCTTCTCATAGTGGGGGCAGTAGTTGTTCTCTGTAGTCCGTAAGGGGATGATGATGTCGCTGGGCTCGGTGCCCGCAGTGCCACTGCCCCCCTTGGGACTGGCCAGGGTGCTGAGTGAGAGGGCGGGCGCCCGCTGCTGTGTGTGCTTGCGGTGCCGCTTGCGCAGCTTCAGTAGCAGGATGGTCAGGAAGATGATGATGAGCAGGAAGATGACGCAGCCGGCGCCCACAGCTGCAAACAACGCCACCTTGGAGTTGAAGAAGCTGTCGGGGTCCCCGCTACTGCCTCCATTCCCACCAGAGCCACTTTTCTCATCCTGGTTCACAGTCTCTGTGGATGGGGAAGGGAGGGGAGAAAGGTCAGCCAGGGTCCCAGGGATACATGGCAGATCCTGGGCTATGCCCTGCCTTCCTTCAGATTTAGCGCCTGAACGGGCAGCCAAGCAATGGCTTCTGCCCTCTGGGAAACTCCCACACGCTCACCATGCTTGCCATCGGAGTCACCCATGGAACTCCGACCGCCGGGGGCCTGCGTGGCCGTCTTGATAGTGTTGTCTGCCTCCTTGCTGGGCCGGCTGGTAGTCAGCTGCTCGGGTGTCACAGCATTGGGGTCTGGAGGCGAGGAGAGGGCAAGTAAGCCAGGGAAACTCCGGAAGCATAGGTGCCTTGGTTATGTAGTACCTCCCAACCAAGAATGGTCCAGATGCTGGACCTCAGACACTCTATCCCTGCTGCCCCCTCTGCCACTACTCTCCACGCCCCTACACTCAATCAGGAGCATCTGTTGCAAAAGCCCAGCTGGGGAGCCCTTGGCCTGGATGCTCACCTTGCCCAACCTTCATGACGATCTTCATGGTGCGTGTGCGGCACACACCTCCCTCCCGGTTCTCCAGTCCCTCCAGACTCCCATTGGATGTAGCTGCAGCAAGAGGCCAGAGCAGTCAGGGGGAGGAGGGGTCTGCCAGCATTACCTAAAAGCCCTAGAGATGCCTGAGTCCATAAGAATAGAACTGGGAACTTGGGAGTTACAAGCAGTCCCACCCACCTGTGAACCTTTCTACTTCTCTCCCACTAGGAAGAGTCCGGGACCTAGCCCCTCCCACAAAGATGCTGCTCCTCTATCATGACCAGGCCTTGGCCCTTCTTTCTTAGTTGAACTAAATGTGTCTCCTCATTGGGTAATGTGGCTCAGAGGCCAAGCAATTAGAACTCACAAGGTGAGGGAAGGTTCTCTACAGACTGGAAAGAATCCTAGATTGGAGGTCAGGAGAACTAGATTGGAGACCCAATCCTCTCTCTCCCTGTGTGATCTAGAACAAGAAGCCCCTTCACCTCCTGGGGCCTCAGTTTCCCATAAAGAGAAGGGCTAAAGGTTTGCCAATTCTGCCATTCCCAAGATTAGATCTTAGGTGGGCAAAGAAAATAAGAGAGAGAGCACCACAGATTGGAGTCCTCTCCCAACTCTTAAGAGCCAGGGTGAGCTGGCAGCAGACCCCATGGTGATTGTTGGGGCCAGAATTCCAATACCAGGCTAGGAGGAGAGCATGCCAGTCCTCAAGGGGACTGGATCAGGCTGGGCCTGAAATGTGTGTAGACTCCTTGTACTACTCAGAAGTTCCCACCACTACAGGACAAGACAGAACCACATGGTGGGTAGGGACTCACAGGTAATATAGTAATCATGGTGCTTCTTGAACTCCAGGCCCATGTAGTTGGGGCTGAACTCCTGGAACTTGATGGTGAAGCGGATTTCCTGCTCTGGCCTATTGCATGTGACTAGCACATTGGGGTCAAGCACGGTGCTACAGGCCGCTGCCTGCTCAGGCCGCACCAGATACAGCTTATAGTACTCATAGGGCCGCCCAGCTTCTGCTCGGGGGCAGATGATGTCCAGCTTGTCTCCAATCTTTGGGTAAATCACCAGCCCTTTCCCGCTCAGGAACCTGCCCAAAAAGAAAGAGAGATGGGTTAGCCTCAGGGTTGGGGGTCTCCAGCCATTCCCAGAACCAGGAGAGCAGACATGAGGACCAGGCTAGGCCCACTGGGTAGAGATGGAGAGGACAGACATTCTGTACCTTCAACCTTATGCTGCGGGTGGGGAAAGAGAACCACACTGCCAGCAGGGCATGGGAGGGGTGGCCCATGGGCAAGGCTGCCAGGCTTTGACTGTTCGGGAGGGCAGGGCACTACCTAGCTGGGAGAGCCCTTTATCCTAATGTGGTATTTCCGCAGGGGGCTGACGTGGCAGATGGGCTGGGCACCAAGGTGTCGGGTTTGGGCTGCCTGGAGGTGGTGGCCCTGTCCTTCTCTCACCCCCAACACATTCACATTCCTTCATAGCCACTGCTACCAGCTCCTCAGCACACACATATGTGTATGCACTTATGTGCACAGAACACAGCAACACACACAGAACAAGCCCACACATGCCCTAGAAACCACCCCCGCAGCTCCCAGTCAATGGCTGGGGTGCACAACCTATCTGAGACCCATGTCTTCTCCCCCATTCGTGCTAATCTTGGGCATGATAAGGAGATAGGAACAGACCTTGCCTAGAGCCAAGGGATAATGGGCATAGTCTCCAGCCAGGTAAAGCTCCACACAGGTCTCTCCACCCACTGCCTGGCATCCTACCAGGACTCATCCCACCCCTCATAATGCAAGAGCCCAAATGTCCAAATATGACCAGTCTCACTGCTAAGAAGAACAGAGAAAGGGGAGAAGAGGCCCAAGCAGGAATGATAGATCATATAGGACAGGGCCCCAAGAACCTTGCTCACCCACCTTTTATTGACCATACACACACACACACACACTGACCCTGCTTTCAATCCTGAGAGAAAATGGATGAATGCCTCCTGAGCCAGGTTCATCTTCTGATCCAAAAGGCCAGGCACTGGGAAATAGCAAGGGGATGGCAGCTGCCTGGGGCCACTGATTCATATCATCCTGTCCTTGCCTAAGCACACAGTAAGTTCTCTCAGCCATTTCTGAGCCTGGGAAATGTAGGAGAAAGAAGACATGCTTTGGAATCAGACAGACAGTGGCCCTTACAAGCTCTGCAACCTTGCAAGAGCTGCCTGATCTCCCTAAGCTTCTGTGTCCTCACTTATAAACTGAGAGTGGTAAGAATCCCACCTCTAAGGATGGTGGAGGGGAGACATGATGGCATGTACAGAGCACACAGCTGGCACTCAACCATTTGACTCCTGCTTAGAAATAGTCTGGTCTGCCAAGAGGCAGGAAACCAGACACTAACACCAAGGACCTATGAGCCCAGTCTTGTTTCTTGGGTGGGAAAGAGGAAGAGATGATACAGTTCCATCCGTAAGGACTTTACTGTTTAGTGTGGGTTGGAAAAATAAATGGTTCATGTGGCAGCAATGGACAGCACCAGGCTATCTGGAGGCTATATGCAAGGATGGTGGCTCAAAAGGCAAGGGCTGGAAGCAGAGAGAGGAAGGAGACAGCTCATCTGACTGAATAGGACAGTCAGAAATGGTCCCATAGATCGCTTCTTGGCCTTTTGGCTAAGATGAAGTGTAGAAATGGTCCCACAGAAAGAGTAGGATGAAAGCAGGTCCCAGGGGAGGAATAAGAAGTCAACACCCAGCAAGAATAGACAGCAGTGGCTGGGACACAAAATCTAGGCCAGGGACTGTCCCAGTGATGGGCAGAGAAGAGCAGAAGAGGCGGAAAAGCTCAGCTGGGGTCAGACTGAAAGGCAAGGGTTACAACAATCAGTGTGGGTTTCATCCAGTTGGGGATAGACTCTCCAGCAGGAAGGGCAATGAAGAGCTGAAAGTAGTGCTTCAGCGGAATGAAGCTGATAATGGAAAAACATGGTTCCACTCCCCAAGGACCCATTCCACAGCAGGGACTACAAGGAAGCTCAGTATCCTCACCTGATGGAGGGAAATGAGATCCAAGGAGGTAAAGAAACTAGAGCAAGCAGATGAAGTAGATGAAGAACAGCAGCCCTCTCTCCATGTCCAGGGAGGCTCCACTAAGCTGGAATCTTCCATCCTGCTGTGCAGGAGGATAAAAGTCACAACAAGACGGTCTCCCCACTTAGTACCTGGCTTTACCAAACTCCAGAGGGCCAGCAAGGAAGCAGGCATGGGATGGAGGCCCACACAAACATTTAAGAGAAAACACCTCCAACTCCATACACCACAAAAAGTCAAGAAGTTTCACCAAAGCCTTCATAATTCCCAAGGCATTTTTCACTTTCTAATCCTCATACTGGTTCCAGCCAGGCAGTAGGATTAGACAACTTCTAACAACTAGAAGGAACCTTTGAGAGCCACTGAGTCCAAGCTCCTCATGTGGGAATGAGCAACCAGATGAATGCTCCTATTGAGGGGTGCTCAAAGCCAAGCCAGGGAGCCTAAACTCACCCAGGATGTTATCCCCCAGAGGTCTAAGAGTACCTGAAACATTGGCTGAATCCTTGTACAGCTTCTCCTCCACAAGACCCTACCTGGAGATGACAGCAGGTAGACAAAGAGCACGCATAGGGGCCAGCTCTCTTTTCTAACCACCTGGCCCGCCTTACCCATTAGGGAGTTTTGTCAACTCTGAGCAGTCTCCCACCACCACTTGGGTTCTGGAGCCCTGGAACCTAGACACAACCAAGAAAACAGATGTCTACATAGTGGGTGGGGGAATGGGAAAGAGAGAGGACTATTGCCCTCAGTATCCCTCAGACTCTCATCAACCTCAGCGAACAGGATCATAAATATGTATGAGCTTATTTGCATAGCAGCCGGCAGAGGGAAACTCACCTTCGCTAAAATGCAGAAGGGAGCGGAGCCAGATGAGACCTGCCTTCCTTGACCCTGGTGCACCATGATGGTGCCTTCTCAGCCTCTGTCTTCCCCACCACTAAGAAAAGTGCATCTGGGCCTGTGAGAAGCCCCAGAAAGTGGTGAGGGGCCATGAGGGCTGGGTATGCAGCCTGCGAGAGTGAAGCCTGAGGTCAGGTAATATGCTAGTCATCCTCTACAACAGGGACCCTGCAGGTCTCCCTTTATATCCACCAGGAGCAGGGGCTGAGAGGAAGAGGATGAGAGTGCCTAGTTAAACTGTTTACCCCCCAGTTTTCAAAAACTAGCACTCATTCCATCATCAAACCAAGCTTTTCTGTCTGGGGCCACCCCCAGACAAAGCCCTTTTCTGGAAAATAAGGGGATTGACATGGCCCAGCAGGAAGCCTGTAGCAGGTCACCATGGTAACCCCTGAGGCTTTCCCTCCTTAGCCTCTGATAGCCCCTGGCACCCCAGAGAGCCACCCCAGGGAGTAGAAGGACTTTCGGGAGGTGGCCTGAGCATTCAGGCTCCTATCTGTGGCCTGCCTCTTCCCCTCCACCTTAACCCAAGTCTCTTCCCCAGGTTGCCTACTGAGCTTAAAGAATTCTAGAAGGGGAGAAGCCTGAGGGTCTGGCACAGTAGCCAGTACTGGTCAGAGGCCAACTACCCCCCTGCTTCTTTGTCCAGCTAAGCCCCTATTCACCCAAAAACCAACAATCGACAGCAAGGAGAGTTTTGGATCTGCAGGGGTTGTGTCTAGAAACCTGCCCACATTCCACCAGCTCTACATTTCTGTCCCTCTCACCCTTCCCTCAGGCCCTAGGAACTTGTGGTCAGAGACTGCCCAAAAGGACAAGTCCGGTCCTAGGCCACGCCACCACAGGTTCGGTAGAAGACTCTAGCCACAGCTTTGAATCAGTGACTTCAGCACCCCCAAGGGTGGCAGGACCAGTGGAGGACAGACCCCAAGCCAGAGCTCAAGTCTACACTCATTCCAGCAAGGGTGGAGAGTCCCCAAATTAAAGGCTCCTCTTTCACTCCCCCAGCTCCACCCAGCCCCCGAGGCAGCAGGAGCAGGCCTGGCGTGTCCCAGCAGTGCCCGCCCAGGCGTGGGTGGGCAGGAACAGCAGCTGGGTCCTGGCACACACACAGTGCTGTCAGAGGCAGGGAAGCCAGGAGAGCCCCAGAGGAAGCCACCCGCACACACACCTACACTAAACCATGCCTCCCCTCTGCCCCACCTGGCCGGCCCACTGGGGGCTCAAGAGCCCCTTCCTTGTTGTCTGCTTTCTGTGGGGTCCCTAAAAGGCAGTGAGACTCCTGGCCCAGAGAGGAACCAGGGCTGCGGTTTAGAGCTCAGGAGGAAGTGTGCCAGGCATGGAGCAGCCTGCCCTCAGATGGTGGCCTAGGAAAGTCAAATGAGGAAGCTGGAGCACTGCTCATCCCACGTGGGCAGGGCCTGAGTCACAAAGACAGATGCACATACACCTGTGAAGTGAGAGGGGAAGCCGGCGGCTAGAGCCGGCGCCTCCTCCCAAACCCTGTCTCTCCCATATCCCAAGGCAGCAGGATGGTGTGGAAAGAACAGCACAAGGCAGCTCTCCCCGCTAGGAGCTGACTGACTTGAAACAAGTCACTTTCCTTTTCTGGGCAAATGCCTCCTCAACTGCAAAACAGGGGCAATTCTAACTTCCCAGGGCTGTTCGGGGAAGGCAATGGCACCCCACCCCAGTACTCTTGCCTGGAAAATCCAATGGATGGAGTAGCCTGGTGGGCTGCAGTCCATGGGGTCGCTAACAGTCGGACAGACTGAGCGACTTCACTTTCACTTTTCTCTTTCATGCATTGGAGAAGGAGATGGCAACCCACTCCAGTATTCTTGCCTGGAGAATCCCAGGGATGGGGGAGCCTGGTAGGCTGCCGTCTATGGGGTCACACAGAGTCGGACACGACTGAAGTGACTTAGCAGCAGCAGCAGGGCTGTTGGGAACATCCAATGAGTTCACATATGAAGATGCTTTGGAAGTAGCAAGGTACTGCCCAACTGTTAGTTAGCACACCAAATACCATTTAGAAGAAGCTGAAGAAGCTTACTACACTCCTGGCTGCCAGGGCCCCTACCCAAAAGGACTACCATGAAAATCCACCCAGGAGGGGCTGCCATAGCGCCCAGAGCAATTAACCCCCAATATGGCTGGTGAGCATCGCCCTACCTCAGCTCCCCTAATAATCATAGGGTGGATCCTCCCCTTAAACCTACTGTTCCCGTGGCAACCAGCAGCCTCCTGGTTGGCCTACCTGCTCCATAACCCCAACACCAAAAATCAGTGATGCACAGTAGTATCCAGGGCCCACCCATCCCCACCCACCACAGTTGCGGAGGCACTGGAGAGCCTGAGAGGAGAAAGGGAACCCTAGATTCAGCTCCTGGCCCAGCCTCACCAGGCCCTTCTTGCCCTGGACTGAATGCCTGGGGTTGGGGGAGGGAGGGAGGGGAACAGGGAACTTTAGGAGCTGCTGGGTTCCCATCGCTTTCAGGCCCCCACCTGTGGCCAATCAGCCACAGAGTAAAAGAGGTCAGGTCCCTAGCCGCCCCGGAAAGGGGGCCCCCTGAGCTGGCCTCCCCAGGACTGTGAGCTGGAACAGCTGTGAGGGGGCTGGGACCAACACTTTGGCTTACAGCAGGCAAGCCTGGGTTGGGGTCTGCAGCTGCCCCCACCCATGCTGGATGGAGTCAAGGGTCCTGGATGCCAAGCTGAAACCCCCACCTCCACCCCTTGCAGGGAAGGTGTAATATGATCTCAGGCACATTCCCACTCCCTGGAGGTGGGGGAACCTGAGTGGGGGGCAGGAAAGGGTCAGAACGGGACTGAGAGACTGAACTGCAGCAGCTGGACTTGGCTGAGGACTCAAGTATGAGGCCTGCCGGCTGCCCCAAGCTCTCAGGGGAGGAGGCTGAAGGAGGGGGCTGCCCTGGGACCTCCCATCACAGCCCCCCACCCCCACCGATCCAAGCACGCTCATGACTCTGGTTCCTCCCAAGCTCTAGCGGGCCCAGACCCATCTTCTCACACTGCACTCACTGGGCAAATCTGACAAGAGGGGCCAAGGAGACAGATGCTCTTGCCACCAGACTAGCACCCTGGAAAGCCCCAGCACCAACTGGGGTAAGATGCTGAGAGTCTGGAGTCAGCCCTTTTAGCTCTCTTCTCCTGGTCAGAGCTGGGGCTCCCTGTACCCTGGAAACATACCCCCAGCCCCACCACTTCTTTATTTTGATTTTTTTTCCCAAGGAGGAAGCAATTAAGCAGGGTTTATAGGCACTGGGAGATTTTTTTGGGGGGAGGGGGGTTGCCAGCTCCTGACAGGACTGAGGAGAGAAACCAAAAGCCGGGAGGAAGAGGGGAGGGAAGAGAAAATGAGCCTGTGAGGGAGAGCACGGGCATGTGCGAGAAACAAAAGGACTTGAGAAAAAGAGGCAGAGAGTGACTAAGAGTGAGAGGGAGTGTGAGAAAGAGGGAGAGCCGGGCAAGTCGAGCTGGAGAGGGGAGGTGAACGCGACTCACACAGGGTGTGAGAGGGCGAACCAACAAGAGCCTGAGAGGAAGTCAGGCAGGAGGCAAAGAGGGAGACACGGACAGAAAGAGACTTGATTTGAAAGACTGTGGGAGCTCAAGGCTTGGGCGCGGTGGCAGAGGCAGCCCCCAGAGCTCAGAGTGAAGCTGAGGGCAGTGCCTTCCTCTTGTCCTCCTGCACCCCGCCCCCCGCAACCCGTGCCAACACACACAGACAGGCTGCATTCCAGACCCCGGAGTATAGACGGAACATGGATTGGGGGACCATAGGGGCACCAGGATCAGTCCCCCACTGTTCCTAAAATCTGCTCAATTACAGGATGGAATTCGTGCAGGTCCTACTGAGGCCCCAGCCACCACCCCCACCACCCCCAGGATGCCTGCCCTCAGCCTGAAGTGGATCTGGGAGGGGGGCAGATCTCAAAAACCTTTAAACTGGTCCGGAGCACTCAAGGCTCAAAACACAAAAAGGGTGAAGCTCAGGGAGATCTTGTTTCTCCCAGTTCCCACCCCCCGCACTCTGCAGGAGGGCTTCCTTCCAGCTGTGGAGCAGCATGCTATCTCTGGTTAGAGACCCGAGAGAGCAATTAGGTCACTCCCATGAGCCCCTATGATGGGCTACCCCAGGCGGATTTCAGCTCTCCATACTCGAGAGAGCATTTCCAGCCTCCACCTTCACAGGAGAGAACTGGAAGCTTCACAATCTTTCTCCTTGGGCTGAGCAGCCCCAGGCCCCAAGACCATTTTGAGTCCCTCCTGTTAGCAGAGCACTGTGCCCAGTTTGGCTTCTGAGTAAAGAAGAAATTCTTGTCAATGCCTTTCCTTGTACCCTGACCCTGGTTTAGACATCCCACTAACCAATAAATAGGACCCTACTTTAACTCAAGGAGAACAGAACTAAAGAAGCTGCCCTCTTCCACTCCAGGGCTGAGAGATGCATCGCCCCTGGAACCTAAGAGGCCAAGGCAGGCAGGAGCTCGGGAAGTTAGCCGGGAGCCCAGAAGAGTGGACAGAAAGAGATTCCAGATATAGGAATCATACAGATAGCTTAGGCCTAGGGCCCCGTTTCCCACTAAGTGAGGTGTCTGCACACTGCTGGGCCCTCCAGAAAACAGGAAGGAAAAGCAATTTTGACCCTGGGTTCCAACCTAAGTCCTGGATGCCAAAAGAGGAAAAGGTCCAGAGGTCACTACACAACCCAGCGACTCCCCACTAACAGCCCAGAAACCATTGAGCCACCGCCCTGAAAGGTGTGTGGTTGGGGTGGGGGGGGGGAGGTTGGGCGAGGATTGTGAAGGGGAAGGAGAATAGAGAAAAGAAAGGATCTCCTCTACATAACTGCCTCCCCAACCCCTTTGGGAAAGCTAAGCACAACTCCCCCAATCTGAGGGACGGGGAAGATGGGGAGGAGCAATGGGACCAGCCTGGGCAGGAATCTTTCATTTGCCACCCACCTCCCTCGCCAGCTCGGCCGCCACACTCCACCCCGGCCAGCCCTGGAAGCTCTGCTGTCGGCTCCATTGGACCCCCGACGGGCGATAGATCGAACCCACCCTCCACCCCCCTCCAACAAAACCCCTTTCCCACTCCGCCTCTCTCCACCCGCCGCCTTTGTGAGCCTGGGAGCGGCGCCCGCCCTTCTACGGCCCCAGCAGGGAGAAAGGTGGCGGGGGTGGGGTGGGGGGGGGGCGCGAGGGCTGGAAGAAGCAGCAAAACGAAAAGCTAGGGAGGCGAACTGAGAAGAAAGAAATGAAAATGGGAGAAGCCCGAATCAGGATACAGGCACTGCCACCCGCCCCAAGCGCGAAGTCCCGCGCCGCGGTCCCTTCACTGCTAAACAAACGGGGAACCCGTGTTCTGGCCTCTTCCCCTGCCCAGGTCAAGCTCGCCCCCACTCCCCAACTCCGCCAGCGGCTCTCCGCGAAAACCGCCACGTTCCCAGGGGCCCTAAAGGGGGCTGCTTTCTCTCCCCTACCCAGCTCTCCGGTGCGCTCTAGAGCGCTCCGACTCCCAGCTCTGCCAGGCGCGACAATCTCGACTTGATTTGGGACGTGCGGAGGAGAGAACCGAGAAGCCAAGGGGTCACAATACAGCCAAGTGCCCCCACCCAACCCCGCCGCACCCTTCCCCGCCCGTCCGCAGGGAAACACACTCGAAAAAGCCAGAGACAAAATAGGGCGCCGCTCCGCCTCTGAACACCTTCCCACGGGCGCTCGGGGGCGCGCGGCCTCACCCCGAAGGAGTGCCTCCCACCCTCAGGGACCAGAGAGATAAGTTACTCACTTGGGGTTGAGAGAGCTCCAGGACACGGGCTCCAGATTCTTGGCCAGCGGCGTGGCGAGCCGGCATAGCGCCAACACGAACATCGCGACAAGCCACTTGCCGAGCCAACGCTGGCCAGGACGGGCCATCTTCCCGGGGGCAGGCTGCACTTCGGGATCCCCTGGCACCTCCTTAGCAAAGCTGGCCTCGCCTTCCCGTGCCGCGCTGCGCTCCGAACCGCTCAGGCGCCCATCCTCCTCAGCCGCCGGCCTTGAAGTGCTCTCCTCCCGCCGGCTTTGGTGTCGCTCTTCTCCGCCCCGCCGGCCAGGAGGACTCACTGGGCAGCCGCCCGCAACTCCGGCATGAGCTGCGGCCTTCGAGGGCTCGCTCCCCTGGCCTCTCTGCCACACGAAACGCGACGGGGGCTCTGCCCCCCACCGGAGGATCCCTTCCGATTCCGCTCGGCTTCCCGAGACTGTTTGGGACTGCGTGCCCTCTCCCCGACGGGGTCTCCCCGCTGGGGACTGGGTGGCCGCCCCGACGCCTCAACCGTCCTAGAATCGGCACCCCTGGGAAGAAGTGGGAGTCTCCCCACCACACAAGCTCGGTCCAGGGGCTCCCGACCGGGCCGCCCTTGCACGGGCTCCGTTCCTCCAGGCCACACTGGAACTCCGGGCTGGACGCCCCCCCGACAGCTTCGACTTCAGCGCGGGCCCCGCTTAGTGTATTTAGAAGAGCGGGGAGACGCTGCCGAGCAAGCCAGTCCCATCAGTTTGCGCCTCTGAAGCCTAGGCGTTTGGCCTGGCAGCCCAGTCGCCGAGTCCTAGCTTCCCGGCGACTGCGCCCGAGGGTCTGCGTTCAGTGCGAGGCTCACACACCTCCCACTGCTGTCCAGCACGCATAGACTCCCTCCGCGGCCGCTGAGCTGTCTACTCCCCTGCTCAGGCGTACGCAAGGCCAACCCTACTCGTTTTAGCCAATAGCAAGCTCCGTCACGGGGTCCTTGCCCCGCACCACGCCCCTAGAAGAGGAAGGGGGCGGGCTTTCGGGAACTCTTAAGGACGCCGCACTCTCGATGGCACCAATCTGAGTGTGCGGCTTGTGCGGTTAGGGATGGGTTCCGCCTAGTCCTGTTCTCAGAGCGCTCTGCCCGTGGGAAGTTGGCGCTCCTCTAGAGTTGTTAGCCTGCTCTGCTCCCTGCGCGCCTGTTCAACACTCCGGCCCGCTGCCCTGGGCCAGACAGGTCCTGTCACGAGTATCCCGGGAAAGTACTGCCATTCTTGTTACACACGCGAGCCCTGAAGTTTTTGCTCCATGCCCACCACTGTGGCAAAGATAACTTGTTTACTGCCTGTCCCTTCTCTCGCAGGACTCTGGTAGGCTTTCCTCCTTTCACCTTCACAGTGCAGTGTCCACTTGCACATGGACCCGGAGTCCTGAACAGACAAATGGATATCGGTGGGTGGTGGAATCTCAGAGGGGTCAAGTAGGGGAAAGAGGAGGGTGGGGGAGAATTTCTTTGCCCCTGGGGACTGCTGCTGCTGCTGCTAAGTCACTTCAGTCGTGTCCGACTCTGTGTGACCCCATAGACGGCAGCCCACCAGGCTCCCCTGTCCCTGGGATTCTCCAGGCAAGAACACTGGAGTGGGTTGCCATTTCCTTCTCCAATGCATGAAAGAGAAAAGTGAAAGTGAAGTCGCTCAGTCTGTCCGACTGTTAGCGACCCCATGGACTGCAGCCCACCAGGCTACTCCGTCCATTGGATTCCAGGCCAGAGTACTGGGGTGGGGTGCCATTGCCTTCCCCATTGCCCCTGGGGACTAGGCCTTGGAAATCTCAACTTTGCAGAAGAGCCTTGTGGGACACCAGGGGCCCAGATTTCGAGTCTTGTCCTGTCTGAAGGTATAGGCAAGGCCCCGAGATAGGCCAGAGGGAATGAGAGGGCACCTCGATAAAGAATGACGCAAAGAGGAAGGTTATAGGGCAGAGGCACCTTTAGAAAATGCAAACGCAGATGCCCTGGCCCCAGCACACCAGACTCCAGCGCCTCCCGGCCTCGCCATCTGGGTCTTTGTCTCCCAGCCCTGGCCTGTTCTCCCCGCCCCTCCTCGCTTCTTTGCTTATAACTTTGGCTCAGTCCCATAGCTCAGACCCTCCAGGTCCGACCCACTCTCCCTCGTCGGACCTCAACAGATGTACCCACATGCTAATGTCTCCCTCTACTGGACTTTTATAACACTGCCGGCGCCTGGGACCGACTGAGAGTGCCCACTCCAACAGGAGCGTGGCACACACGAGCCTGGCACACGCGCTCGAGCGCAAGACTCAGGACAGGGAAAGTGGCCTTGGCTAGAACCGTGGTCCCCTATGGGGAGGAAGAGAGAGCACTAGGAAGAAGATCTGAGTTTGGAGTTGGCTCAGGGATTGGCGAGGACTTAAAGTCTTTTTGCTGCTGTTTTATGGAGATAATTAGAGACAGTCCTGAAGTGCTCTGCCATTTACACAGTTTCCTGTCCTTCTCTCACTTAAAGAGGAGGCTGAGTTACCAACTTTCTCACTGGATCCTCTGATGACCTCTTTGGTTCATAAAGTGGACCTATATTTGGGGGAAACAAAGAGAGGGAAGTGGGTTGTTCTGACTTCCAGGAGAGGAAATGGGTTACTCTCACTTTCAGGAACAGGGCCTAGAGGAAGAGGAGGATATGGGTAGAAATAGAAGAGGAGAAGCTGTTTAGGGTCTCTCACCTCCCAGCTGGATTCCTTATTAGAGTGTGAGCAAGGAGAGACAAGAACAAGGTGCAGGGACTCACCAATAGATCAAATTGGAGACTAGGATTGTCCGAAGGGCATGGAAGGACAGCAAAACGTGAGGGTGGAAAACAACCTGCCACTTACTGAGTGCCTACTATGTTCCAGGAACCATGGTAGAGGTGTTTCCCTTCACAACCCTTTGAGATGAGTTCCACAATCCCTGTTTGACGTAAGAGGGAAAACTAAGGCTCAAGGGGAAGTGACTCATTTGAGGTCATGGAGCTGATTGATGGTAGAAGCAGAATTTGGCCCCAGACTTCTCTGTCTCCTAAGCCTGTGCCCAGTTTCTTATACCATACGGAGTCACCACATTTCCAGCCCCTCTTCTTGCTTACGTGCTTACTTAATTCCTGGTTAAAAGCTGGTTCATGCCTGGAAAGCAGCAACCTTCAGGATGGCCAGGACTTCACTCTTCACTCACAGTCCTCTGAGGGGTTTCTAGGCCTGGGGAAGTTCATCTATGTCCCTGGCCATATCCCCAACTTCCTAGCTAAAGTCACCCACCATCAATCCCAGAACCAGTCTCAGATTCCACTGCTAACATGCCTAGTGCCCCTCGGGAGGTGAGCCTAGGTGGGGGGCTGATCAGGTGGCGGATGGGGCAGATGAAGCTGTGCTGCCAGACTTGGGAAGCCTAGGAAGACAGCAGCAGCTCCTGAGTGTGCCAACACCTCATCCTGGGTGGGGAGGGCACAGAGGAAAGAAGAGAGGACTCTGTGTCTAGGCCTGCTCCACACACTGGTCACCGCTGGTCATGGTGCAGCCTTTCTGCCTCAACCTGCCTACTGGAGCCTCTGTAGCAGGGCTGGGCCTGTTCCATGCTGCAGCCAGGGCCAATGACTCCAGGACCCCACCTCCTGCCCCACCCTAGCAGGGCCTCTTATGTAGTGATTCATGCCCCCTAAGGTAGGGAAAATTACTCCCCAGGGAAGCTGAAAAGGAAGTCAGGATCTGTTGGGGATGTGGACCCTCTCTTATCCGAGCTCACTATCCTAGTGGCAGTCACACACGTTCCCAAGCCTCCCAGATCAGTGTCACCGAACAAACACACTCCTCAGTGTTAAAGTCCACCAGGGTTTCCTGAGCACTGATCCTGTGATTGCCTCTGAGCTGAGATCCAAAGAGGAATCCCACCAAGCCCTGCCTTCAAGAATCTCCAAGCAGATGGAAATCTGTATGTAGGGGCCTTCTGAACCCAGGGGTGCCAAAAAAACATGGCAGCTGCAGGAGGCCTCAGGTATCATAACAGCCCCCCAGAGAGCTACATAACTCAGCTTCCCACACCCTTGGGAGGCATGGAGTTATGGACTTCAGAACCATAGAGTTCACTGCTTATCAATTGTATCTCCTTGGTCAAGTCACTTCCCCTGTGTGCTTCAGTTAACTCTTCTGTAACCTGGAGATCATCTCTCATTCATGGAACTGTGCTGAGTGGGGAGTGAGAAAATGCACAGAAAGGTCTCAACATCACAGCCAGCCCACCGTGGTGCCTACTAAATGGAAACTATTATTCCTGCACAGAGCCTCCCACAGAGACACCCTCGTTCCCAGTCACACATGTTCTCACCCGTTCACACATGCTTTAGGTGCCACATGCACATTTTTTAGCTCTTCTCATATTCTCACACATGTACATATTCATATATGAACTCACTGTCTTCCTTGCCTATAAATTCACACAGCACCAGCTGTCAGGCCTGGTTCCTAACCCTACAGGACATAGAGTCTAGCCTCCACGTTTTCTCATGGGACTGTCCTGTCCATGTGCATGAACACTCACACTCCCTCTCTTATTACAGTGCCCCTTGTCCTTGACCTTTCCTTGTCTTTGTACTCTGAGACAAGCGAAGTGAACTTCCTCACCTAAAGCCACACAGCCAGGGAGAAGGGTCAGGATTCAAACCTGGGCCATAGAGCTGCGTAACTTGAGCTTAGACACATGACTCTACTCGAATACTCCAGGGCCCTGGAAAGGAATATGTGTCAAAGTGTGGACCTTGTACAGTGAAGGGTCAGAGGACAGGAAGCCTTCCCTGAAGCCTGGGGTGATGCCAGCTGGGACTACTCCATAAGGCTAGCAGCCCTCTCTCCTGTCTACAGTCATCTCTGGCCTACCCTAATCCTCCTGTCGTCCCCTTGAAGACCCACAGCCTCTGCCTGCATCGTCTTCACAGATATACACAACTGATCCCTACAGGGAGAGGAAGAGTTGTGTTTCTTGAACCCCATCTGTATGCCAGTCACTGTAGCTGGGCACTCTCACCCTTGATGCTATGCTATCTTTGTTTAATCCTCACAGCATCCCTGAGGTTGATACTGATAGGCCTATTTTAAAGAAGAAAAAACTGAGGTTCCAGGCTCAGTCAGGCTGCATCCCCTGCCCCTACCACCCTCAGCCTGCAGAGCCCTCTCTTACCCAGCCGACTTCTTTGTCCCACTAGCCGCTTCTCTCCTGGTCTTCCTCTGCCTTCACTGCCCTCTAGCAAACACCACCTGGGGTCTGTGTTGAGCTCAGGCTGTCCTCCCTCCCCAGTGAACACCTTGCTTTTCCCAAATCACTCCATCTCTGGGTCAGGCTCAGGGCAAGCCCAGGGTGGGAGCCTTCCTACTCTTCCTCCCACCGCTCTCCTGGCTGCACCACACCCCAGACCAAGCCCCAGGTAGGTAAGCCCTGCTAGTCTAGTTTCACTGTAGCCATGGCAATTCCCAGTGGCTGGGGAAAGAGAGGGTGGTCCCAAAAGCCAAGAGTTTAATCAGACGTTCAATCCCTGGTCCCTGCCCCAGCTTCAAGCCTGGTTTATGGGTGTGTGCACTGAGATTACCTTGATATTCCAGGTGTCAGCCTGGCTCCAGATCATGCTGTTGGCAGGATGACACCAGAGATAAGAGACCTCCTCTTCCTGAGATGGGCCTGCCCTCTCCCTCCCTCTCTCTTTATCCCCTTCTTGCACCTCATTACCCTACCTTGAAATCCTAGAAATCTGTCCAAAGCCCTTGGGCCCACACAGGGAAATGACCTCCCCCTGTGCCTGAAAAGATCCTAGAACAGGGGATTTGAAGCGCATGGCTATGGGTGGCACGGCAGGTAGCACAGGCTCTGGACTGCAGCTGGAACCCTTGGCTCCTTGAAGGCCTCATCTTTGGATATCCCTGAGCTCCTGTGTGTCACTGATCTGGCTTCAGCTTACTCTAACAGTCCCTCCTGTCCTTGCTTTCTGGCCCCAGGGAGGGCAGCTATGGGCGAAACTCTGTAGCCCTCCAGCCTGGCCCACCTGTCACTCCCTCACTCCAGTTACCTGGGGAATGTGCAAAGAGGGGCCGGGCCATTCATCACAGTCAGGGGCTCAGGAAATCAGGGTGGGGAACAGCCATTGTCCCCATCCGTTGCTAACCCCAGCTTAGCTCCCCATCTCAGAGAACTAGTAAGCCCAGAGGAGGACAATGCTGGCTGCAGAAGTGGCATCTTTGCCCAATCCTGCTCCTGGCTCCTTAGAGAACACACTGGACTTGCGTGGCCCCATAAACACAGGGAATAAAATTCCCTTGGAGGAACACCCAAAGCAGAGCAAATATTTGAACAACCTGAGGAACCAAGGGAAGAGGCAGTGCTTCCTCCTCTCTCCAGCCCTCCTAGTTCTTACCCCTCACTAGCCTATGAACTAACTGCCTATCTCCCAACCTACCATAAGGGTTAAAGGGTCAGCAATATGTAATCATAGTTTTTCAGTGAAGTAAAAAAAAAAAAAATGGTTAAAGGGTCAGGTCTGGGCTTTCTCAACTGATAAACCCAAGCCTACTGGTAGAAAGGTCATGAGCCCATGGGCCATCCTGAGGCGAGATAAGGGACTGGACACAACTGGCCAGATAACCAAAGGCAAGTATATGGCACCCAGGCCCACCACCCTCCAGGTGCCTCTGAGCCAACCGAGCCAGGGTCTCTGACACTGAAACCTCTGCTCCCCGCTCTCCACTTAGTCCAGCTTGTTTAGAGACCTTCCTTCTCATCTTTAATCATCAAGACCCCAGTGCCCAGGCTCAATGTACCTCCCAGGGAAGGTCCATTTTCTTTCTAAGCCTTTAGTCTCCCAACCAACCTTCCTCACCCCACCCCTGCCATACCTCCACCTCCCAAGTGCTGACCAAGTTGGGGCGGGGTGAGGCCTCAGTTGACAAACCACCCAGAATCTTCCTCACGATGAAGCCACCCCCTCCTCAGAGGAACATAAATCTCCCTGGCCTGGCTTGTTTTTCTTTCACAGCTGCTCTCCTGGACACAAAGCAGAGACTATGGGAGCCCTAGGCTTTAGCCAGAACTGGAGATGGGGGTGGGGATGTGGAGAGGGAGGGAATTTTCCTCCTTGGGTTGGTGTTCTGGGCAGGGGTGGGGAAGTCAGGAAGCTCTGGGGCTTCTGAACTGAGTGTCTCTGGGGGATTAGGGCCCTATAGACATCGGAGGAAGGAGGAGGGAATTTCAGAGGAGGGGAAATGAGACGTTAGGCAAGTTGTTCAATCACAGAGGTAGTCTCTAAGGAAATCTCTCCCTAGTAGCCTCCCTATTCCTCAATCTCTGTCGACCCCCAGTGGCCAGCCCAGTATTTGCAGTACTGGGCCTGGCCCCCAACAGCCTGAAGGAAGATGGAAGATACTGCCAGCTTCAGGTGCTGGCCCAGGCTGAGCTAAGCCGGGAACCCCTTTATTCTCTTCCCCCTCCTCCTCTAAGTACTAGAGATTCAATATATCCAGGCCTACCATAGCACTCGCCCCCTCTGGGCAGCCTTCCTAGAAGCCCCAAGCCCGCAGATCTGTTCTCTCCTTTGATCTCCATATCCTGAATGTGTGCCTCTGATCAGCACTTGGATTTCCAATATTACTGTGTATCTGAGCTCTCGCAGTATATTCTAACCTGGGGCAGAAATCACTGACTGCTTTTCCTTTATCTTCTGCATCAAAGCCAAGCATCAGGACTGCCATGCAGTGGGTGCACAATAAATGCTAATGGTAGTGGTGGGGATGGTGGTGACAGGTACCATCTACTGAGCACCTACTGCATTCCAGGTACTTTGTCTCTATTCTCTCATTCAAAGTAATTTTATATTCCAATGAGAAAACTGGCATTCTCAGAAGTTAAGTGACTCAAATAGCATCTTATGTCTAGTATTTGATGGGCCCTGAAATTTGATGCAGATATCTCTGGCTCAAAGCTACAGATGCCTCCATCTCCTACATACTAGACACTGCCTTTACTCCTGTAAGGGACACAGGGATGACTATGATGCAGTCCCTGACAACATGGCATGGTGTGGGCAGAACAAAAATTGTAACTCTGTGGAGCATGGAGAAACTGCCTTTGCATCTATCCTCCTTGTTCTCTCTCTTGTCTTGGGGCACTTCTCCAGTTTGCTCATTTGGCAGAAGGACAGACAGCTCAGCCAAGATGGGCAGTCTCTCAGCTACTGTCACCTAAGGAGGCTAGAGCCAACTAGGTGAGTCCTATAGACAATGGATACCCAAAAGAGTTAAGAATCCAGGCCTGCAGAAAAAGGATCCATCAGAGGTTGCTATCTGTAAAATAGACCTTCTCGGGAACAAACATGGGTCAGTCAGTTCACAAACACTGCTAGGCCTCCCCTGGGAGCCTACAAGGTGCTAGAATCTGATAGCAAACCATCCCAGGTCAATATGCACCATTGAGTAGAGGGCCCATCAACCTGAACCTTACTCTTGTCTGTGGCCTCCCTGAGCCGTTTTGCCTTTCTCCAGCCTGGTGAAGTTGGAAATCAAGGTACTCTATCCTCTTCTCTTCCCCACGTAAGCCACTCACCTGAGACTCTTTCAGTCACTTAGGTCTTAGTAGTCCTTGGTGTGAAGAATACCTGCCCAGACTGAATAGGAAAAGAACCTGTTGTGGAAGTCTGAGGTGATCCAACCCTCCTCCCTTACCTGCATCCACTACTAGGGTTCTCCCAAGGTCCTGGCTTGGAGTTGACAACTCTGGAAAGCAGACAGCTTATTCCATTTCTCAGGCACATTCTCCAGGGTGCAGAGCTTGCAGGTGTCTTCCAAGGGCACTTCATGAAGGGATTATGACTAAAGTATATTGGCAACACCTGCTTTTAAAATGGTCCAGGCTGAAATGACTAGAGCCAGGCAATAAGGTACAGGCTTCTATGACTCTGATTACCCATTTTCCTCACATTAGAGCAAAATAGAACTGCTTCCTGCAGGAAATCTCAGCCCTACCAGAAGAACCTCCCAGGGCCCACTTCTAGACATGCCCTCGCAAGGCAACCCACCCACCCCTTGTCTACTTGGCACCCATATTCATCTCTAAACCATACTTAATCTCCAAATAAAGATAAGGTCATATTTCTGCCAACATAATACAACTATCCTGCCTACCACCCAAAGCACACTGACCCCTTCTGCAGAGGAGGAAATAAAGTTCTTGAAAGCTATTTACTCTTTTCCTTGATATCCCATAAATTAAATACTATGATAGGAAGTTAACAATACTTAAATACTGATACCCATATTTCTCTTTGCCTCCCTCTTATAAGAATACTTGTCATTGAATTTAGAATGTACCCAGATAATCCAGGACGATCTCCTCATCTCAGGATCATTAAACTTAATCACGTCTACAAAGATAGATCTTTTTTTCAAATAAGACAATAGTCCCAGGTTCTAACTATTAGGGCATGGACATGGTGGTGGCCACATTCAGCCCAGTACAGTGAATAAAGGGGTGGAAGGAATGCAGTAAGGAACAAGAAGGTGCTAGAAGGGGCTGTCCTGTTGTGTTTGTCTCAGGCACCATCATAAACATTTTTTGAATAATTACCATATACCAAGCTCCATGCTAGGCCCTTTATGTATATTATCTCATTAAAGTGGCCCAACCCTCTAGTTGTTACTATTATTATCCCCATTTGCCAATAAGGAAGCTGCGGTACAGAGAAGTCAAGCAACTTGCCCACACTCACAGAACAAGGAAGTGGTGGCGCCTGCTTACGAGCTGTGTGACTTTGAATATAGTATCCCTAACCACATCCACCAGCTTCTCCCTCAAACAGGCTTACGAACTGGAATTCATGGTGTTGCAGTTGTTTTAGAAGCATCTTGATATGACTGTTGGGAGCCAGGCTTTGAGGTCAGTTAGGCTTGGGTTTCAATTCTGTTTCTGACCCATTACTTCTGTGACTTCCCTAAACTTCTGTTTGGCCCTATGATGAATTGGGGAGAAACCATTAATTTGTTCACAAGTGCCTATCATGTACCGAGAAAATATCACTTACCTATCAGGGTGCCGCGGGGAAGGCAATGGCACCCCACCCCAGTACTCTTGCCTGGAAAATCCAATGGACGGAGTAGCCTTGTTTTCCTCTATTTCTTTGTATTGATCGCTGAAGAAGGCTTTCTTATCTCTCCTTGCTATTCTTTGGAATTCTGCATTCAGATTAGGGGCTCAGAGGTTGTCTACTACATGACAAACTTCTCAGTTAAAATGCACTTATGACCTATTCACAATGCGTACTTTAATATTTATCATTTTATATAAGATATCCTAATAATTATCCTGGACTGGCTATTTTCTCATCTGCTGCTAATCCAGTAGCCATGCACTGATGTATAACTTGTAAAACATTTTTTTTTCAGTTCATTCTTTCATATGACTTTCACCACTCATTCACTCATTTGTCATTTATTAGAATCTACGGTGTCCCTGGCTATACATATCTGTTTGTATAAAGTGTTTGACCTCTCCTTTCCTCTTTCAAGGGAGATAAATATGTGAATTTCTGTAATACATGAGGGTAAAATGTTACCAAACACAAGTGTGCTCTACTCACTGTGAAGCCAAAGAAAATAAAATGTGGGGTTTAGGGGCAGAGAATGGGGAAGGCAATGGCACCCCACCCCAGTACTCTTGCCTGGAAAATCCAATGGACGGAGTAGCCTGGTGGGCTGCAGTCCATGGGGTCGCTAACAGTCGGACAGACTGAGCGACTTCACTTTCACTTTTCTCTTTCATGCATTGGAGAAGGAAATGGCAACCCACTCCAGTGTTCTTGCCTGGAGAATTCCAGNGGGGAAGGCAATGGCACCCCACCCCAGTACTCTTGCCTGGAAAATCCAATGGACGGAGTAGCCTGGTGGGCTGCAGTCCATGGGGTCGCTAACAGTCGGACAGACTGAGCGACTTCACTTTCACTTTTCTCTTTCATGCATTGAAGAAGGAAATGGCAACCCACTCCAGTGTTCTTGCCTGGAGAATTCCAGGGACGGGGGAGCCTGGTGGGCTGCCGTCTATGGGGTCACACAGAGTCGGACACGACTGAAGTGACTTAGCAGCAGCAGCAGCAGCAGGGGCAGAGAAAGGTTCCTTGCAGGACATGCAAGGAGACAGGTGGCGCGTATCCCAAGAATCCCAAGCTCCCTAAAGGATTTCAGCAAAACAGTTGAGGCAAAGTGAGGGAGGGGCATGATTAGTTATGGCAAAGTTCTTGATGTTGGAATCCTTTGTTTCTGCAGCTGCCTGTGTTGGTCAGGTCATGATGAACCTGTGAACCTCCACCAATCCAATGTTAATCTCTATTCTGCAACCTTTTAACATGTATGTGAATGGACTTCTAAAGGTCAGAGCCTTGAGAATAGGCTGTCCTGTATATTTCAGGCTGTAGATGACATTCTTTAAGACACAGAGCCAGCATGACTAAGCCCAGGAGAAAGAGTAAATCTAATATGGAGTCCGATTTTTTTCTTTCCTGTTACAGAACGTTTTTGGGTGGCAGAAGATAGATGAAAAGTCCCAGGGGAATTCAGAATTGTGGCACTATTGATTCTCTTTGAGAGATTGGGTAAAACTTTAAATTGAGATGAAGAAACACTTTGGGACAAGCAAAGAGAGAATTCCAGGCAAAGAAAACTATAGAACCAGCGGTCAAGCAAAGTACACTACGTTAGTATCGGGAACCTAGTCCCAGTGGTGTGATTGGAACACATCAAGTACATAAAGAAGGAATGGGGAAATAAAATTAGAAATATAGTTGCATCAGATCACAGAGGGCTATGAATGCAAATGAGATCTTTGTGCAGAGAGTGTACACTCAAACCTGGAAAATGCTGGATGAGTTCATATCTTTTAATGAAATCAAACTGGATACTGTTTAGAGATTTAATGAGAATGAAAAATACAATTTGACTTATTTATTTTTACTTTTCTGAAAGCTCTCCTTTGTTCTAACAACTGCAAAAATATTATTTTCTTCTGAAAACTGTTCTTTGTGGATTACCTACTGACTCACTCCCTTACAAAGATTTATTTTAATGGAATTCTCTTTGAAGACTCTTCTTATGGCAACTGTGAGACCAAATCCTTGACCTTGGTGGCCCACAGCTTTAAAATTCTATCAGGCAAAAACTAAGAAAAAGCGAACAAGTTAGAAAGCTACAAATGAAGTTATTGTCGTCCTTTACATTCCTGTACATATCTTTCATGCAGGGAGTGGTTCTTTGATTCATTCATATACTAATAGTATGGTTTATTTTGCCTCCCTTTCCTCTTTTCAACTGACTTATGCAGATTTTTTAAAAGAATTAAACTCTCATATGTAATAAAATATTTGTGCAACAAATTCTTAAGATGTCCTTAATTTAAATTATATATTTGAAAACAAAGGAATGTCAAAGGAAACATTTTAGATTGAGCAGATAATCCAGTTAGGTAAATAATGTTAGAATACACAACTCTGTTTAGAAGGGATATGTTAGATTTTATAGGCTCTTACTATCATCATTATCATCTTGAAAATATTTAATAACCTTTAAAATAATTTTACCTAGAGACAAATGAAAAATTTAATGTAAATTTATGCAATTAACATTTAGTGCAAAATATTCAGATTTACTTATTACTTTATTAAAAATCTCCTTTGTTAATTATTTTTCAAAGTTTAGATGCTTTGAAGAATGAAATCTTCTTTATTTGATCTTTTTTTGCTTTTAAAACTAATCCTCATATGACAAATATTTTAAATATAATATGCATTATTCTGTGTATCTCACATTGTTGTATATTTTATGTACATTTCTTATTTTAACAATGTGCTTTGAATTTTCATTAGTTACTAGAAATCACTTTAAGTTGAGAAAATCTTAATATTTCTAACCTGTTAGATAAAGACAGTGTCAATTCAGGAAATGAAAATTTCTATACATTTATAGGTATTGAGCTGTAATTATTTATGCTATGCTTATTACCCTAGTCTGGCTATGAAACCTGCNGTTACTAGAAATCACTTTAAGTTGAGAAAATCTTAATATTTCTAACCTGTTAGATAAAGACAGTGTCAATTCAGGAAATGAAAATTTCTATACATTTATAGGTATTGAGCTGTAATTATTTATGCTATGCTTATTACCCTAGTCTGGCTATGAAACCTGCATACCATGCAAATAAGTTCTATATGAAGTACTCTGTGTTATTGCTATTATAGATATTACTAGGACTGTTATGCATAAAATCTATTTGTAGAAATCCCTGCCTCAAAGAATAGTAATAAAATGGAATATGGTCTATCAGTGGGAAATTCTTGTTCTGTTAAAGTGCCTTCTAATTCAGGGAATTTACCTTTCTGATTTGTTAAGTACCCCCTGAGNTAGTAATAAAATGGAATATGGTTTATCAATGGGAAATTCTTGTTTCTGTTAAAGTGCCTTCTAATTCAGGGAATTTACCTTTCTGATTTATTAAGTACCCCATGAGATTCTTGTCATCATATGGTAAAGGATGAAACATAAATTGAGCTTATTTGCTGTTTCAATAATTGATTTATTGTCAGTTTCACCACTGCTGGCACCATCTTTGCTACAGAATTTAACACGGGAAAGAAAAGGAGGCTTCCTAGTAAAATGCACTGTTGACCGAGGATTATTTAAAGCAGAAGGCTAAATTAGCTGAATACAAAATGTTAATAACATAATCTCCACTTTGGTAGTTTCATGCCTGTTTCTGTAAAAGGTCATATTTTCATTTGCCCCAAATTTTGGAAATCTCTGGAAATGGTTGAGTTGAAAAAAATCTTTTTAATAAAAGTCAAACTGTTCAGGTAAAGTAAATTTCTAATTATTTCTCCTGGCTAGAAGTGTGTGTTAATTAGTTATGAAATATTCTTATAACCAGGAAATGGGAGAAGTGTAAGTTCATGAGCAAATTGCATGGTGCTTCAGTACATTTTCTAGCTCTTAAAAGCATTGTATAAGTGGCATAAGTTCCTCCAATGGAGTTTCAAGCTCCATGGGTCATCATTTAAGAAATATATTTGCAATTATAGTATGTAGTAATTTCTTAGGCTTTACCTTGATTTCGTCCTGAAGATGAAAACTCCCGTTCTATGTCATTGTAAAAAGCCATCCCTGTACATGTACTTCCTGGAAGTGCTTTTACTGAGGAAACTTTTATGCTTTTAGAAGTATCTTTGACTAAGTTTTGTGCGGCGAGTATACTCTGTACTCTGCTATTTCTTTGAAATAATGAAACAGAAAAATCTTGAATGTAAACTCCTTTCTAAAGATATTTCTAAATGTATAAAACAAGTTTGGATGAATGGGGAAAATCTCTACTGCAAAAATTCTGAAGGCAAACGCCCTAGCTTATTGAGGGACCAGAAAAATAGAAAACTAGGTTTAGCTATATACTAAAGAGAGGAGACTATAGTTTCTTTCATGTGGATTGTGAAAAGTTGCTAGCTGATTCATTAGGCATTGTTAAAAGAGGCTTCTAATAAAGAAGATGTTTTTGGTACCTAATGGCTAAAGAAATTATTGGCCGTATGACTGCTAATTTATTTCTGCAGTTTTCCTATCTTGTCAGTTTGGAGTGGATCAAGTCTGTTTCACTAATGAACACGCTTGAGAAAGCATATTAAGTTGGCATATTTTGGTTGAATGCATGATAATTAAAAATATTATTTAGTCGGAGGAATGACAGTACGGGAAATTTTTCACTTTAGCTTTAAGGTTACCAAATGATATGACGTGAAACATAAAGCAGTTAAGAGGTCCAGAGGATTATACTAGTAGCAAGCATTCATTCAACAAATATTTGAGTTATTACCATGTGTCATGGATACGATGGTGACTGAAAATGAACACAGCTCCTGACTTTTCTGTACCTTATAACCTGACATAGAGCTGGTCGTGGCGTCCATACGGAAAATCACCATTAAGACAAGGAATGCAGTTATAGAGGAGTCTGTTGCAAGATGGTGAGGTCAGAAGCTATGCTCAGTAAACTGTGAGGTGAAAATGAAAGTGAAAGTGGTAGTCACTCAGTGGGGTCTGACTCTTGGAGACACCATGGACCCCGCCAGGCTCCTCTGTCCATGAGATTCTCCAGGCAAGGGTACTGGAGTGCGTTGCCATTCCCTTCTCCAGGGGATCTTCCTGACCCAGGGATTGAACCCGGGTCTCCTGCATTGCAGGCAGATTCTTTCTTATCTGAGTCGCCTCATTAAAATGAGAAATGAATGTAATCCTATTTCATATATCCAACTGATTATTTACATCAAAGGAAAGCTAACATGGAATCACCTCTGGATAAAACTTTCATGTTCCACAAACAACCTATTAAATATCAAGACATAACTCAAGCTTCTACTTCCATACCCAACACCTTAACTCTGTGGAAAATCTGTCTTGCTTTCTAAAAAGATCAAAATCAAGAAAACTGAAGTATCCTTCATTTTTTTAAAAAAAGAAAAATCTTATCTAAATGGATTTTCTTCAACTCCTCATTATCCTCTGAGGTTAACTAACAGAGGTTTGCTCACTGATAATCTCTAAAGAGTTGCCCTATCCCTCTTCATACCTGGAGGTCCTTGGCTCATATTGACGATCTCTTCCAACCCACATCTATCACGGTATATGTTTTCCACCTCATTGCTACGCTTCTTAAATACATTCACTCTCTTTATAAAGATATCCATGGAACCAGAGCAAACACCTTTCTTACCCTCTCCCAGGCTTGTGTCTCACTAATCTGGGAACAGTGTTGGAATTCTAAAATGCTGCAGAAAGGGTACAGCATTAGAAAGTTTTAAGTGAATTGTGAACGTTTTTATTTTGAAGAGGCTCGGTAGATAACTGCAGTAACTATACCTGGCTGCTGCTGCTGCTAAGTCGTTTCAGTCGTGTCTGACTCTGTGCAACCCTGTGGACTGCAGCCTACCAGGCTCCTCCGTCCATGGGATTTTCCAGGCAAGAGTACTGGAGTGGGTTGCCACTGCCTTTTCCAACTATACCTGGCACTCGGGTATAAATACACCTGTAGCATTTGATATGTGGTAATTCAGTTCAGTTCAGTTCAGTTCAGTTGCTCAGTCGTGTCCGACTCTTTGCAACCCCATGAATCGCAGCACGCCAGGCCTCCCTGTCCATCACCAACTCCAGGAGTTCACTCAGACTCACATCCATCAAGTCCGTGATGCCATCCAGCCATCTCATCCTAGGTCGTCCCCTTCTCCTCCTGCCCCCAATCCATCCCAGCATCAGAGTCTTTTCTAATGAGTCAACTCTTCTCATGAGATGGCCATAGTACTGGAGTTTCAGCTTTAGCATCATTCCTTCCAAAGAAATCCCAGGGCTGATCTCCTTCAGAATGGACTGGTTGGATCTCCTTGCACAGTTTTGGATGGTGAGGTGAATCAGAGAGATAGCATAGAACAATAGGAACAGAGGGAACACTGCTGGACTCTTCACATGGGGCAAAAATGCTGTGAAAGAGAATCTGGGGTCACAGTATTCCACTCTGCTTCTGTTTGATTCACTTATCCCTTTATAAAGTATAATACAAGTTTCATCCTTACTTTATTCTCTAGATTAAATGTCAAATCTTTCTGATCTTATTATCCCACTAAGCTGCATTGGTCATTTTGACCTAACTCACAGATGGCGTTGCACTTCTTTATATCAAGGAGATCCAACCAGTCCATTCTGAAGATCAGCCCTGGGTGTTCTTTGGAAGGAATGATGCTAAAGCTGAAACTCCAGTACTTTGGTCACCTCATGCGAAGGGTTGACTCACTGGAAAAGACTCTGATGCTGGGAGGGATTGGGGGCAGGAGGAGAAGGGGACAGCAGAGGATGAGATGGCCGGATGGCATCCCAGACTCGATGAACATAAGTTTGAGTGAACTCCAGGAGTTGGTGATGGACAGGGAGGCCTGGCATGCTGCAATTCACGGGGTCGCAAAGAGTCGGACACGACTGAGCAACTGAACTGAACATCTTTGTCTAAATGTTATTCAGCATGTTGTAAGTGTTGAATGTTTGAGTTTCTTGTTTAGTATCCAACACTGTGTCTTTCTCACCACCAACATTCTATTTGTTGAAATTCAATGTGAGTCCTGAGTTGAATTCCCTTTCATAATCACTTTATGCAAAGGTAAAAAATACTCAGCAGGTTTTGAAACTTGCAGTTCAGTCAAAAGAACTGGATTATAGCTTCATAGAAAGTGACTTTAATATTTCATCTTGATTCTCAGAACAGAAACAATAGTATTTTTGTCATAAAATGACTACCAGTGATATCTTTAACTCCGTCAGGATTCAGAGGAAAGATATGATTCCTGTCAAATAGGCTTAAACGATAATTGCATCAGACCAAACAAGTAAAGTATGAGAGTATCAGAATAGAACCTCCTTTGTTTTCATAGTGAGGAATAGTTTTCATTAATTTTGGTAATGTCTCCGACTAAATAATTGTTGAATAAATGAAACAGTTTTCAAAATTAACTGCTCAAATAACATTTTAATTTTTCTTATTTTAAAGTTCTGTTCCTATTTCTTTCAAGCATGAATTCTCAGTGTGAAATTATCAGTAAAAGTGTGATACAGTGTATGTGTTAATGTGGATTAGAATAGTTCTAAAATCCAACATTTTTATGTATGTTGATACAGGTTTCACTTATTTGTGCCTTTTACTCATGGCTTAACAAAATCTATCTCTACCTTTGTTCAGAATATTACTGATTTAGCCTACTAAAAGATCATAAATGGAGAAGGAAATAGCCACCCATTCCAGTATTCTTGCCTGGAAAATCCCATGAACAGAGGAGCCCAGCAGACTCTGGTCAATGATGTCAAAGAGTCAGATGTGATTGAACACACACACACATACACACGACCACAAATGTATCCAGGTTAGAGAGGTACAAGTTTATTGCCAAATGGAGGAAAGGCAAAAAGATAAATATACATCATTATAACATGTTCTGAAGATGGGAAGCAACTGAAGGGTATAGGAGAGGGAAAAGAAAATGTGGTCTGTGTCTACATGAAGATAACTACAATGTCCATATTTCTATGAGAATCGCTTTTTACGTAAGCAAAATACTAAGCAGTCTATCAATACTGTCTATATTAGCAGAATCACCTTATTTTGGCCTGAAAATTACAGATGTCTCACCCTTACCTAAATAAATTGAATCAGAATATTTGGGGATGTAAGCTGCTTCTCTCAGCATTTGAAGAAGCTCTAGGTGTTATTTAATGACCTCTAGCCTCTTGAGAGTCCCTTGGACTACAAGGAGATCCAACCAGGCCATTCTGAAGGAGATCAACCCTGGGATTTCTTTGGAAGGAATGATGCTAAAGCTGAAACTCCAGTACTTTGGCCACCTCATGTGAAGAATTGACTCATTGGAAAAGACTCTGATGCTGGGAGGGATTGGGGGCGGGAGGAGAAGGGGACGACCGAGGATGAGATGGCTGGATGGTATCACGGACTCCATGGACGTGAGTCTGAGTGAACTCCGGGAGTTGGTGATGGACAGGGAGGCCTGGCGTGCTGCGATTCATGGGGTCGCAGAGTCGGACATGGCTGAGCGAGTGAACTGAACTGAGAAGTAGGATGGTCATGCATCTTGTTTGCCCCGGACAGTCTCAGCCTCCACGCACCAACATCTGAGCAGTCGTTTTTCTGTCTCTGTCTCATCGTTTCTGTCCAGAGGTGCCCTCATTAGGCTCTGTATTACCACCTCGCTTTATCCATTCAGATGCTACACACAGGACTCTGCATGCCTCTTGTACATTGCCCTTAATCTCACACATTTTGTAAACAATTCCTTTATTAAAATCTCCTAAATTACCCTTCATTCAGTGCGCTTCATTTTCCTGAAGGCCCTGAATGTTTATCATCATTATGCACAAAGATAAAGTGACAATTGGATGCTTAACACAAAGCACCTGTTTCGAATACAGAAATCAGTCTCTCCTGCCTCCCCCCATAAATATTGTAAGTGATGGTGGGCAGCGTAGAATAAGCAACAAAGAATGTTTGGGTCAATCATTTTATTAGCCACAAAAATGGTATAAGATTTTTCCCCAAAAAATGACTGGAACCTGTGTTTAGCATTCAAATAGTGTATGACATTCCAAAACTAAGGATCAGTTTCCCCTTCGAAACAATGGATAGTTATTTTCAGATTATTTTAGTCCATATCTTCAAATTAGTCAGTCACTGACAGCGTGGGAGCTTTGTCCTGGAAACGTCGGCGTTTTGTTAGTCGGTATGTTCTTATACCTCAACAGTGATTATTCTTATGGGAGGGGGAATTTGTAGTGCAGCAGGAAGTTCCCTTTGCAGCTCACGGCTGCTACTTGCACTCTTGCCGCCTCCTGCCTTGTCTGGTTCCTATACATTATATCATAGTCCTATGGAGAAGGAAATGGCACCCCGCTCCAGTACTCTTGCCTGGAGAATTCCACGGACAGAGGAGCCTGGCAGATGACAGTCTGTGGGGTCACAAAGAGTCAGAACGACTGAGTGACTCACACACACACACTTTATCGTAGTCCTAAGGTATCCTCGTTTTAAAAATTGAAGTATAGCTTCTGTCTAATATGATATGTTACCTGTGTACATTATTGTGTGATTCATAATTTTTAAAGATTATGCTCCAATTATAGTTAATATAAAATGCTGGCTATATACCCCATTGTGTACACTATATCCTTTCAGCTTATTTTGTACCTAAGAGTACCTGCTTCTGAATTTCAACCCCTATATCGTCCGGCCCCCCTTACCTGTCCCCACTGGTAACCACTAGTCTGTTCTCTGTGAAGGTGAAAGGCTCTCAGACGAGTCCAACTCTTTATCTGTGAGTGCTGTGTATTTTTAGATTCCATGTGTAATGACATCACAGAGTATTTTTCTTTCCCTGACTTATTTCACTTAGCATAATGCCCTGCAATTCTAGCCACGTTGTTACACGGTAGTCTCTTAATTAAAGTCCAACTGTTTTCCATTTGAGTCAGTCTTCCCAGAGTACATTACTTAATCTGCTGAGAATTTGGAAACGTTAACCACTTCCGATCATCAGAGCATATTTTAATGTCCAGCAGTTGTTACAGTCTATTTTGACTGAAGTTGCTAATTACATCCTGAGATTTTGCGTTCAGAACTGATCTAGGAAAATCGATTTTTATCCATAATAACATCATAGACTACTCTTACTGAAAAAAGAGAGAAAGATAGAGAGAGAATACTGGGAACTATTTTTGTTTCCAAAGGAACCGATATCAATTAATTCCCAGGTATTTACTAAGAGCTTAAGTTATGCCCTGCTGGAAATAATTATTTTCCTTTTTAAATCCTCTGACACATAATAAACTAGTAGGCCAGTGGGGCCCAATCTTGACTCCTGCCTTGCTCCTACTGTTGTCAAATAAATGGGCTTTGGTTATTAATTATATTTAAAAGTGAATATAAAAATATTAGTCAAAGCCCTCAAGAGATATTCATCTAATGTGTATTCCACATTTGGAATATTATGATGAATAACGAGACTATAAGGTAGAAAATACACTTTAATTGTGACTCATGACTGTGACTCATCTTCAGTATCAAAAGAAAACTAAAGTGCGTTAGTGATCTTGAGTTTGACTGTACATTTGTGCTTCTAATGATCTTGACTCACTGAGGGGAAAAATGCTTAGTTTAAGAACTGTCTATAGGATTCCCTTGGGAAGACAACTGTCTTTTTTAGCAAGGCATCTTAATGAGTGCCTTTAGCTTTGTAATTAAAGACTTCTGTGTGCAGCCTAAACTGGATACAGTAGAAAAAACAGATAGCTTAAAAGCTCGGTGAGAGGAACTACTCTGCAGTGAGGTATACAGAGAATTCTGGACAAGGCAGACAAGTAAGTCAAAGAGGAGATGGAGAGAAGAAAGTGAAGAAGTGCCTCAGAAGCCTAGGGTTCCAAGTAGTGTTTTCCTTCCTGCTGGGCTGAAAGGAGAAGTCACTTCCAGGCAGAAAGGAGAAGGACCCGTAATAGTGGAAATGACCTTTTTTTTAAAATCCCTACAGATTACTGATTCTGAGCAGTAAAGCAGAGGTTTGAATGTGTGCCCAAGGTACATTTAATAATCTTGGTTGCAATTAGTTGGCTCTCTAGCTGAGGGGTGGTGGCCTTCTAAAGAAAAGAGCTAGTAAAAGTGGTCCATGGAAAGTTTTAAAATGAAGCAAGTAATTGACTATCCCTTTAATGTTTTTATATTAATATAATGCTTAGTATCTTCTGAGTTTACAGATCTCTGAATGTAGCTACACAATACATGCTTTGTTACCATAGCTAGTTATTATAATAAGAGGAGAAATGGGGTAGAGTGTGGTAGTGGAAGCAGGTGAAGAAGTCTGGGCCAGGGCAGGATATAAACGAAAACCGGAATTTGAGAACAGTCTGTTTTTAAGGGATTATTTGTGCTGTAAACATTCATCACGTTTTAAAGGTTTCCTCTTATTCGCAGAGTCGGACATGGCTGAGCGAGTGAACTGAACTGAGAAGTAGGATGGTCATGCATCTTGTTTGCCCCGGACAGTCTCAGCCTCCACGCACCAACATCTGAGCAGTCGTTTTTCTGTCTCTGTCTCATCGTTTCTGTCCAGAGGTGCCCTCATTAGGCTCTGTATTACCACCTCGCTTTATCCATTCAGATGCTACACACAGGACTCTGCATGCCTCTTGTACATTGCCCTTAATCTCACACATTTTGTAAACAATTCCTTTATTAAAATCTCCTAAATTACCCTTCATTCAGTGCGCTTCATTTTCCTGAAGGCCCTGAATGTTTATCATCATTATGCACAAAGATAAAGTGACAATTGGATGCTTAACACAAAGCACCTGTTTCGAATACAGAAATCAGTCTCTCCTGCCTCCCCCCATAAATATTGTAAGTGATGGTGGGCAGCGTAGAATAAGCAACAAAGAATGTTTGGGTCAATCATTTTATTAGCCACAAAAATGGTATAAGATTTTTCCCCAAAAAATGACTGGAACCTGTGTTTAGCATTCAAATAGTGTATGACATTCCAAAACTAAGGATCAGTTTCCCCTTCGAAACAATGGATAGTTATTTTCAGATTATTTTAGTCCATATCTTCAAATTAGTCAGTCACTGACAGCGTGGGAGCTTTGTCCTGGAAACGTCGGCGTTTTGTTAGTCGGTATGTTCTTATACCTCAACAGTGATTATTCTTATGGGAGGGGGAATTTGTAGTGCAGCAGGAAGTTCCCTTTGCAGCTCACGGCTGCTACTTGCACTCTTGCCGCCTCCTGCCTTGTCTGGTTCCTATACATTATATCATAGTCCTATGGAGAAGGAAATGGCACCCCGCTCCAGTACTCTTGCCTGGAGAATTCCACGGACAGAGGAGCCTGGCAGATGACAGTCTGTGGGGTCACAAAGAGTCAGAACGACTGAGTGACTCACACACACACACTTTATCGTAGTCCTAAGGTATCCTCGTTTTAAAAATTGAAGTATAGCTTCTGTCTAATATGATATGTTACCTGTGTACATTATTGTGTGATTCATAATTTTTAAAGATTATGCTCCAATTATAGTTAATATAAAATGCTGGCTATATACCCCATTGTGTACACTATATCCTTTCAGCTTATTTTGTACCTAAGAGTACCTGCTTCTGAATTTCAACCCCTATATCGTCCGGCCCCCCTTACCTGTCCCCACTGGTAACCACTAGTCTGTTCTCTGTGAAGGTGAAAGGCTCTCAGACGAGTCCAACTCTTTATCTGTGAGTGCTGTGTATTTTTAGATTCCATGTGTAATGACATCACAGAGTATTTTTCTTTCCCTGACTTATTTCACTTAGCATAATGCCCTGCAATTCTAGCCACGTTGTTACACGGTAGTCTCTTAATTAAAGTCCAACTGTTTTCCATTTGAGTCAGTCTTCCCAGAGTACATTACTTAATCTGCTGAGAATTTGGAAACGTTAACCACTTCCGATCATCAGAGCATATTTTAATGTCCAGCAGTTGTTACAGTCTATTTTGACTGAAGTTGCTAATTACATCCTGAGATTTTGCGTTCAGAACTGATCTAGGAAAATCGATTTTTATCCATAATAACATCATAGACTACTCTTACTGAAAAAAGAGAGAAAGATAGAGAGAGAATACTGGGAACTATTTTTGTTTCCAAAGGAACCGATATCAATTAATTCCCAGGTATTTACTAAGAGCTTAAGTTATGCCCTGCTGGAAATAATTATTTTCCTTTTTAAATCCTCTGACACATAATAAACTAGTAGGCCAGTGGGGCCCAATCTTGACTCCTGCCTTGCTCCTACTGTTGTCAAATAAATGGGCTTTGGTTATTAATTATATTTAAAAGTGAATATAAAAATATTAGTCAAAGCCCTCAAGAGATATTCATCTAATGTGTATTCCACATTTGGAATATTATGATGAATAACGAGACTATAAGGTAGAAAATACACTTTAATTGTGACTCATGACTGTGACTCATCTTCAGTATCAAAAGAAAACTAAAGTGCGTTAGTGATCTTGAGTTTGACTGTACATTTGTGCTTCTAATGATCTTGACTCACTGAGGGGAAAAATGCTTAGTTTAAGAACTGTCTATAGGATTCCCTTGGGAAGACAACTGTCTTTTTTAGCAAGGCATCTTAATGAGTGCCTTTAGCTTTGTAATTAAAGACTTCTGTGTGCAGCCTAAACTGGATACAGTAGAAAAAACAGATAGCTTAAAAGCTCGGTGAGAGGAACTACTCTGCAGTGAGGTATACAGAGAATTTTGGACAAGGCAGACAAGTAAGTCAAAGAGGAGATGGAGAGAAGAAAGTGAAGAAGTGCCTCAGAAGCCTAGGGTTCCAAGTAGTGTTTTCCTTCCTGCTGGGCTGAAAGGAGAAGTCACTTCCAGGCAGAAAGGAGAAGGACCCGTAATAGTGGAAATGACCTTTTTTTTAAAATCCCTACAGATTACTGATTCTGAGCAGTAAAGCAGAGGTTTGAATGTGTGCCCAAGGTACATTTAATAATCTTGGTTGCAATTAGTTGGCTCTCTAGCTGAGGGGTGGTGGCCTTCTAAAGAAAAGAGCTAGTAAAAGTGGTCCATGGAAAGTTTTAAAATGAAGCAAGTAACTGACTATCCCTTTAATGTTTTTATATTAATATAATGCTTAGTATCTTCTGAGTTTACAGATCTCTGAATGTAGCTACACAATACATGCTTTGTTACCATAGCTAGTTATTATAATAAGAGGAGAAATGGGGTAGAGTGTGGTAGTGGAAGCAGGTGAAGAAGTCTGGGCCAGGGCAGGATATAAACGAAAACCGGAATTTGAGAACAGTCTGTTTTTAAGGGATTATTTGTGCTGTAAACATTCATCACGTTTTAAAGGTTTCCTCTTATTCTCCTTACTTACTATTTTTGTCTCCAAACTCATTTAGTTATATACATTAAATATGCACAGCCTTTTTGTATATTATATCTTAATGACATTGCTTAAAAAGATAATGGTTATTATAAATTGTATTTTTCTAAATCTCATTTTCCAAATGTTCACTAGGTTGTATACAAATAAAATTTCTTTTTGTATATTGACTACAATCTACAGTGTTACAAAACTGAGGTATTGATCTTCTAGATTTTTTTGTAACATTTGTAAGGATATTTTCCACAAACAAGGATGTTGTTTAAGGACATTAACCATTCCACTTCTTCCTTTCCAATTTTATGCCTCTCATTTCTTTTTCTTGGAGTATTGCGCTGGCTAGAAGTTCCAGCATTGAAATAAAGTGGTAATAGGAGACATTTTTTCCTGGTTCCTTCTAAGGGAACTAAGTTTGGTATTTCGTGATTATGTAAGGTATTTACTGAGAACTTTTCCGAGATGCCCTTTATCAGACTAAGTTCTCTTCCTGTCTTGAATTTTATCAAAAATAGATTTTCACTTGTGCTCATAGAAATCCTGGAACACAGTATTTATAATCAGCAAAACCTGAAATCAATCCAAATGTTCATCTGTAAGAGAATGGGTAAAATACTTGAGTGGATTTTAAACATAGTAATATATTCATATTCAGCAATAAAAAGGAAAGCAACAGCTAACACATGGGTAAATCTTATAGACATTTTGCAAAACATGAGAAGCCAGAGAGAAGATAGCTTATGTTGCATTCCATGCATATGAGGACATAGAAAAGCTAAACTAATATTTGGAATTAGAAGTCAAAATGAAGATTGCTGGGGACTAGATCATATGGTTTGATAATGAATAGCCAAGATACTGGTAAATTGTTTTATGTTTAGTTTAAATAAAATAAATAATAAAAAATAAAGTCAGTGATTTCCAAAAGCTTAAATTTAAATAAAAAATAATTATTTTTATTAGTCTCCAGGTATTTTTTTTAGTTTCTTAAGTAATTCATTGATAATAGTGTAGCAAATTGTTTAGCCTCTGTGTGAGTGTTGGTGTTTCTTCATTTTGAAAGTTTTGCCTGCAGCGTATGACTAGAATTTTCATTGGAAAATAAGTTTGATATGATTTCAAACTTCTTACATTTACTGGAACTTGTTTTGTAGCTTAGCATGTGATCTATCTGAAGAATGCTCCATGTGTGCTTAAAGAGAATATACATTCTGCGACTTGGAGTGGAATATTTTCTCTACACGTCTGTCTGTCTAAGTCCCTCTGGTCTAAGTTGTTGTTTAACTCTCTGTTGAACACCTTTAACTTCTCAATGCTGTTCGTCCACTTTATCTTGAGTTCTTTGAGCATCTTTAATGTCACTGACCTGAACTTGGGTCATTTGTCTCCACTTCCCTTCCTTCCTCTGTGGTTTCGTCTTCCACGTGTCTGTCTGGAGCACGTTGCTTTGGTGCCTCAGCGCCCCTAACCTGCTGTTCTTCCTTCTGCGTACCGCCTTGGTAAGTTGGCTTGTTGCCCACTTGGGGGCAGTGGCCTTTCGTAGGAAGCATCTTATGGGTCGCCCGCCTGGTGACCAGAACTCTGTGCTCTGAGGATGTCCCTGTGTGCACTGCATAGGTCTTTCTCTTCTGGCAAAGCTAATACCTGTGAGCAGTCTGGCAGGCGTGGCTGGCCCTGGCCTAGTCCATTGCCAGGCTCTCTCTTGTGTGCAGGCTGCTGGTGCCTGGTAGCTAGGTTGGGTCACAAGGCGACTTTCTGCAAAGCCTTTGCGGGAAGGATGCCTGGCCCACTGGTTGGAGAAGTTGGGATCTGGGGTTGGTGACTGGGGCTCTGGGACCCAGGCCTGTTTTTGACCTGGTGACAGGTGGGGCCAGATCCTGACACTGCTGGCTGAGCCATCTGAAGGGTCCAAAGTGCATGCCGGCCTGCTGGCTAGTGGGGCTGGATCCCGGGGAAGCTGACTGAGGGGTTCAAGTTGCCTTGAAGCTGAGGCTGGCCTGCCGGTGAGTGGGGCGCAAGGGTCCTCGGGTCCTCGGCCTTGGGTCCCAGGGCCCTAGGGTCCTCGGACTCGTGCCAGCACTGTGGCGTGCAGAGCCTGGTCCCCGGGTGTCTGGGTGAAGGACGGTGGGTGTTCTGGAACTGGCATCTCCCTGTTAGTGAGGCCAGGGCCCAGGGGGGTTTGTGAATGTGACTGCAGGTGAGTGAGGAGGTGCTGGAGTGATCGCCAGTCTGCCTGAAGGTACAGCCTGGTCCTGGGGTCCCTGGCAGCAGGGCTTTGAGAGTCCTGGGGGCTACTCGTTGGCACACTGGCGTGCAGGGTGAGTCATAAGACCTTTAGTATACGGGGTCCGCTTCTAGGAAGGCTGTGTGGTCAGGGGTCCTCAGGCAGCTGGCCTGCTGGTGCATGGGCCTGGGTGCCCTCCTGCCTAGCTGCTTGGCCTGATGTGACCCAGTGCCAGCTTCTGGGCATGGCCAGGCCCCGAGGGTAATAAGGGAGAAGGAGGATTCCAAAATGGTGCTTGTGAGCTCCAGTGACCTCACGGTAAACGAGCACTCGGAGCTGGCTGACGGCAGTGTCTTATGCCCCAGGGTGAGCGCGCTTCTTGCCTGCCTGTCCGAAAGGCTTTCAAAGATCAGCACGTGCATCTGACCCAGGATCTTTTCAAGTTGCTGCTTCTTCCCTGGCTCTCAAAGGGCAGCCCACTCCAGTGCTCTCGCCTGAGAATCCCATGGACGGAGGAGCCTGGCGGGCCACCGTCCATGGGGCTGCAGAGGCAGACGGAGCTGAGTCACTAAGGACAGCTACTACGGCAGAGTGTGTGAGGTTTCGTGTGTCCTTTGGAAGTCGTGGGGGCTCATTTCTGCCAGTCTTTGACCCCAGCTCGGCGCTGGGTCTCCGCGCTCCCAGGGGAGAACCTCTGCAAATTGCTCCCTCCCCTCCTTACGCCTGGCTCTTAACTCTGCGGCATCTCTGCCCCTTCCACCGCCTTGTTCCCACTTGCTACTGTTGGTTGTGGAATATCTTTTCTGCTGGTCTCCCAGCATTGCTTTTTAACAGCTGCTCTGTCTGTCTGCTAAGTCACTTCAGCCATGTCCGGCTCTGCGACCCCATGGACTGTAGCCTGCCAGGCTCCTCCCTCCATGGGATTCTCCAGGCAGGAGTGCTGGAGTGGGTTGCCATTTCCTTCTCCAGGGGATCTTCCCAACCCAGGGATACAGATTTTCTGTAAATAGCTGTAATTTAGGCATGCCCTAGGGAGGTGAATTTAGGATCTTTCTACTCTGCCTTCTTGACACCTCCTTCCTTGCTTGATTGACCCAAATTCCCAGTGATTCTCAAGTTAGGTCCCCATTGTCGGAATTAGTACATTCATAAAATTTCAAGTTCTAATTGCAAGTCTGCTGAATTTTTTAAAGAAGAATTTTAAGAACTAGAATTTGGCACTGCTGTTTTAGTTCAATTTATTAATGTTTAAATTTTTAGCTAATATAATTATATATCCTTAGATAATTTTTGTTTTACATTTTTTAAACATTATAATTCCTCAGCATTAGCTCCCGTGGTGAAGTTTGAATCTAGGACTTAAAATCTTTGCTCTACATTTTAAAGAAGAATTTTAAGAACTAGAATTTGGCACTGCTGTTTTAGTTCAATTTATTAATGTTTAAATTTTTAGCTAATATAATTATATATCCTTAGATAATTTTTGTTTTACATTTTTTAAACATTATAATTCCTCAGCATTAGCTCCCGTGGTGAAGTTTGAATCTAGGACTTAAAATCTTTGCTCTACATGTTATCCACAAAATAGATCCATTAAATAAAATTGTTCCTTTGATTCAAAAAGGCAAGGACTGCTTTGATATTCCCTGTACAGAGTAGACACACATGTACAGCTGGCTGAAATATAGACATCACAGCAAAAATAAGGGACCAGAATCTAGTTTTTCTTGGTTATTTTAGACACACCCCCTGAAAGAAGCACATACTTCTCCACTGAGAACCCAGATATTGGTCACAATGTAGCCCCTTATTGGTTTCCATTAAAAGAAAGAAAAGGACAAGAAAATATCCTGGGGTCATAGAAATGCACTAATGCATAGAAATGCTTGTTTGGCCAGTACTGTATAAATGTGCCCAGTTGTTAGGCTTCATAAAATTGAGTATTTGAGTGATAATTTTATAACAACTAGTGTTTAAAAGGAATAAAAAATTGAAAATTTAAAAATAAACTGCATTCTAATATTGTTCTAGAAACTTACATGCAAAACCATGTTAAGAAAATTGATAAATATATTTAGTAGTGGGTTTTCTTCAGTTAATATAAGCTTACGCTTTACTTTAGTACTTAAAAACAGAATAAATAAAAGAATACATTAAAAACTGGCAGAACCACATTATTGAAAACAGAGGAACAGCATCTTAGTTCTTCTTTTTTTAAAATTTTCCAAATATGGATAAAAATAGTATCCCATATAACGTAGCATTTTAAAATATATCCTGTGTAACAAAATCATTTTTGTTTTTAATCTCATGGTCTGTAATAAAACTACTTTGCTGGTCTGGTTAGAACGAATACTTAGAACACTAATTTTATTTTGTTTCTGAATTTTTTGTGTGCTTTTTTACACTCAAAGAATAGATTTGTTTATTTGTTCATTTTTTCTGTTAAATGATTGAGCTATTTAACCGTACACGTCTGCAAGAATTTAGCTAGTCTTAAATCCCATTCATCGTATAGCAATCTCAAAACCTCCATTAGTCTGCAATTCCCTACCCTTAAGTTGCTAAAAATGCTCTTGAACAAGGATCAACAGAACATAGACATGCACTACAATGATGTGTGTGTGACAGGGTATATTATTCAACAGTGGTTTACAGTGGTACTTGCTTTTATTTTAACAGTTGCTATAGGGAGCTGTGTGTTTCATTTCCTGCTCTTATACATACCAGATGACCTCCACTAATGCACCCATCATTAAAAGAATTGCATTATAACCAAATAATTTGGTGTGTGATGGCATAAGTGTAATGATATTTGCACTTTCGTGAGAAATAGTGAAACCCTTGTAGGTCACCGATTCACTATTGATAAATAAAAGTCCTAAGCAGACACAGTAAAAATGGCATTTTTGATTTTATCCCTAGATTGCTAAGACTCTCAATATAAGAACTATATTTGAAATTATTTTTCTATATTCTGTCTCAATCAACCTCCATATTTACACTTTTGTGATTCTTTGCTGGACAGCCTACACTTAAATGATTTTGACAATCCACAAAGCAGAGAATTAGAGTAAAATCAATATGAAATGCAGCATTCATGAAGATTTAACATTTAAAATAAAATTATTTGTTCAAATTTCTAATTGAAAATTTCAGGTTTCTGTCTAAACATGGGATTATATTCTTCTAATTTGCATGCCTGTGTAACATGACAGAACTTCCGTGGTGGCTCAGCTGTAAAGAGTCAACCTACAATACAGGAGCGATGAGGGACCTGCTTGGGTTGGATCCTTGGGTCCTCAGGAAGATCTCCTGGAGATTGTCCTGCAGTATTTCTGCTGGGACAATCCCATGAACAGAGGGGCCTGGCAGGCTGCAGTCCATGAGGTGGCAAAGAGTCAGATGCAACTGAGCATGCTCATAACAGGCTGTGGTGCTTTGCTAATACTCTGAAAAGGCAGAGCTTAGCTTTTTTCCTCTGGAGAGGAGACATCATATTTTCAGATACTAGAACTGGTACTTGTTTTTTTTCTTCTTCATCTTCTCCCAGAGTTGGAGAGTATTAGTTGCTGCTGCAGCGTCGACCCTGTGAAGTCACTGAGGACCTCTGAGTGCTTGGGGTCAATCAGGCTACGAGGCTGTAACTGATTAATAACTTTCTTAGGATGCTGATACTCTGAACATTTTAACAACCCCTTAATAGTCCTCTGTTCTCTGTTTAATAATAACACAAATGATTGTAAATCATTTCAATGAGGTACCTTTGTCCTCAAGCTTAATTCCACCTACATGCAACCAAGCAAGGACATCATCAACTCAAGGGTGGTAAATGTGATAATTGATGAAAGGATGAGATGATTAATTGGGAAGGCAGTTATTATCAAGAAAGAACAGAGAGATAGAATTATCATATTTTTGCAAAGCTATTAAGAGGCAAAACAGACTGAATTAAATTGAAAGCCATTTTTTAAGCCATGTCATTTTCTAAGACAGAATGTAGTTATACTGTAAAATCCTTCATGTCTTCTTTCCTTATCTACTTATGTACATTCTGTTCCTGTTAAAATGTTTATATCTCCTTTTAGGTAGACACTACTGCGTTGCATCAGTCCATACATGTAAATAAATTTTCCGTTTAATATTTCTGAAATTAAGTTGTACTTTTAAACTGGCATATGTTTAATACAGATTCTCTTTCTGGAAAATCTTTTATTAAGTCTACAGGTTTTCTTGGCATAGATACCACCTTGAAAATCGAGGGAAAAAATGGGTCATTCAATAAACTCGTTCATGTAACGAATATTGAGTGCCTCCACTACCAGAAATAAAGCTAGATGCTAAGAAAGTTGCAGCAAGGGCGGACAAAATTTCAATTTTTTTAGAGTTTTAGAAGGTAAGATAAATATGTAAGAAATTAAATAGAATAAAAACTAGTCAATTATCACTGCAGCATAATGCAGATGTATTTATAATGCCATAGGATAACCAAAGAGGGAGTTAATCACTCTGGATGTGCTATTCAGAGGGGAAAGAACTCATCAAGTGAAAGGATCCAGGCAGGGGAAAGGACATAAGCAAAGGCAGGGAGGTGTGAAATGTCAGGGTGTGTACAGAGAATGATGCACAGTCTAGAAGAACCGCAGTCGAGGGTCAATTCTCTTACACATGAGTAATGAGCAGAGCACATCCAAAGGGAAGAAATAGCTTGCCTGTCTGTAGTGCTGACTCAAATTTTTTACTACGTTATTTCAAATCTGTAATATTGATTTCATTCTGCAACAGTAAAGTTCCAAATGTACTTATTCATTAAATATGAACAGAATCACAAAACCAATTACAATCTAATTATCAACATTAAAGTGATGTGTGAGTTTCATTTTGGAGCCCTGTGAGCTCCAATTAAGCTGTGAACTAGTTTCTGAACAATTTTTTTTTTCACTGACCTGTGAATTAGATACAGATCAGTCAATTTAAGTATATCACAAATTATACTTATTATAATTAAAACTAACAATTGCACTCATCTCACATGCTAGTAATGCTTAAAATTCTCCAAGCCAGGCTTCAGCAATACATGAACTGTGAACTTCCAGATGTTCAAGCTGGTTTTAGAAAAGGCAGAGGAACCAGAGATCAAATTGTCAACATCCACTGGGTCATTGAAAAAGCAAGAGAGTTCCAGAAAAATATCTATTTCTACTTTATTGACTATGCCAGAGCCTTTGACTGTGTGGATCACAATAAACTGTGGAAAATTCTGAAAGAGATGGGAATACCAGACCACCTGACCTGCCTCTTGAGAAACCTGTATGCAGGTCAGGAAGCAACAGTTAGAACTGGACATGGAACAACAGACTGGTTCCAAATAGGAAAAGGAGTACGTCGAGGCTGTATATTGTCATCCTGCTTATTTAACTTCTTTGCAGAGTACATCATAAGAAACGCTGGACTGGAAGAAGTACAAACTGGAATCAATATTTCCGGGAAAAATATCAATAACCCCAGATATGCAGATGACACCACCCTTATGGAAGAAAGTGAAGAGGAACTCNCAGAAAAACATCTATTTCTGCTTTATTGACTATGCCAAAGCCTTTGACTGTGTGGATCACAATAAACTGTGGAAAATTCTGAAAGAGATGGGAATACCAGACCACCTAACCTGCCTCTTGAGAAACCTGTATGCAGGTCAGGAAGCAACAGTTAGAACTGGACATGGAACAACAGACTGGTTCCAAATAGGAAAAGGAGTACGTCGAGGCTGTATATTGTCACCCTGCTTATTTAACTTCTTTGCAGAGTACATCATAAGAAACGCTGGACTGGAAGAAGTACAAACTGGAATCAATATTTCCGGGAAAAATATCAATAACCCCAGATATGCAGATGACACCACCCTTATGGAAGAAAGTGAAGAGGAACTCAAAAACCTCTTGATGAAAGTGAAAAAGGAGAGTGAAAAAGTTGGCCTTAAGCTCAACATTCAGAAAATGAAGATCATGGCATCTGGTCCCATCACTTCATGGGAAATAGATGGGGAACAGTGGAAACAGTGTCAGAGTTTATTTTGGGGGGCTCCAAAATCACTGCAGATGGTGACTGCAGCCATGAAATTAGAAGACACTTACTCCTTGGAAGAAAAGTTATGACCAACTTAGATAGCATATTCAAATGCAGAGACATTACTTTGTCAACAAAGGTCCGTCTAGTGAAGGTTATGGTTTTTCCTGTGGTCATGTATGGATGTGAGAATTGGACTGTGAAGAAAGCTGAGTGCCGAAGAATTGATGCTTTTGAACTGTGGTGTTGGAGAAGACTCTTGAGAGTCCCTTGAACTGCAAAGAGATCCAACCAGTCCACTCTGAAGGAGATCAGCCCTGGGATTTCTTTGGAAGGAATGATGCTGAAGCTGAAACTCCAGTACTTTAGCGATCTCATGTGAAGAGTTGACTCATTGGAAAAGACTGATGCTGGGAGGAATTGGGGGCAGGATGAGAAGGGGACAACAGAGGATGAGATGGCTGGATGGCATCACCGAGTCGATGGACGTGAGTTTGAGTAAACTCTGGGAGTTGGTGATGTACAGGGAGGCCTGGTGTACTGCGATTCACGGGGTTGCAAAGAGTCAGACACGACTGAGCGAATGACTGAACTGAACTGAGCAATGGTTGGTTTTACTGAGTGAATATTATTTGCCAAACCCTGCACTAATTTTTTTTTTTTTTTTTTGCTTTCAGGCATTATCTTATTCTTGCAAAGGTTTTTAAATCGGCTTCATGTATATCTTACGGATGTGTTCTTCCTCTTGAGTTATGCCACTCAGGCAACTGCTGATTGATACTTTCTTCTAAACCTCTGTTGCTTGAGTAGTTAAGGGGTCCATCTTTGGTTCCATATACACGGTTCTTTGGTAATCTTGTTCAGTGCCGTGGATTCCACATCCTTCTCTGTCCTAGTGACAATCACCGTACAACAATCACAGCTAGCCGGTTGGATTTGGAAATGTGATTGTTGCTAGGATAGAGAAGGATATGCAGTCCATGGCTCTGGACAAGGTTGCACTCCTTGCCCATACTACAAACTCACATATTAGACTACTTACTTGACATCACCACTTGGGGGGCAAATAGACATCCCGTACTCAGCACATCCAAATTTGAATTCCTACTCTTCTCGCCAGGCCTATCTCCTTTACAGCCTTCATCACATCAGTTGATAACAGTTCTGTTTTTATAGTTGTTGTTCTTGTTTAATTTCTATGTCGTGTCTGAATCTTTGTAACCCCACGGACTGTAGCCTACCAGGCTCCTCTTCCCGTAGGATTTTCCTGGCAGGAATACTGGAGTGGGTTGCCATCTCCATCTTCAGGGAATCTTCCCAACCCAGGTATCAAACCTATATCTCCTGTGTTGACAGGCGAATTCTTTACCACTGACCCAGCTGGGAAGCCCATGTTTACAATTATTCAGCACAAAAAGTAAAACAAACAAGCAAAAAAAACAACTTGGAGTTCTTCTTGAGTTACGTTTTTCCTCTCATCTCAGATTCAAAATTGTCCACAAAGCAAAATGTGTGTAACTGTCAAAATATATCCAGAATGAAGCATGCTCTCACAACCTTCATAGTCACCACTGTTATCTAGTATGGTATCTGTTGTTTTTGCAGTGGTCTCCTGATCAGTCTCCTTATTTCTGTGTATCAGTTCAGTTCAGTTCAGTTCAGTCGCTCAGTCATGTCCGACGCTTTGTGACCCCGTGAATCGCAGCATGCCAGGCTACCCTGTCCATTACCAACTCTCGGGGTTCACTGAAACTCACATCCATCGAGTCGGTGATGCCATCCAGCCATTTCATCCTCTGTCGTCCCCTTCTCCTCCTGCCCCCAATCCCTCCCACCATCAGAGTCTTTTCCAATGTGTCAACTCTTCGCATGAGGTGGCCAAAGCACTGGAGTTTCAGCTTCAGCATCATTCCTTCCAAAGAAATCCCAGGGTTGATCTCCTTCAGAATGGACTGGTTGGATCTCCTTGCAGTCCAAGGGACTCTCAAGAGTCTTCTCCAACACCACAGTTCAAAAGCATCAATTCTTCGGCACTCAGCTTTCTTCACAGTCCAACTCTCACATCCATACATGACCACAGGAAAAACCATAGCCTTGACTAGATGGACCTTTGTTGGCAAAGTAATGTCTCTGCATTTGAATATGCTATCTAAGTGGGTCATACCTTTTCTTCCAAGGAGTAAGTGTCTTTTAATTTCATGGCTGCAATCACTATCTGCAGTGATTTTGGAGCCCCCAAAAATAAAGTCTAACACTATTTCCACTGTTTCCC
>SJYX01004794.1:177431-202039 GCA_006410675.1 Oreotragus oreotragus
ATATATATATATATATATGTAAACTTTTAATTTTTATTTTATTTTATATTGGACCATAATTTGTTAACAATTTGTTAACAGTGTGTTAATTTTAGGTGTATAGCAACATAATTCAGTTAGAACTGGATACATGTATATTTTTTTTCAAATTCTTTTCCCATTTAGGTTATTATGGAACACTGAACAGAATTCCTTGTGCTCTACAGTAGGTCCTGGTTGATCATCTATTTTCAATATAATCAAGTGTTTACCTCAGTCCCAAACTCCCAGTGTGTCCGCACGCCCTCCCCCGGGGCCCCTGGGTGTTTCCTCCGAGTCTGAGGCTGTTGTCCGGCTCTGTCCTGTGTGAGTGTGCTCAGTTGCTCAGTTGTACTCGACTCTTTGCGACCCCACAGGCTGTAGCCTGCCAGGCTCCTCTGTCCATGGAATTTTCCAGGCAAGAGTACTCGAGTGGGTTGTCATTTCCTATTCCAGGGAGCTTTCCAACCCAGGGATCGAACCCACATCTCTTGCATCTCCTGAACTGGCAGGAAGATTCTTTACCACTAGGCCGCCTAGGAATCCTGTTTCTGTTTTGTAAATAAGTTCGTCTGCATCATTTTTTTTTAGATTCTTCATATGAGTGATATATCATATTTGTTTTTCTCTGTCTGACTTATTTCACTTAGTATGATAATCTCCAGGTCCATTGACAAATGAGTAGATAATGGAATATTAATCAGCCATGAAAAGTAGTGACATAATGCCAGCTGCAGCAACATGGATGGGCCTGGAGCTTATTTTTTTCTAAGGGGCAAAATTCTGGCAATGGCTTTTCGGGCCCACATGATCTGCTCCTTCACTCTGTGCCTTTTATAGTTAACACTCGTAGAGGATTCTTGTTTAAGACTTTCCTTCTCTAGACAAAATATATTTATTCTATAATAATTATGAAATGAAACAAGTAATCATAATGGCCAGAAAAGGATTACAGTCAAATTTTTCGTTTATTGAACTTCGTGTAAATATATATACATACACACTAGTAAACATAAATAAAAATTAAAAATAAAACAAGTGTTCAGTAATGGTCCAGGGTGGGCAAATTATATTAATACATTTTTTGGAAAAGAAAGGGAAAACATGCCTATGTTTTAGTTAGTTGCAAAGATAAATGCTTTCACGCTTTCAGTTCTGCGACTTTTCAATGACTTTGTCCAAATTACTGTTCTTTGTCTCTTCATGTTTAATAGACAGTGTAAGTAGATTTATTGATCTATCTATGCCAGTAGCTGGTTGAAGAACCCTTCTATTAGCTTTGATTTTAGAAAGCTTTTCCAGAGGAAGCAGAAGATATACACAAGCCTGAAGGCATATTCTTAATGTAAGACTAAAGTAGTTGCAAAAACATTTCCATTTCACAATAAACTCCAGAAAATNTTAAAAATAAAACAAGTGTTCAGTAATGGTCCAGGGTGGGCAAATTATATTAATACATTTTTTGGAAAAGAAAGGGAAAACATGCCTATGTTTTAGTTAGTTGCAAAGATAAATGCTTTCACGCTTTCAGTTCTGCGACTTTTCAATGACTTTGTCCAAATTACTGTTCTTTGTCTCTTCATGTTTAATAGACAGTGTAAGTAGATTTATTGATCTATCTATGCCAGTAGCTGGTTGAAGAACCCTTCTATTAGCTTTGATTTTAGAAAGCTTTTCCAGAGGAAGCAGAAGATATACACAAGCCTGAAGGCATATTCTTAATGTAAGACTAAAGTAGTTGCAAAAACATTTCCATTTCACAATAAACTCCAGAAAATTTATAAATACATAAAACAGCAAGTAATTACATCAGATGACGGGGATGAAGTACCTCACGTTCGGTTTCTCCCTGCGTATAGTCACCTTATCACTCTTGTTTATGCCTAGCCTGCTGCTTAAGTGCAGGGATATGAAGCAGCACAGGGGTTGGAATACAGATTGTTCCAAAAGTGAGTTCAAATGATCCAGAACGTCACAAATTTACTCTTGAAAGAAATACTCATGCGTGTCTCAGAACTGTTTAACAAAGTTGCCTGAATTAATGTCCACGCAGAATGTGTTTTTTTTAAGATAAACAATAAAAATGGAACAATTTTNCTCGTAGAGGATTCTTGTTTAAGACTTTCCTTCTCTAGACAAAATATATTTATTCTATAATAATTATGAAATGAAACAAGTAATCATAATGGCCAGAAAAGGATTACAGTCAAATTTTTCGTTTATTGAACTTCGTGTAAATATATATACATACACACTAGTAAACATAAATAAAAATTAAAAATAAAACAAGTGTTCAGTAATGGTCCAGGGTGGGCAAATTATATTAATACATTTTTTGGAAAAGAAAGGGAAAACATGCCTATGTTTTAGTTAGTTGCAAAGATAAATGCTTTCACGCTTTCAGTTCTGCGACTTTTCAATGACTTTGTCCAAATTACTGTTCTTTGTCTCTTCATGTTTAATAGACAGTGTAAGTAGATTTATTGATCTATCTATGCCAGTAGCTGGTTGAAGAACCCTTCTATTAGCTTTGATTTTAGAAAGCTTTTCCAGAGGAAGCAGAAGATATACACAAGCCTGAAGGCATATTCTTAATATAAGGCTAAAGTAGTTGCAAAAACATTTCCATTTCACAATAAACTCCAGAAAATTTATAAATACATAAAACAGCAAGTAATTACATCAGATGACGGGGATGAAGTACCTCACGTTCGGTTTCTCCCTGCGTATAGTCACCTTATCACTCTTGTTTATGCCTAGCCTGCTGCTTAAGTGCAGGGATATGAAGCAGCACAGGGGTTAGAAATACAGATTGTTCCAAAAGTGAGTTCAAATGATCCAGAACGTCACAAATTTACTCTTGAAAGAAATACTCATGCGTGTCTCAGAACTGTTTAACAAAGTTGCCTGAATTAATGTCCACGCAGAATGTGTTTTTTTTAAGATAAACAATAAAAATGGAACAATTTGAAACTTACGAATAAAGCATTAAATTTTTATAATTACAAAAACAGTTGTGTAGATTTTAGGCTGATCAATAATATTTTTCAGGGAAAGGATTTTTTTTCATTGATACTAGTTAAAATTGCCTGCTCACTGGGGTATTGTTCCCACTGCCCACCCTTGGTAAGCTAATGGATTATGGGATGACAATAATGAGTTAAATTCGGTAAATATACTTTAATGAACTTATTTAGGTACATTTGCAGAGAAGGCAATGGCACCCCACTCCAGTACTCTTGCCTGGAAAATCCCATGGATGGAGGAGCCTGGTAGGCTGCAGTCCCTGGGGTCGCTTAGAGTTAGACATGACTGAACGACTTCACTTTCACTTTTCACTTTCATGCATTGGAGAAGGAAATGGCAACCCACTCCAGTGTTCTTGCCTGGAGAATCCCAGGGATGGGGGGTCTGGTGGGCTGCCGTCTATGGGGTCACACAGAGTTGGACACGACTGAAGTGACTTAGCAGCTTAGCAGTAGCAGATATATTCACAGAAATCAAGTTCAGCTTCACTTTGGCTGAATCTTTGATATACAATAAATACACTTTGGAACTGGTAGTTGGTTAATAAATTAAAAGAAAAAAAACCTTTTATGTACGAAATTATTACCCAATTTTTTAATATAGGGCAGAGGTCAATAAATTATGGCCCAGAGATCAGATCCTATCTACCACCAGTTTTATTGGAACATGGTCATGTTCATTCATTTGCATTTGTCTGTGACTCCAAAGAGACCCAACCAGTCCATCCTAAAGGAGATCAGTCTGGGTTTTCATTGGAAGGACTGATGCTGAAGCTGAAACTCCAATACTTTGGCCACCTCATGCGAAGAGTTGACTCATAGGAAAAGACTCTGATTCTGGGAGGGATTGGGAGCAGGAGGAGGAGGGGATGACAGAGGATGAGATGGCTGGATGGCATTACCAACTTGATGGACATGAGTTTGAGTGAACTCCGGGAGTTGGTGATGGACAGGGAGGCCTGGCGTGCTGTGATTCATGGAGTCGCAAAGAGTCGGACAGGACTGAGCAACTGAACTGAACTGATGACTGCTTTAAGCTACAGTGGCAGAATTGAGTATTTGAAATAGATATCAAATGGCCTGCAAAGCCTAAAATTTATACTTTCTGCCCATTTATAAGAAGGCTGTGAACACCTTTTCTATTACATTTGTGAACAAATTAGGTGTTAAAGTTTACTTTATAATTAATTTATTTATTGAACTCTGTTAATGAGAAACAGAAAAGCAAATAAAATTGATCTACTTTGGCAAAGATGTATGCAGTAAGGATTTACTATCAGAGGAAAATGTTATTGAGGCAAGTGTTTGTAACAGGGCTGTGAATTCAACGGAGGAAAGATGTTTGTTTCCATAGAGTGAGATTATGAAACATTAACTCTGCTTTTGCATTAATATTGGAACCAAAATAGCATTACAGAGAAAGAATGATTGAAGTGTTAGCATCTGTGCAAGGTAGAGTAACAGGAAATAATTTATCATGAGATAATTTATAACTTCACTTTACAGAGACAGTTATTTTCATGGTACAACCACTTTGTATTTGGAAAAGATCATAACAAATGTGATTTGAGATTATGAAACATTAACTCTGCTTTTGCATTAATATTGGAACCAAAATAGCATTACAGAGAAAGAATAATTGAAGTGTTAGCATCTGTGCAAGGTAGAGTAATAGGAAATAATTTATCATGAGATAATTTATAACTTCACTTTAGAGAGACAGTTATTTTCATGGTACAACCACTTTGTATTTGGAAAAGATCATAACAAATGTGATTTTTTCCCCCTTCAGCTTAAGTTGTATGACTTGCTTCACAAGTTTGGTGGTACAAATATGATTGAATGCTGTACTTGTCCAATTAATTGCATGAGTTATCACCTATAGGGTTTAGCAAAGGGCTTAATATTAACTTTCAGAGGCCTCGTCAATCCAGAATTGCAGTGGAATTGAGGTTTCATAGTCTAAAAATCATGTCCTCAGTCACTCAGTCATGTCCAGCTTTTTGTGACCCCATGGACTGCAGCCCACCAGGCTCCTCTGTCCATGGGGATTCTCCAGGCAAGAATACTGAGTGGGTTGTTATGTCCTCCTCCAGGGGATCTTTCCGACCTAGGGGTCAAACCCTGGTCTCTTGCGTTGCAGGTGGATTCTTTACCAATTGAACCAGCTTTTAGAGGCCTCGTCAATCCAGAATCGCATGGGTTTGAGATTTCCTAGTCTAAAATACATACCAGTAGTAGTACCCAAGAGATTCCCATTTTCACACACCCCTGGTCCTTATTGTTGCCCTGTTTCCTTGCTACAAACTGCTCCTAAACTAACATTTCCGTCTTCTCTGGGCCCTGGGCTGAGCCTCTGAGTTTTGCTCCTTTTCTTCCCCGGAGGCTCCTTGGACTCTTTTAATTGATCTGTTTCCTCTTTCACATTCATTTCTTATTACCAAAAAAACACTGGCTGCTGCAGTGTTAGACTGGAAGGTCAAATTGCCCCCAACTCCCTGTTCTCTGAAAGGTGATTACTTGCCAGACGTTTGCATAGCTCAGAGGCCGTTAGTTGATCCTATAAAGATCGTTTCCAGGGTAATTCTGGGCCCCCCTTGGAAATAAATGGACTATATATAACTTCCTGTTTCTAAAATAATGTTTAACATCCGCCTCCCAGTGTTACCCAGAAAGGTTCCTGGAGCCAAGCAGCTTACGGGTGTTGGTGTTTGAAAGTTACCTCTAGACCACTAAGGCTGGAACTGCCAAGTGAGAACACGAGCCAGTGAGACAAATAAATCTGTTGAGACATTTGACTGTAGGAGGGAGGAAAAAGAAAGACTGGGGCTTCGAAGGAAGACGACAGTGTGAGAAGAGAATACACATTTATTATGGGAAGGAAATGCGTGTCTCCAGGAGTTTGAGCTCAATTTATGCTGAGGGTAAACTCAGAGGGAATAGTTCAATTTTAAGTATAGCAGTTGGTGGTAGAAGTTCTCTGGGAAAGAAGCCAGGATTTCTAAAGCACATATAGAATTCTGGACGGATCATTCAAAATGATTTAAATTGACCTTCATATATATTTCACATATTCATTCATATTTTTAGACATCCTTCATACAGAGGAAGAATTTCATTTACATTGTGGAATTTTGTAAACAGATTTGAAGACCTCTGGGAGGAGTCGAAACTTGGAAGAACTTTTTTTTCCCCCGAACAAGAATAGATTTATTGTTTCCTCTGATAATATAAGTAATGCATGACAATAATTTTTAAGAATGGAGAAAAGCATGGGTAAGAAAATGAAAAAAATCTGAAGTTCCACTACAAAAAAACTGTTTGCTAAGTAATTTTCATACTACTTTCTCTATAAATATCCTTATATATAGAGTTGATGGAAATCAAATTATATGATACACAGTATTTTCATCAGGGGTGATTTTTAAAAATAGTTTTAAAAGTATGATTCTCTTTTCTTTTGGCCCTTTTCTTTATACTCTCTAAAAGTATGTGTCTTCAACTCAGATAACCATAGTTAATTATATTGTATATTAATCTATAATTAGAAGCCTTTATAGTGTTTTCTCTGTCGTATTTCTAGTTTCCTAGGATATAAGTAAGAAAATCGTATTTTATCTATTTCCCTGTAATTTTCTTTTGTCTAGAAGTCATAAAATTTCCTCTGACACTTTATGTGGCTATATATAGTGTATTTTTAAAAATTCTGTTTGGAATTAGCCTTTTTCTGATGCAGAATTAAATCTTCCTTTAAACTAGGGAACTTTTGTATTATTTTTTTAATTTCTGTTGCTTCTCCAGTATTCTTGCCTGTAGAATTCCGTGGATGGAGGAGACTGGTGGGCTGCTGTCAATGGGGTCGCACAGAGTCAGATACAACTGAAGCAATTTAGCATGCATGCATGCACTGGAGAAGGAAATGGCAACCCACTCCAGTATTCTTGCCTGAAGAATCCCAGGGATGGAGGAGCCTGGTGGGCTGCCATCTGTGGGGTCACAAAGAGTCAGACACGACTAAAGCGACTTAGCAGCAGCAGCAGCAGCTTCTCCATGACTTAACATTTTTCCTTCTTCTATGACTTGAGTTTGCATTTTCTTTCTCCCAGTTTGGTAATAACCTCCTCGTTATTAGATTTCCCTGGCTATCTTTATCTTTTTGCATGTTTTCTCTATGTTTCAAAATATATTTTGCTTTTCAAGAGTGAACAATATTTTGCCTTTCAGTTCCTGACGTTCTCAAGTCTTTAGGCTGAATTTCTCATTAGGGGGCTCCTTTTTCTTCTTTCTTTTCTTTCTCCTTTCTTTCTTCCACAAAAAGACAGGAATGGAGCTTAAATGCGTGATTCTCAGTGTCAGAAACCAATCTGAGATGGTTACGTACTGCCGGGTGCCAAGCATATGACATTCTGGAAAGGAAAACTAGAGAAACGGGTTGTCTTTCCTCCTTTCTTTCCTCTTGTTCACCTTCCTTCCTCCCTTCTCCTGTCCTTCATTTCCCTCTACGGGAAAATTGCTCTTTCTGGTTGAGCAGTTGTGTCACTGTGAAAGTGAAGTGAAGGTAAAAGTCACTCAGTTGAATCCGACTCCGTGACCCCGTGGACTGTCCCCCCCAGGCTCCTCTGTCCATGGGATTATCCAGGCAAGAGTCCTGGAGGGCACTGCCATTGCCTTCTCCAGGGGATCTTCCTGACCCAGGGGTCAAATGCGGGTCTCCCCCATCGCAGGCAGTCTTTACCATCGGCGCCACCAGGGACGCCCTGTCTATTCTAGTACTGTTTCCCCCACTTGCCCTCGTTCTGGGATCTGAGGTGCTTCGGTACTCTTTTCTCTTCTCATGTCTTTGGTGAAGCTGGGAGCAGGGCAGGTCAGTGGAGTGTCTCAGGAGAAAACGAACCAGCAGATGAAGTGAGGGGCAACAGTGTCTTCTGCTGGCCGGCTGTGTATCAACTCTGAAGCTCTCTACCCTCCACTGAGAAGACTCTTAGATCCCAATCCTTTATGGTCTCAAGATCAAGTTTCAGATGCAGGGATAAGACAGACGTCAACCTACTTGGATAGCTTTCCAAGCAGGTCTTACTAAGCCAGGGAGACTTAAGAGGTGCTCCTCTTGAGGAGTGAGCTGCCTGGCCTGGCCATGTGGGGTGTGCACGGCTCCAGTTCAGGGCCACCGAGCCCCTAGGCTATCATGACAATGCATCTAGAATGCTGCAGCCCAGCCCCGGGACCAGGGGGAGTGGAACCTTCACTTCACCGCCATGCTGCTTCAGTGTGGTCCACAGACAAGCCATTCCCTCTCACTGTACCTGGCAGAGTGCAAATCCTCCTCCCACAGGCAGAGCCAGCCCTTCTGTGAGCACTAAACTAAGTCTCTGAGGAGAGTTTGTTAGATTCAATCTGTGGAGTAGGGCTGGGGGCTCTGAAAAGTGGCCCTAACATTTTCTCAGTGTTTCTTAATGCTTTAACAAAAATTAAAGATGAAAGCTCCAGGACAAATCTTTCTACAACCAAGTAATATTTTTTGAAAATGAATTGGAATGTCATAAAATAAGTAGTTAACCTATTATTTAAATCAATCTTACAGACCCTTACTGATAATTTTAGAGAAGTTTTAGATTCACAAGAGAACTGAGAGAAAGATAGAGAAATTTTCCATATACTCCAGCCCCCAAACAACATGTTACCATTGGTGAACCTGCACTTTTGCATTGAAATTACCCAGATCCATAGTTGGTTTCCTCTTGGTGTTGTGCATTCTGTGGGTTTGGAATAATAAGCTATGACACTGAGCTATCATTTTAGTATCATGGAGAATATTGTTGCTGCCCTATAAATCCTCAGTCCTCAGTCTATTCACCATCTTCCCAGCCCCTAATAACTAGGGCTGGGTATTTATTGTTTGATGAATCTATACTTTTGCCTTTTCTGGATTATAATATAGTTGGATGTAACTTTTTTAGAATGACTTCTTCCACTCAATGTTTAGTTGCTGAGTCATGTCCAGCTCTTTGCGAACCCATGGACTGCAGCACGGCGGGCTTCCCTGCTCTTCGCCATCTCCCAGAATTTGCTCAAACTCATGTCCATTGAGTCGGTGATGCTGTCCAACGATCTCACCCTCTGTCGCTCCCTTCTCCTCCTGCCCTCAGTCTTTCTGAGCACCGGGATCTTTTCCTATGAGTCACCTCTTTCACTGAATAATATGTATTTATGGTTTCTCCATGTCTTTTCATAACTTGAATAGCACATTTCTTTTTAATGTTGAATAATATTTCATCATCTGGATGTACTAGCGTTTATTACCACTTTTCTACTAAAAGATATTAGTTCCTTCTAAAATTGGCAGTTATGAGTGAAACTGCTATAAATATCCAGGTGAAAGTTTTTATGTGGATATAGATATTTAACTCCTTTGGGTAAATATCAAGGAGAATGATGGCTGATTCCTCTTCTTAGATCACAGCATTGTCATGACGAAGGGCCTTGTGTAACTCAATGAAGCTATGAGCCATGCCGTGCAGGGCCACCCAAGACAGGCGGGTCATAGTGAAGAGTTCTGACAAAGCGAGGTCCACTGGAGGAGGAAATGGCAACTCCCTGAAGTATGCTTGCCTAGAGAGCTCCATGAACAGTATGAAAAGGCAAAACAATATGACACCGGAAGATGAGCCCCTCAGATCAGAAGGTGTCCAATATGCTGCTGGGGAGAAGTGGAGGGCAGTTACTATGAGACGGGTGGGTGGCCTCGCTGACCCAGTAGACATAAACTTGAGCAAACTCTGGGAGATAGTGGAGAACAGAGGAGCCTTGCACGCTGCAGCCCACGAGGTCACGAAGAGTCAGACACGACCAAGTGACTGCACAGCAATAACGACATTTAGTTTGTGAGACACCACCAAACCCCCTTCCATGATGACGGCAGCACTGGCACTCCCACCAGCGGCAAATGAGCAGTCCCGTTGCTCCATACCCTCACTGGCATTTGGTGATGTCAGGGTTCTGGATTTCGACTGTTCTAAGAACTGTCTTGTACTTTTCTGGAAATGATTTTTCATTGATGCTACAGAATCAATTCCTATATTAAGAAGCAAGGAGCCTTATAACTCTTACAGATTCCTTTCTAGTTTCATGTTTCTGTTGGTTTATTAGATCCAGCCCTTTATTCTTACTTGCTAGATACTTGTCATTGTACATTTTGGTAAAATTATGGAAATTAATACGTGAATGGCAACTTATGCTATCCTAGTTTTAAAGGCAAAATTTTTCATACAAATTTCTTAGAAGCTATACAATAATTATGGAATCAATATTTAACTTAGAACTATAAATAAGTACATTTCCAGTTGACAATAACAAAACTTTATTTGAGAGAATGAAAGACTCAAATATATCACATAATGTAATGAGGCTTTTTTCCACTTCTTTTCTGTTTCTTCTATTTAAATTCAATGTGAAGGTAATTCAGATCCATGGTTTAAAAAAATAAATGATATATAATCAAAATTACTTTCCATCCCAAACCCAGTACAATAATTCCTGCTCTTAGAAGAAATCCATTTATATAATTCAATAGTATAATTTAAAGCAGAGCTTTTAAAAGAGATTTGATTAGAAAATATTTTTTGCAAATATTTAGATAACTATTTTATATCTCTGCTCCAAAAAAACAAACAAATGCTTCAATAAATCCTCTTTGCTTGCTAAATTACATTTAAACTCCTTTGCTTAGCATTCAAAATCTCTACATTCTGACCTTAATTTGTCTTTTCAGCAGATCTCCAAACTGCTTTTTATATGTATGCAGTGCACTCATCAAACTGAATATTCTATGAAGCTATTCATGTATTTTTAATCTGTTGAAAACCTTTCTCTTTAACTAACCATCAAAATGCCTCAAGCTTCCTAAAGTATACTGGATACCACAGAAGACCGTGTTTTTACCTACTATGAATATCCATAATACAAATGGGTACACATTATAAAGTGAATGAATACATCTTTGACAAGGCACCACACATAATAGTTTCTTGTGTTATAGTTATATTTGTATTCATGGTTGTATTTGCCCTTTAACAGAGTATAAACTCTCAGAAGCATCCCAGTATTACTTATTTTCCACACCAGAGCACCAACTGGAGCAGACAAAACATACATTAATCTTTGATTTACACAATAAAGACTAAGATCTTCACTTTAGCTCTTCCTTGGGGAAAAATTTTCTATTAAAAAAATCACCTGCAAATTAGCAAATGGTGAATACTTTTCATATGCCTTTAGATGTGCCTACAGTGGTACATGGATTCTCCTTTTACAATAGCTAGTGCAGTGTCAGAGAAATGGAAGAAGGTTTGAGACATCAATTTAGAAAGTGTCATACTGAGCTTGTAATGGCTTACTTGAAGCTCTTTAATTTTTTATTTTCTGTTTTTAGTGCTTATTATTCTTTAATATTTTAAAACTATCCATTAGATGATGATCTTTTAAAGAAATATGACGATATGGAATCATGAAATTTCATAAGTTTCCATCTTTACCTGGCATAGGTAACATTGATACAAAGCCCATGGTATTCAAAAGTTGTTTTAACACTCTTATGGACCTGTCCTCTCTATTTATCTCTACTCTGAAAACTTTAGGTGGGTACTCATCTTTCCTTGTCCTTTTACAACCTGAAAGTGAAAGAGTTTTAGGTTTTCTCTTCTCTCTGGCTTTTGGCTCCTTCTCACAACATGACTGGAAGTGAACGTGCAGGGCGGCCCCTCGGGGTTGCAGCGATGAGGCACCTGCGGCGCCGCCGACCACTGGTCCCTGCGCTGCGCTGCGCTGTCTCCTGCGCGCCCGACCTCTCCACCCCGCGGGCTGCAGTCAGTCGGCCAGGCTCCTCTGTCCGTGGGAGTCTCCAGGCAAGAATACGAATGTCAGCAAAGGAAGGCTATTCTGAATTTATGATTCCTTATAGTTTGTAACTTTAAGTTTAAGCATATTTGGGAGTTCGTGTAAAAAAATAAATAAATACAAACAAACAAACAAAAAAAAAAAGTTTAAGCATAGTGTTATGGGCCGTGTGGACCCCAGCCTCTTTTCCACGTAAAGCAGCAAGGTAGTGTAAGGACTGTTTATATGCAGGATACCAAAGACAGTCATGGTCCAAAGTGTGCAACCCTGTCAGTACTGCCACTAGGTGCTCAGGCTTGCCCTGGATAAGTACATGTGGAATACTGTATGTTCCCTCGAAGGGAAGTGGGACGGGGTTACCAGGTTACTGCCCCTTCAGGTGTGCTTAGATGCCTACCTCTAAGTAACCGTCAACTCATAACCATGCCTTTATTGGCACAGTTCTCTGACCAAGCAAAGGAAGCTACTGAGTATATGCTCAAATCCTTTCAAGGCATAACTATGATTCCTATATAGTATCTGGGAATATTTATCTAGATATATCTCTGTGTATCTAGCTATATTTATATGTGTTTGTGTATGTAGATAACTATGTATGCATACAGTTAGATGCAATGGTTAGCTAACTTAACTATAGATACATACGCACACACACACACCTATGTATCAGTTCAGTTTAGTTCAGTCGCTCAGTCATGTCCGACTCTTTGTGACCCCATGAATCGCAGCACACCAGGCCTCCCTGTCCATCACCATCTCCCGGAGTTCACTCAGACTCACATCCATCGAGTCCGTGATGCCATCCAGCCATCTCATCCTCAGTCGTCCCCTTCTCCTCCTGCCCCCAATCCCTCCCAGCGTCAGAGTCTTTTCCAATGAGTCAACTCTTCGCAGGAGGTGGCCAAAGTACTGGAGTTTCAGCTTTAAAAGAAAAAAATTCCAAAGAAATTCCTTCCAAAGAAATCCCAGGGTTGATCTCCTTCAGAATGGACTGGTTGGATCTCCTTGCAGTCCAAGGGACTCTCAAGAGTCTTCTCCAACACCACAGTTCAAAAGCATCAATTCTTCAACACTCAGCCTTCTTCACAGTCCAACTCTCACATCCATACATGACCACAGGAAAAACCATAGCCTTAGACATATATGTATGCAGTTAGATACATATAGTTAAGCCCTGATTTAACTTTCCAAGAACACATTAAACCACAGTCAGTCAGATCCAGAGGAATGTAATTGCCGTGTGTCTTCAATGTTCTCCCATGTTTTAGTGTTTATTATAAGTAATCAGTATAACGTTAGGACAGTTTTGATGTTTTTCCCGTGGTATTATGGCCTCTAAACAACAACAAAAAAGGAAATCTTCCTCTCCTTCTTACTGAAATTCCCAGTGAGGCTAAATAGATAAAGAATAATCGATAAGAACCCAAATGTGCCTCTATAGCTGCTGGAACACTTACTATTCTAATTCAAACTCTGGAAAACCTGGATCATTACACCAGCTGGGCTTGTGATCGAGTAGTGCTCTAGGAAGGGACTTCTTACTAACCATTAAAACCTTCATCCAGATCTTCGGGTGCTACTGCCATCTGATAATAGGTAGAGAACTGGTCAGCACTGCGGCATGGTGTAGAAGCTGGTCCCTGTGATCCATAGTCATACATCTGAGTGGAGAAGGAACTAGAGAAAGGGAGCTTGTAGAGCCTCTTGAATCAGCCTGAGTCAGCCTGCTGACTGAGTTCTCTAAGACAGGGAGCAAAGTATGGATTACTGCCTTCAACTCATGGTGTCTACACCTGCTGGGCACTGCAGTTTACTAGATGACGCAAAATCAGTGTACCTGATTAACTCCTGCTTCCTAATTTGTACACATGTGCAGAATGGAAAGAGCAACCTTTGGGTCAGAAAGTTAACTTTCTCCCCTTTCATGATATGCTAGACACTGAAGACTGTATACACAGGAGAAAACAGTGTGTACATTATTAACAGTGTTTTCTTTCATCTAAGTAATGATTTAAAAAGAGGAAATCAACTTCAGAAGAAGAAATGAACAACTTTTAAGTTTGCTTTTATTTTTGTGTCTAGTCAAGGGTATGATTTTTCCTGTGGTCATGTGTGGATGTGAGAGTTGGACTGTGAAGAAGGCTGAGCACCGAAAAATTGATGCTTTTGAACTGTAGTGCTGGAGAAGACTCTTGAGAGTCCCTTGGACTTCAAGGAGATCCAACCTGTCCATTCCGAAGGAGATCAGCCCTGGGATTTCTTTGGAAGGAATGATGCTAAAGCTGAAACTCCAGTACTTTGGCCACCTCATGATCAGAGTTGACTCATTGGAAAAGACTCTGATGCTGGGAGGGATTGGGGGCAGGAGGAGAAGGGGACAACAGAGGATGAGATGGCTGGATGGCATCACTGACTCGATGGACATGAGTCTGAGTGAACTCCGGGAGTTNCGGAGGCCTGGTGTGCTGAGATTCATGGGGTCGCAAAGAGTCAGACATGACTGAGCGACTGAACTGAACTGAACTGAAGTTGAATAACAGTACTGACAGAGGCTTTTATATAACAGTGATTATTGTTTTGCATTTCTTAGCTTGAAAACAATTGCTGAGTTCTTTGATTATTTAAGATCTTTATCTAATATTTTTAAAAAGTAATTAAGGAGTATTTTTTTCTTATCAGGAAAATAACTACTTAAGATTCAATACTGAAATATGGACTACATATAAAAAAAAGGTAAACTTAAGATTCTGTCCTTTTGCTTCTTGGTTTTATATATTATGGTATGAAAATACTGTTGAATAATGTTTCAGTGTTCAGCAACTTTGCTACTTTATGAAAAATATCACTAGAAAGTTTGTGTTATATGTACTTATAACTTACAGCTATGTTAGCTTGTCTGCTAACATATTTGTAAATGACAGTCTTCACTTCTCTGCCTCTTAGTATTTTCTATAAAAAGAAGTTATCAATTTGGTGAAAAATTACAGTTAGCATAGGTTGGTGAAATTAAACTAGGAATAATAATGACAGAGAAAGATAACTTCTTGTCTTTTTAAAAGATTTTTAAGCCTTACTGTTAATTATATTAATGTAAATATTATGTTAATGATTTCTCTCAGTTAAAATGTAAATTTGTTATTGAGTCTTAACATGGAATAGTACAGTTACTCTTTATCTTCTGTACTATGTGTCCATTAGTAGAGGCTCTGTACTTTTCCAATATAGTTGTTTGTTTTTATGTTGACTATATCATGTCCTCAATTGTTTAAGAAAAACATTTTTTTTTATTGTGAATGTGCTGTTTCCTTAACATTATGTCCCTCTCTTCTATGACAGTAAAATATGTTATTTTTCCTTTATTTAAATAGGAATCAGTGTTTCAGTATCAGTCATAATCCAGTATAACTCAGTTATAAATCTTCTTTGAAAACTCTTCATTCTTGAGTTTTGAGTTTCAACCCTAAATTAAAACNTTTAAGAAAAACATTTTTTTTTATTGTGAATGTGCTGTTTCCTTAACATTATGTCCCTCTCTTCTATGACAGTAAAATATGTTATTTTTCCTTTATTTAAATAGGAATCAGTGTTTCAGTATCAGTCATAATCCAGTATAACTCAGTTATAAATCTTCTTTGAAAACTCTTCATTCTTGAGTTTTGAGTTTCAACCCTAAATTAAAACAAATAATATCAAAATTTCCCAGTATTTTTCACAACTAAAATTATTTTTGAAATTACCTAGAGAACTCTTGGAAAATCATAAATTGGTGTTTTGGTGATAGGAGGATGCTAGAACAATTTAGGTTGATTGATACGCTCCATATTTCTAAATTAGCTCAAAATTATCTTCAAATCTGATGAGATACACATGGAAGAAATGTCAAATCAGAAGAGTTGATCATCCTTCTTTGGGTTTTTTTTTAGGTAAAATGCATTTAATACAAATGTTTTAAAGAGTGTGAACTCCAAAAGGATCCTGGGTTATTGTCAATGCCCTTGCAGTTTGGATAATATTCAGCTCTATAACAGAAAGGATAATTTGTAGATTTTCTTTCTACAGCAATGCAAATAAATTCCAATTAATGAAACATAAAACCTAATGGGTTATGAATTTTGGATTCTGTTGGGTATTAAGTAATTTTGCATCCCATCTAAACACCTTATTTTAACATTTATTGATTGTATCTATGTCTGTGTATATGTATGTATGTGAATGCATATATGTAAATAAACTGAAGTGCTTTTTGAACTATTGTAACTTCTTGAGTTATAACTTTTTCAGCTGATTTTCTCTTACTAATCAATGAGTTGAATAACATTGTTGAAATATGGTTATTTTTTATATGTATAATAGTCATGGCTTCTTTACAATATACATTTTGTTTATTGTGGTAAATATACATAAATTTTAGTGCTTTAACCAGGTCAGGTGGTCTGGTATTCCCATCTCTTTCAGAATTTTTCACAGTTTACTGTGATCCACATAGTCAAAGGCTTTGGCGTAGTCCATAAAGCAGAAATAGATGTTTTTCTGGAATTCTCTTGCTTTTTTGATGATCCAGCGGATATTGGCAATTTGATCACTGGTTCCTCTGCCTTTTCTAAAACTAGCTTGAACATCTAGAAATTCACAGTTCATGTATTGCTGAAGCCTAGTTTGGAGAATTTTGAGCATTCCTTCACTAGCGTGTGAGATGAGTGCAATTGNCTGGAGGAGGGCATGGCAACCCACTCCAGTATTCTTGCCTGGAGAATCCCCAGGGACAGAGGAGCCTGGGGTGGCAAAGAGTCGGACACAACTGAGAGACTAAGCACAGCACATTACAGTTGTTAGAGAGAGAGAAAGGGGAAAACAACCAGAAGGTGTTCCATTTGGAGTGAGACCAGATGAAGTCCCCAAGACCTAGACTGATTCAAATGCCAGGGAGGCATTGGCATAGACAGGCCAGAGAAAGGCTAGGATCCTTGGCCAGTCAGCAAAAGAAGGCCCTGCCAGCAAGGCCTTAAGTTGTAATCTCAGGCTGAATTTATGTAAGGTGAACACATGAGGGCGTGCACCCCTCATAATGGGGGTGGTTCAGAGATTCCCAAATCCTGGGCTCCTGCTCCCTGTTTTCACCTCTAGGTCCTAGCTCAGACTGAAAACGAGGCTAAAGGAGGGAGGAGATATAGGAGACTAACAGGTTCCTCTCTGAGGCACAGAAGAGCAGATACCAGTGTCGATCCCCTGAAGAAAGTAAAGGGGGAAATAGAACAGACTCAGTATATTTGAGGATTGAGTTGGGAGATAGAAGAAGTCACAATATAGGGATCAGAATGACCTCTTAGCCTGGGCACCAGGCAAGTAAAGAGCATCAATCTGTTACTCTCTGTCTTCCTCTCTCTCTCTCTCTTACACACACACACACACACACACACACACACACACACACAGGAGTTATGAGGGAGTCCCAGATATAGAGAAAGGAGCCTGAGTGAGGCATGAGACTGTCCAGCCAGGAACATTTGGGGTCAGACATGATCTCAGTCTTCATGTAATTATTACAAAAAATNACACACACACACACACACACACACACACACAGGAGTTATGAGGGAGTCCCAGATATAGAGAAAGGAGCCTGAGTGAGGCATGAGACTGTCCAGCCAGGAACATTTGGGGTCAGACATGATCTCAGTCTTCATGTAATTATTACAAAAAATAAAGACAGTAAACCTTGGTGTCTCTAAAGGGTCAGTTGATGGAAAAGGTTAACTTGATATCTCTAGTGAGATGGCTCCAGTGAAATCAAGCCAATCCCAAAGTATAGGAATCTCAAAGCCTGAACAAGATAGTTCAAACTTCAGAATAATGGGAGAGCAAGAGATAATAGCAAGGTGCACCAGTCTTGACATTAGGCACATTCACTACACACTTGCTGGCAGTGTGACCTTGGGCACGTTATATAAACTCTCTGAATTTGCTTCATCTTTCACGTAGGAATAATAGTAGTATTACTAGGTAAGAGGTAAGTAAGATGCTGGGTATGGAAGTATCTGGCACACAAAAGGTGCCTAGAAAATGTTGGTTCTATAGCTATTCATAAGGGTGTCTGAAGAACCAACTGAAGTGGGAAACTTTGGGGACCTTGAGGCAGGTTGCCCTACCTGGGAGCAGCAGCTTACTATCAGGAGATGAAACCTATGTAAGGTTGGACCTGGACTAGAGAACCTTTAGGAAACTTCCACTCCCGACAATCCATGGTCTGTCAGTCAGCAAATGCAATATATAGGGCATTGTGGGAGATACAGAAAGATTCAAGTCAAATCTCAGCTCAGTTGTCACTTCCTCAGAGAAATTTCTCCAACCATTCAGATGAAACTAGTGCCATTCTCCCAACCCTTTTCATCATCTTACCTTGTCATCATCTTACCTTTTTAAATTTTCTTCATAAATTATCAGTCTAAAATGACTATTTTTCCCATGTGTTAATTTTATGGCATGCACACACAAATAAGCTCAGTAAAATGTGTTGCTGTGATGTATAAGAAATGAACCCTGACATCAAAGAGCTTATGAAACCAGTATGGGAGTAGTTGAGGGCTCATGTGTCAAGGTTAAGGGCTCACTTCTAGCCAAGAGATATGAGTCTCAGTAGTTGCTGGGTCTTGAGTAGGGCTTTGAAGGATGAAAATTAGAAAAAGTGGAGATAAGTGAGGAGAGAGGAGTCAATGAATGATAACAGAAAGTACAGTTCTCACATTCTGAGCACCACATATTACCAGACCTGGTTCCCACTCCAGCAACAGGCCACTGAACAAGCCTGAGGAGGTTCTACTTCTGGAACAATGCTCACATCCCATTGGCAGAAGACAGGACATGTTCAGATAGTAGTCAATACTTTGGAGAAGATAACACAGGGTAATGGGATGGAACAAGATGGAGATAGAGGTGAGAGCAGCTCCTTCAGAAGTGGGCATCACAACATCATGGGGCTTTTGAGGAGGCCATGTCTGAGCTGAGATCAGAATGATAAAAAATCCAAGCACCCAGAATCTAGTCCATCCTTCTACACATGGTAATTCCCTCTACGTTCAGCCCTTGACACATTTCTCTTTCTCTGTTCTCCTCTGATCTTTCCCCAGAGTCTTTGCTTTCTCTGGTCACTCTCTACTCTACAAATCAGTCCTAACTTTCAAAGTCTCTTTCAATTTCCCTTTAGTCATTACTACCAGTTCAACAAACCAAAGGCCCCAAGTGAATCCAGAAAACCCAAGAAGTTTTTTAGAAAGGGGGAGAGAATAAGGAAAGACCATGAATCCTTAAGTCTCATTTTCCCCCCATCACCCTGGTGAAGCTGAAAAAAGAAATAGCAACCTGAAATACTGTGGGGGTTACCCTACCTAGTACATAACATGTGCTCAATACATGTTAATTCTCTTCTTCCTTGATGTTTTAAAGCATGAAGTGTCTGATCTTAATTACATGTTCATTGTAGAATGTATGGAAAACACTGTAAAGTAGAAGAAAAGAAAAATAATAACAATCACCTTTACGAAATCCCACAACACAAAATTAACAACTTGTTGACTTTTTGGTGTATTTCTTTCCAGGATCTTTTCTAGATTTCTTCTTTTTAAAGACAACTCTTTTGAGACATCATTTAAACCATAAAGTTCACCCTTTTAAAGTTCACAATATAATCTTTTTTAGCATAGTTCCCAAAGTTGTGTGATCATCACTATCTAATTTTAGAACATTTAATCACCCAAAAAAGAAACTTTGTACCCATTAGCAGTCACTCCCATTCACCTCCAACTCTCGTCCAGGCCCAAGTAGCCATTAATATACTTTCTGTCTCTATAGATGTGCCTACTCTGAGCATTTCATAAAAATGAAGTCATACAATTTGTGACCTTTTGTGTCTGGCTTCACTTAGCATGATTTCAGTGTTCATTCAAGTTGTAGTATGTATCAGTACTTCATTCTTTTTTATGGCCAGATAATATTCTTTATATGGACATGCTACATTTTGTTATCTAATCTTCAGTTGGTAAGTGCTTATGTTATTTTCATTTTTGGCTATTATGAATAATGTTGCTATGAATATTCATATACCAGTTTTTTGTGTGTGTGAATATATATTTTCATTCCTCTTGTTATATACCTAGGAGTGGATCTGCTAGGTCATATGATAACTCTAACATTTTGAAGAACTACCATACCATCAACGTTTCTTTCTTCATAGTTATGGTGATGCTGTAACACAATCACCTGTACTAGCTTTCTGAGACTTATTTTGATTTTCCCTAATTTCTTGGTGAAGTATGTTTTCAAAAATACATTCAATTCAATAAAGCATGAGATAAGCCCGGGAACTATAAACATGAAGCAAAGCTGGTCACCGCAATCAGACATCCCACAATCCAGTGGGAGAAGCAGACTCATCAAGTTAAATCCCATGTGATCTGTGCTACAGTGGGGCAATGTACTAAATGCTGAGATAGCACAGGGAAAAGAGGACAAAACTCTTACTGTGGGGTGGTAGGGAAGGCCTCCTAGGGAATATGACATTTTCAGACTCTGGGAAGATGAGTGTGGGTTCATCAGGGAGATGAGGAGAAGGTAGAGAGGGAAGAGAAGAAGGAGGGGAAAGATAAGCAGAAGCAACAAAGTATGCAAAATCATGGAAGCATGAAAGAATATGTCACCCAAGATGCTGCAAAAAGATTGCTATGACTAGAGTCTCAGGTACTTTAAGGAAAAGCGCAGTAATGATGCTGGTAATGTAGGTTGGGGCCAGATCTTAAAGGGTTTTGAATGATATGTAAAGAATTTATAATTTAACATGTATCACTAGGGGGATCTGAGGCCAGGAGTGGACAGGATTAGAATTGAAGAGTTTAAAAAGTACTTTTGAAATCAAAATATTACACATGTATATGGTTAAAAATCAAAGACCAGAAGTGTCAATATAACAACCAACCATCCCTTGCCCCATCCTTTCCCATGCCAGACCTTCTTCTCCTTTAATGGTTTCTCCTGGTAATTAGTTTCTGAATTTATTCCTATTTATGTAGTAAGCTACTATTTTTCTTTTTTCTTCCAATTTTATTGAGATATAACTGACATACAGTATTGTATAAGTAGGTGGCCTTTACACTTTGTGGATAGTTTCCTTCATCATGCAAAAGATTTTTAGGTTGATGTAGTCCCATTGGTTTATTTTTGCTTTCATTTTTCTTGCTTGGGAAGACATCCAAAAAAATATTGCTAAGACCAGTGTCAAAGAGTGTACTGCCTGTGTTTTATTCTAGAAATTTCATGGTGCTGAGCATTAAATTTATCCTTTGACTCCACTGTGAGTTAATTTTTGTATATGGTGTGTAAAAGTAGTCCAGTTTGATTCTTTTGCATGTAGTTGTCCAGTTTTCCCAGCACCATTGATTAAAGAGGGTGTCTTTTCCCCATTGTATATTCTTGCCTCCTTTGTCATAGATTGATTGTAAATGTGGGTTCATATTCTATTCTATTCCATTTATCTATGTAACTATTTCTGTGCCAATATCATATTGGTTTTGATTACTATAGCTTTGTAGCAGAGTCTGAAGTCAGGGAGCATGATGCTTTCAGCTCTGTTCTTCCCAGGATTGTTTTGCCTATTTGAGGTTTTTTTGTGTTTCCATGCAAATTTTAGAATTATTTCTTCTAGTTCTCTGAAGAATGCCACTGATATTTTGATAGAGATTGCATGGAATCTATAGATTTCCTTGGGGAGTATGGTCATTTTAACAATATTAATTCTCCCAATCCATGAGCTCAATATCTCTCTCCATCTGTCTGTGTCATCTTCAATTTCTTTCATCAATGTTTTATATTGTTCTATGTACAGGTTTTTCACTTCCTTAGTTAGATTTATTCCTAGGTATTTTATTCATTTTGAATGGGATTGTTTTCTCAATTTCTATTTCTGATGATTCATTGCTAGTGTATAGAAATGCTACAGAATTCTATGTGTTAATTTTGTATCCTACAGCTTTACGAATTCATTGATGAGCTCTAGTAGTTTATGGTGGCATCTTTAGGATTTTCATGTAGAGTATTGTCATCTGCAAATAGTGACTGTTTTACTTCTTCCTTTTCAATTTGAATCACTTTTATTAATTTTTGTTGTCTGATTGCTGTGGCTAGGACTTCCAATACTATGTTGAATAAAAGTGATGAGGGTAGAAAAACCACCATATGATCCAGCAATCCCACTCCTAGACATACACCCTGCGGAAACCAAAATTGAAAAAGAGACATGTATCCCATTGTTCACTGCAGCAGTATTTACAGTAGCTAGAACATGGAAGCAACTTAGATGTCCATCGACAGATGAATGGATAAAGAAGTTGTGGTCCATATACACAATGGAATATTACTCGGCCATAAAAAGGAACGCATTTTAGTCAGTTCTGATGAGGTGGATGAACCTAGAACCTATTATACAGAGTGAAGTGAGTCAGAAAAATAAAAATAAACATCTTATTCTAATGCACATATATGGAATCTAGAAAAATAGTACTGAAGGATTTATTTACAGGGCAGCAATAGAGAAACAGACATAGAGAATAGACTTATGGACATGGGGAGAGGGGAGGGGAGGGTGAGATGTATGGAAAGAGTAACATGGAAACTTACATTACCATATGTAAAATAGATAGCCAATGAGCTATTTCTGTATGGCTCAGGAAATTCAAACAGGGGCTCTGTATCAACCTAGCAGTGTGGGATGAGGTGGGAGATGGGGAAGGTTCAAAAGGGAGGGGATATACATATACCTATGGCTGATTCATGTTGCGGTTTGACAGAAAACAACAAAATTCTCTAAAGCAATTATCCTTCAATAAAAAAATTCAATTTAATTAAAAACAACAACAACAACAACAAAATTTTTAATTATTAAAAAAAATAAACAAACAAAGAAATGGTAACAGTGGGCATCCTTGTCTTGATCCAGATCACAGGGGAAATGCTTTCAGCTTTTTATCATTGAGTATGCTGTTGCCTATAGACTTGTAATATATGGCCTTCATTATGTTGATATGTGTTCCCTCTTTTACCCACTATGCTGAGTTTTTATCATAAATGGATGTTGACTTTTGTGAAATACTTTTTCTGTACCTATTGAGATAATCATATATTTTTATTCTTCAATTTTTAATGTGGTATATCATATTGATTGATTTGTGGATGCTGAACTTATGATAAATACCACTTGATCATGGTTTATGATCCTTTAAATGTATTGTTGAATTTGGTTTGTAACATTTTGTAGAGGATATTTGTATCTGTGTTCATCAGAGACAGTGGCCTGTGATTTTCCTTTTTTGTGTGTGGTATCTTTGTTAGGTTTTGGTATCAGGGCGATGCTGGCCTCATAGTATGAGTTTAGAAGAGTTTCTTCCTCTGCAATTTTTTGAAATATTTTGAGAAGGACAGGTGTTAACACTTCTCTAAATATTTGGTGGAATTCACCTATGAAGCCATCTGTTCATAGACTTCTTTGTTGGTAATTTTTTTTTTTTTTGCTGTTGTTTTGTTTGTTTGTTTTTAATGGTTCAATTTCATTCCTGGGAATCAGTCTGTTCATATATTATATTTCTTCTTGACTCAGTCTTGAGGGAATATACATTTCTAGAAATTTGCCCATTTCTTCTAGGTTGTCCATTTTGTTGCTCTTTGTTGTTGTTTAGTCACTAAGTCATGTCGAACTCTTTTACAACCCAATGGACTGCAGCCCACCAGTCTACTCAGGCAAGAATATTGGAGTGGGTTGCCATTTGCCAGGGGATCTTCCCAACCTGGGGACTGAACTCGCATCTCCTGCATTGGCAGGTGCATTCTTTACAGTCTGAGCAACCAGGGAAGACCTGTCTATTTTATTGGTGTATAATTTTTTATAGAAATCTCTTATATGATCTTTTGTATTTCTGTGGTGTCAGGTATAACTCTTTTTCATTTATGTTTTTATTTATTTGGGCCTTCTCTTTTTTTCTTGATGTTTCTGGATAAAAGTTTATGGATTTTAAAACTCTTTTTAAAAAACTAACGCTTAGTTTCATTGATCTTTTATGTTTTTATTCTCTATTTTATTTTTGCTCTAGTCTTTATTATTTCTTTCCTTCTACTAAATTTGGTTTTGTTTTGTTTTTTTTTTTTAAATTTTCTTTTTATTTATTTATTTAATTGAAGGCTAATTACTTTACAATATTGTGGTGGTTTTTGCCATACATTGACTTGAATCAGCCATGGGTTTACATGTATCACCCATCCCAAACCCCCCTCCCACCTCCCTCCTCATCCCATCCCTTTGGATTGTCCCAGTGCACTGGCTTTGAGTGCCCTGTTTCATGCATCAAACTTGGATTGGTGATTTATTTCACATATGGTAATATATATGTTTCAATGTTATTCTCTAAATTCATCCCACCCTCGCCTTCTCCCACAGAGTCCAAAAGTCTGTTCTTTACATCTGTGTCTCTTTTGCTGTCTCACATATAGGGCCATCATTACCATCTTTCTAAATTCCATGTATATGCGTTAATATACTGTATTTGTGTTTTTCTTTCTGACTTACTTCACTCTGTATAATAGGCTCCAGTTTCATCCACCTCATTAGAACTGATTCAAATGTATTCCTTTTAATAG
>SJYX01004794.1:229803-254171 GCA_006410675.1 Oreotragus oreotragus
CCTGTGGTCATGTATGGATGTGAGAGTTGGACTGTGAAGAAAGCTGAGTGCCACAGAATTGATGCTTTCGAACTGTGGTGTTGGAGAAGACTCCTGAGAGTCCCTTGGATTGCAAGGAGATCCAACCAGTCCATTCTGAAGGAGATCAACCCTGGGATTTCTTTGGAAGGAATGATGCTGAAGCTGAAACTCCAGTACTTTGGCCACCTCATGCGAAGAGTTGACTCATTGAAAAAGACTCTGATGCTGGGAGGGATTAGGGGCAGGAGGAGAAGGGGACGACAGAGGATGAGATGGCTGGATGGCATCACGGACTCGATGGACGTGAGTCTGAGTGAACTCCAGGAGATGGTGATGAACAAGGAGGCCTGGTGTGTTGCGATTCATGGGGTCGCAAAGAGTCGGACACGATTGAGCAACTGAACTGAACTGGGGCTACTCTTAATGGAATTTTCCAGGCAAGAATACTGGAGTGGGTAACCATTCCCTTCTCCAGGGGATCTTCCTGATCCCCGGTGGATCCCCCAGTGATCGAACCCAGATCTCCAGCATTGCAGGTGGGTTCTTTACAGTCTGAGCCATCAGGGAAGCTCTCAATTAGTGGAGATTTCACATACAGAACAATAATGAAAGAAATATGGAACTTGAAAAGATAGAACCTTAGGATGATCTGGCCTCATGGAGGTTGGAAGTGGATCCTAAGCTATTCTGGAAACCTCTGCAGCAGAATTTTAAATATTCACTCTTAGCTTTTCTTTTCCTTTTTTCAGATTCAACTCCCAGTGTCAGCTTCTTGATTTTTTGATTTCTCTAGTTCCAGTTCAGAATCCTTTCTGCACAGAATTTCCTGCCAGACCACTTTCAAGGCACCACCAAGCTGACTGACCTTTGGTCAGATGGACAACTTGATTCAACTAACCATGCTTACTATTACCCCACCTCACTGAATTCAATTACTTCCTCTCCTTTCCCTTGCTTCCACAGCACTCTCAACTTCTCTCTATTCTATCTCTGAGGCTCTAGGATTCTGGCCAGTAACTGCATTTCTCTCCCAGAAACCTGGCCTAATTTTTTTCTGCTTCCTCCAGGGCAGCTGGCATAGCCAGGTGCAATGTAAGTACTAAGTAAAAAGCATTCAACAATAATGATAATAGCATTTATCAAGTGTTTACAGTGTGACAGGCATTAAGCCCTTTGCATGAGTTAATTCATTCAATCCTTACATCAACCCTATATGGTAAATACTATCATTATCTTCACAATACTGATAAGGAAACTGTGGGTTTAGAAAAGTTAAGTAGCTTGCCCCAAATCACACAGCTAATAAAGAATGGAATGAAGCACAAGCACCCAGCTCTTGAGAATTTGCAAATTATGTGAAACTCTGAGGACTAATACTGCTCTGCTGCTAAGTCACTTCAGTCGTGTCTGACTCTGTGCGACCCCATAGACGGCAGCCCACCAGGCTCCCCTATCCCTGGGATTCTCCAGGCAAGAACACTGGAGTGGGTTGCCATTTCCTTCTCCAATGCATGAAGGTGAAAAGTGAAGGTGAAATCACTCAGTCGTGTCTGACTCTTAGCGACCCCATGGACTGCAGCCCACCAGGCTCCTCTGTCTGTGGGATTTTCCAGGCAAGAGTGCTGGAGTGGGATGCCACTGCCTTCTCTGAAGACTAATAGATCCTTAGGATTACAGTGACTCAAGCTTTGAAGAGCTCTCTATATGTTGAAATGATGTGTTAAAATGGACAGGGTGAAATATTCTAGCCCCACCTCTCACCCTCAATCCAACTGCACAAGTCTAGGAAGGGGAAGATGGGGCTTAGCAGCAGCAAATTTGGAAAACCCTTTGAACTTTCCCCTTTCCTCTCATCCTCTTCATTCAACCATTTGCCAAATGAGGTTGCAGTCACTTTCATGATAGTTTCCCCATCTTTGCCCTACTTTCCATTCTCACTGACTCTGCCCTAGTCTCAGACACCACCATCCCTTCCCTCAGTTCATTTCAGTTCAGTGGCTCAGCCGTGTCCGACTCTTTGCGACCCCATGAATCGCAGCACGCCAGGCCTCCCTGTCCATCACCAACTCCTGGAGTTCACTCAGACTCACTTCCATCGAGTCCGTGATGCCATCCAGCCATCTCATCCTCGGTCGTCCCCTTCTCCTCCTGCCCCTAGTCCCTCCCAGCATCAGAGTCTTTCCAGTGAGTCAACACTTCTCATGAGGTGGCCAAAGTACTGGAGTTTCAGCTTTAGCATCATTCCTTCCAAAGAAATCCCAGGGTTGATCTCCTTCAGAATGGACTGGTTGGATCCCCTTGCAGTCCAAGGGACTCTCAAGAGTCTTCTCCAACACCACAGTTCAAAAGCATCGATTCTTCGGCGCTCAGCTTTCTTCACAGTTCAACTTTCACATCCATACATGACCACAGGAAAAACCATAGCCTTGACTAGGCGGACCTTAGTCGGCAAAGTAATGTCTTTGCTTTTGAATATACTATCCATGTTGGTCATAACTTTCCTTCCAAGGAGTAAGCGTCTTTTAATTTCATGGCTGCAGTCACCACCTGCAGTGATTTTGGAGCCCAAAAAAATAAAGTCTGACACTGTGTCCACTGTTTCCCCATCTATTTCCCATGAAGTGATGGGACTGGATGCCATGATCTTCGTTTTCTGAATGTGTAAATTCAACATGAAGTCATTCAAAAAAGAATTGAGATTTTTAATTAACATTTGAAAGTTCTTTTGAAAGAATACATACCAGAGAATAGTTAAAGGAATCTGGAAAAAAAAGATGAAGGATGGATCTCCCTACTAGGTAATAAAACATTTACTGTTAGACTTTCTAAAACAGAATGGTATTAATGAACAGCCAGGTAGAAAAGTGAAGCAGAATAAAATCTAGACACAGAATGATAAATTGTGTTTTAAAGAGTATGAAGCATTCAAAATTAGTGGCTAGTCATGTTTTAAAAAATACTAAAGTAAATATCTGGTGGAGAAAAGAACCATCAATGTAATTGAAAGAAAGGGCAAATTGCAGGGTGGGGGGAAAAACCAGAGAAATGTTTATGTAAACAAGGGGAATTTTTTCACCAATCAAATTAATAGATAATGTATATTCAGTCATTCAGTTTGAATATATACCATGGGACTTCCAATCAAGAGTCCTAACAGTGCATTTACCCTCTGACTCAGCAGTGTTTTTTTTTTTTTTTTTAGTCATTTATCTTAAAAAAAGTCATATGTATGCACTAAGGGTATTCGTCCAGTTGATAGTATTAAGCAGTCTTACTGAGTATTTATCATTTCATCTACAGATGAAGGAGAAGTTAATGGCACCCCACTCCAGTACTCTTGCCTGGAAAATCCCATGGACAGAGGAGCCTGGTGGGCTGCAGTCCATGGGGTCGCAAAGAGTCCGACACGACTGAGAGACTTCATTTTCACTTTTCACTTTCATGCATCGGAGAAGGAAATGGCAACTCACTCCAGTGTTCTTGCCTGGAGAATCCCAGGGATGGGGGAGCCTGGTGGGCTGCCGTCTATGGGGTCACACAGAGTTGGACACGACTGAAGTGACTTAGCAGTAGCAGCATAGTAGATTCTCAAAAAATATTCATTCAATAAATGAATATGCCAAGTTTCAGGGTTCTGAGGACACACCTCAGGGCCAGGTGTTGAGAGGCAGACTGGCTCAGCTGAGCAGACATTCCCCCTTCACCAGAGGCCATCTGCTTTGATTTGCTTCATTTTTTTTTCCTGAGTTAGATTTCATTGGACCATAGGATTCTTTTAAGTGTAGAAACCACAGATGTGTTTCAGTGTTTTCATATTATAGATAAGAAGAAATTGAAACTTAAGAGAAAGGACTTGCCTTGGTCATACACATGCATGGTGCATGCTAAGTCGCTCCAGTCTTGTCTGATTTTGTGACCCTATGGACTGTAGCCTGCATGGCTCCTCTGTCCATGGGATTCTCCAGGCAAGAATACTGGAGTGGGTTGTCATGCCCTTCTACAGGGGATCTTCCTGACCCAGGGATCAAACCTGTGTCTCTTATGTCTCCTGCATTGGCAGGCGGGTTCTTTACCACTAGTGCCACCTGTGAGAGAACAGGCACTGGGGCCATGTCTGTGTGAGGCCTGGATTTCAGGCTCCCTAAACACTCCAGTGTTCTTGCCTGGAGAATCCCAGGGACAGGGGAGCCTGGTGGGCTGCCATCTATGGGGTCACATAAAGTCAGACATGACTGAAGTGACTTAGCAGCAGCAGCAGCAGCAAAGTTGTCTGAGGGTGACCTTCAGCAGCTCAAGCTCCCTCACTCAAACCTCTGTTCCTCCATCTGCAGTCTACTTAGCCTGGAGANGCCTGGTGGGCTGCCATCTATGGGGTCACATAAAGTCAGACATGACTGAAGTGACTTAGCAGCAGCAGCAGCAGCAAAGTTGTCTGAGGGTGACCTTCAGCAGCTCAAGCTCCCTCACTCAAACCTCTGTTCCTCCATCTGCAGTCTACTTAGCCTGGAGATTGCGAAGAAAGCATAACGGAAAGGAAAGAGGGGCAGAGGAGGAAAAGAAGGAAGAAAGAAAGGGTTTGCTGAACTGTATGTTCAGAAAGAAGGGAAATTTGGGAGTAGAGAATATTAGAAAAGCAGGGTTGCCTTGAATATGTTTTACTTCTGGGAGAAACTTCCCAGAGTGTGAGGTGTGAGCGAATTAGCAAAAATGGCATTATCAGGTTCTCTCACCCCACTAAGTGTGTCTGCTGCTATGGCTGCTGCATCAGCCAGGAGAGAGGCTGGGTTATGGTCGCTGGCCAGCCAGGAGAGAATAAATGTGCCTGCAGTTCCTACGGCTCCTTGAGTCTCCTTCCACCCTCTTAGCTTGCACCTTCTCTTCCATGGATTCAGCAAACAGTGCACACAGTGAGACAATTGATGCTGTGAGCAGGGTCAGCAATACACAGAGAAATGCTGCTCTTCAAGGCTGGACTAGAGAGTAAAATAAGGTGAAACTCTCAAGAGGGAGAGGATATATATATATATATATATATATATATATACATGTAGCTGATACACTTTGTTGTACAGGAGAAACTAACACAATATTGTAAAGCAATTATACTCCAATAAAAATAAATTAAATTTTAAAAAATAAGGTGAGACTGAGAAAAAAAGAATCAAATTTAACCCCAAAGGGTCCCAGTCTGAACTCCATAATGGCTCAAGGTACTTGGTGGTGCCTCTCTTACAATGTGCCCAAGTCAGAAGCCTTGGGCATCTGTGGGCAAATAAGTCCATCTACATACAGATAAATTGCACTTCATCAAAATTAAACACTTTTGTACTTCAAAGAACATTAACAGTTAAATGAACAGATATCTTACAGAATGAGAGAAATAGTTGTAAATCATATTCAAAATAAAATGCTTACAGCTCAAAGACAAAAAGTCAAATAACCCAATTCAAAAATGGGCAAAGGACTTGAACAGATATGTCCCCAAAGAAGATACACAAAGGGCAAACAAGCACAGGAAAAGACATTCAACACCACTGCTCACTAAAGAAATGCAAATCACTGAGGAAATACAAATCCACAACAGGAAACAAATTCCCACCCACTAGGATGGCTATAATTTTTTTTAAAGAGGAAAACAGCACGTGTGACAAGCTTGTGGAGAAATAGGAATCCCTGTACACACCATTGGTGGGAATATAAAATGGTGCAGCCTCTACTGAAAACACCTTGCTGCTTCCTCAAAAAGTTAAACGTAGAGTTAACATATGACTCAGCAATTCCACTCCTAAATATATACCCAGAAGAATTAAAACTGGTTTTCAAATAAATACTTTTTCACAAATGTCCATGGCAGCAGTATTCATAACAGGCAAAAGGCTGAAACAACTAGAGTGTTTATTAATAGATAAAAGAATAACCAAGTTGTACTCTATCCATACAATGAATTACTATTCAAAGATAAAAATGGAATGAAGCACTGAGCTATCTATCTATCTAGGAAACTTGGATGAACTCTGAAAGCATAAGCTGAGTGAAAGAAGCCAGACTAAAAGCCACACAATTTATGGTTCCTTTTATATGAAACATCCAGAATAGGCAAGTCCATAGAGACAGAAAAGAGATTACTGGTTGTCAGGGAATGTAGGGAGGGGTGAATGACGAGTGAATATTTAATGGATACGGGGTGTTCTTCTGGGATGATAAAATTTTGAAATGACAGAGAGGTAGTGATTGCACAACACTGTGAATGCATAAAATGATACTGAATTGTACATTTAAAGTGGTTAATTGTATATTATGTGAATTTCACTTCAATAAAAAAATCATGATAGATCACAGCTGCCCTCTGTGAATAGGAGATAAGCCATCTGAGCAGTAATTTCCTTAGATCTAGTATTGCGTGGCCTTCTGAAGTCTGAGCAAAACATTTTGTACACACTCCAAACTTAGCTTGATAAGCAATAGCAGCTACAGATGCACATAGTGTTCCATAGTTAATCTATCTGGTTATATACAATTCAAAGTAGGAAAACTAGGGCTATTCATACGTTTCTCTTTCTTACTGGAACCTTGATTTTGTTCACAGTACCCATATTCCTCTGCATGATCATGTGCTTCAAGAGATGGGTCTGATTGGTCTAAACCTATCACACAGGTATCAACCCATGGCTTATGATTGGCTTAGCCATGGGGTTGTAACATAGTTCAAACTAGTGAGATGCTTTGGGGAGCCTACGGAGGGCCCTTCTGGGATATTCTTGCTTTATAACAGCTACGTGGGAAGAGATGATCTCTCTTGTCTTCTGTGGGATGTTGTTCTACTGAAAAGGATATCCAAAGCAGTGGCAGCCATCTTGCAACAAGACTCAGGATGAAGCCACCATATGGATCAGAGAAGAGCCATAGATAACTAAGAAACCACAGGGAGGAAAGTCCTGAAATCATCTTGATACATAGCCTCATTCTCTCTTGTTCAGTCACTAAGTCATGTCTGACTCTTTGCCACCCAATGGACTGTAGCATGCCAGCCTCCTCTGTCCTTCACTATCTCCCAGAGTTTGCTCAAATTCATGTCCATTGAATCAGTGATGATATCTAATTTTTTTGTGTGTTCAATCTTTCCCAGCATCAGGGTCTTTTCCAGTGAGTCAGTTCTTCGCATCAGGTGGCCAAAGTATTGGAGCTTCAGCTTCAGCATCAGTCCTTCCATGAAGGACTGGATTCTGGGTTGATTTCCTTGAGGAATGACTGGTTTGATCTACTTGCAATCCAAGAGACTCTCAAGAGTCTTCTATGGTAAGACAATTCAAAAGCATCAATTTGGGAGCACTCAACCTTCTTTATGGTCCAACTCTCACATTCATACATGACAACTAGAAAAACCATAGCTTTGACTATATAGACTTTGTCAGCAAAGTGATGACTCTGCTTTATAATATGCTGTCTAGGTTTGTCATAGCTTTCCTTCCAAGAAGCAAGTGTCTTTTAATTTCATGGCTGCAGTCACTCTCTGCAGTGATTTTGGAGCCCAAGGAAATAAAATCTGTCACTGTTTCCAATTTTTCCCCATCTGTTTGCCATGAAATGATGGGACTGGATGCCATGATCTTAGTTTTCTGAATGTTGAGTTTTAAGCCAGCTTTTTAATTTTCCTCATTCACCCTCATAAAGAGGTCCTTAGTTTCTCTTCCTTTTCTGCCAGTAGAGTGGTTCCATCTGCATATCTGAGGTTGTTGATATTTCTCCTGGCAATCGTGATTCCAGATTGTGAGTCATCCAGCCAGGCATTTTGCACAAAGTATTCTGAATGTAAGTTAAACAAACAGGGTGACGATACACAGCCTTGTTGCACTCCTTTCCCAATTTTGAACCAGTCCGTTGTTCCATGTCCAGTACTAACTGTTGCTTCTTGACCTGGCATACAGATTTCTCAGGAGACAGGCAAGGTGGTCAGATATTCCCATCTCTTTCAGAATTTTTCATAGTTTGTTGTGACCCATACAGTCAAAGGTTTTAGTATAATCAGTGTAGCAGAAATAGATGTTTTTCTGAAATTCCCGTGCTTTCTCTGTGATCCATCAGATGTTGGCAATTTGATCTCTGGTTCCTCTGCCTTTTCTCAATCAGCTTGTACATCAGGAAGTTCCTGGTTCACAAACTGTTGAGGCCTAACTTGAAGGGTTTTGAACATAACCTTACTAGCATGTGAAATAAGGGCAAATGTATGGTAGTTTGAACATTCTTTGGCATTGCCCTTCTTTGGGATTGGAATGAAAACTGACTTTTCCTGTCCTGTGGCCACTGCTGCTCAGTTCAGTCGCTCAGTCGGGTCCAACTCTTTGCAACCCCATGGACTGCAGCATGCCAGGATTCCCTGTCCATCACCAACTCCCAGAGTTTATTCAAACTCATATACATTGAGTTGGTGATACCATCCAACCATTTCATCCTCTGTTGTCCCCTTCTTCTCCCACCTTGAATCTTTCCCAACATCAGAGTCTTTTCAAATGAGGCAGCTCTTCACATCAGGTGGCCAAAGTATTGCAGTTTCAGCTTCAACATCAGTCCTTCAAATGAATGTTCAGGACTGATTTCCTTTAGGATTGACTGGTTGGACCTCCTTGCAGTTCAAGGGACTCTCAAGAGTCTTCTCCAACACCACAGCTCAGAAGCATCAATTCTTCGGCACTCAGCTTTCTTTATAGTCCAACTTTCACATCCATACATGACTACTGGAAAAACCATAGCCTTGATTAGATGTACCTCTGTTGGCAAAATAATGTCTCTGCTTTTCAATATGCTGTCTAGGTTGGTCATAACTTTTCTTCCAAGGAGTAAGCGTCTTTTTATTTCATGGCTGCAGTCACCATCTGCAGTGATTTTGGAGCCCCCCAAAATAAAGTCTGCCACTGTTTCCACTGTTTCTCCATCTATTTCCCGTGAAGTGATGGGACTGGATGTCATGATCTTTGCTTTCTGAATGTTGAGTTTTAAGACAACTTTTTCACTCTCCTCTTTCACTTTCATCAAGAGGCTCTTTAGTTCTTCTTCACTTTCTGCCATAAGGGTGGTGTCATCTGCATATTTGAGGTTATTGATATTTCTCCCAGCAATCTTGATCCCAGTTTATGCTTCATCCAGCCCAGCATTTCTCATGATGTACTCTGCATATAAATTAAATAAGCAGGGTGACAATATAAAGACTTGACATACTCCTTTTCCTATTTGGAACCAGTCTGTTTTTCCATGTCCAGTTCTAACTGTTGCTTCCTGACCTGCATATAGGTTCCTCAAGAGGAACCATCTCTTGAAGATTTTTCCACAGTTTATCATGATCCACACAGTCAAAGGCTTTGGCATAGTCAACGCAGCAGAAGTAGATGTTCTTCTGTAACTCTCTTGCTTTTTTGATGATCCAGCAAATGTTGGCAATTTGATCTCTGGTTCCTCTGCCTTTTATAAAACCAGCTTGAATATCTGGAAGTTCACAGTTCACGTATTGTTGAAGCCTGGCTTGGAGAATTTTGAGCATTACTTTACTAGCGTGTGAGATGAGTGCAATTGTGTGGTAGTTTGAGCATTCTTTGGCATTGCCTTTCTTTGGGATTGGAATGAAAACGGACCTTTTCCAGTCCTGTGGCCACTGCTGAGTTTTCCAAATTTGCTGGCCTATTGAGTGCAGCACTTTCACAGCATCATCTTTTAGGATTTGAAATAGCTGAACTGGAATTCTATCACCTCTAGTAGCTTTGTTCGTAGTGATGCTTCCTAAAGCTCACTTGACTTCGTATTCTAGGATGTCTGGCTGTAGGTGAGTAATCAAATCATCGTGATTATCTGGGTCATGAAGACCTTTTTAGTACAGTTCTTCTGTGTATTCTTGCCACCTCTTCTTAATATCTTCTGCTTCTGTTAGGTCCATACCATTTCTGTCCTTTATTGAGCCCATCTTTGCATGAAATGCTCCATTGGTATCTCTAATTTTCTTAAAGAGATTTCTAGTCTTTCCCATTCTGTTGTTTTCCTCTATTTCTTTGCATTGATTGCTGAAGAAGGCTTTCTTATCTCTCCTTGTTATTCTTTGGAATTCTGCATTCAAATAGGTATATCTTTCCTTTTCTCCTTTGCTTTTCACTTCCCTTCTTTTCATAGCTAAGGCCTCCCCAGACAGCCATTTTGCTTTTTTGCATTTCTTTTCCATGGGGATGGTCTTGCTCCCTGTCTCCTGTACAATATCACGAACCTCCATCCATAGTTCACCAGGCACTCTGTCTATCAGGTCTAGTCCCTTAAATCTATTTCTCACTTCCAGTGTATAATCGTTAGGGATTTGACTTAGGTCTTATCTGAATGATCTAGTGGTTTTCCCTACTTTCTTCAATTTAAGTCTGAATTTGGCGATTAGGAGTTCATGATCTGAGCCACCTTCAGCTCCTGGTCTTGTTTTTGTTGACTATATTGAACTTCTCCATTTTTGGCTGCAAAGAATATAATCAGTGTGATTTTGGTGTTGACCATATGGTGATGTCCACGTGTAGAGTCTTCTCTTGTGTTGTTGGAAGATGGTGTTTGCTATGACCACTGTGTTCTCTTGGCAAAACTCTATTAGCCTTTGCCCTGCTTCATTCTGTACTCCAAGGCCAAATTTGTATGTTGCTCCAGGTGTTTCTTGACTTCCTACTTTTGCATTCCAGTCCCCTATAATAAAAAGGACATCTTTTTTGGGTGTTAGCTCTAAAAGGTCTTGTAGGTCTTCATAGAACCATTCGACTTCAGCTTCTTCAGCATTACTGGTTGGGGCATAGCCTTGAATTTCTGTGATACTGAATGGTTTGTGTTGGAAAAGAACAGAGATCATTCTGTCATTTTTGAGACTGCATCCAAGTACTGCATTTTGGACTCTTTTGTTGACCATGATGGCTACTCCATTTCTTCTAAGGGATTCTTGCCCAAAGTAGTAGATATAATGGTCATCTGAGTTAAATTCACCCATTCCAGTCCATTTTAGTTTGCTGATTCCTAAAATGTTGATGTTCACTCTTGCCATCTCCTGTTTGACCACTTCCAATTTGCCTTGATTCATGGACCTGACATTCCAGGTTCCTATGCAATATTGCTCTTTACAGCATCGGACCTTGCTTCCATCACCAGTCACATCCACAACTGGGTGTTGTTTTTGCTTTGGCTCCATCCCTTCATTCTTTCTGTAGTTATTTCTCCACTGACCTCCAGTAGCATATTGGGCACCTGCTAACCTGGGGAGTTCATCTTTCAGTGTCTTATCTTTTTCCTTTTCATACTGTCCATGGGGTTCTCAAGGCAGGAATACTGAAGTGGTTTGCCATTTTCTTCTCCAGTGGACCACATTTTGTCAGAATTTTTCAAATTTGGTTTTCAAAATTTGCTAGCATATTGAGTGCAGCACTTTTACAGCATCATCTTTTAGGATTTTAAATAGCTCAGCTGGAATTCAATCACTTCCACTAGCTTTGTTCATAGTAATGATTACTGAGGCTCACTTAACTTCATACTTAGGATATCTGGCTCTAGGTGAGTGACCACACCATTGGGGTTGTCTGGGTCATTAAGATCTTTTTTGCATAATTCTTCTGTGTACTTTTGCCACCTCTTCTTAATCTCTTCTGCTTCTGTTAGGTCCTTACTGTTTCTGTCCTTTATCATGCACGTCCTTGCATAAAATATTCTCTTGATATCTCCAGTTTTTTGAAGAGGTCTCTGATCTTTCCCATTCTATTCTTTTCCTCTATTTCTTTGCATTGTTCATATAAGAAGGTCTTCTTATCTCTCCTTGCTATTCTTTGGAACTCTGCATTCAGTTGGGTATATCTTTTTCTTTGTCCCTTGCCTTTCACGTCTCTTCTTTCCTCAGCTATTTGTAAAGCCTCCTCAGACAACCACTTTGCCTTCTTGTATTTCTTTTTCTTTGGGATGGTTTTGGTCACTGTCTCCTATAACAAATGTATGAACCTCCATCCATAGTTCTTCAGGCACTTTGTCTACCGGATCTTATCCCTTGAATCTATTCACCACCTTCCCTATATAATCAAAAGGGATTTGATTTAAGTCATACCTGAATGGCCTAGTGATTTTCCCTACTTTCTTCAATTTCATCCTTTGTAGAAGATTCAATAGTGGCCACCCACAGCTATCCAGTCCTAATCCCTAGAAAAAAAGAGCTCTGCAGATTAATTAAGTAAAGGATCTTGAGATGAGGTGATTACCCTGGATTATCCAGGTAGGCTCTAGATACAATTATATGTATCTTTATAAGAGAAAAGCATAGGCAGTTTAGAGAGATACCCAGAGGAGAAAGCAATGTGGAAGCAGAGGCAGAGATTGGACTGATGAGGTTACAAGCCAAGGAATGGCAACACTTGCCTACAAGTCACCAGAAGCTAGGAGAGAGACATGGGACAATTCACCCCTGGAGCTTCAGAAGGGAATGTGGCAATGTCAACAGTTTAAGACTTCTGTCTTACAGAGAATAAATTTCTGTTGGTTTAAGCAACTCAGCTTGTGGTAATTTATTATGGCAGCCCTAGCGACTTCACTTTCACTTTTCACTTTCCTGCAATGGAGAAGGAAATGGCAACCCACTCCAGCGTTCTTGCCTGGAGAATCCCAGGGACAGGGGAGCCTGGTGGGCTGCCATCTATGGGGTCACACAGAGTTGGACACAACTGAAGTGACTTAGCTGCAGCAAGAAACTAGCAGACACCCTTTTGCCCACTCCATGGGCTTCCCAAGTGGCACTAGTGGTAAAGAAGCCACCTGCCATTTCAGGAGAAGCAAGAGATGTGCATTCAGTCCCTGGGTCAGGAAGATCCCCTGGAGGAGGTCATGACAACTCACTTCAGTATTCTTGCCTGGATGATCCATGGACAGAGGAGCCTGGTAGGCTATAGTCCATAGGGTCAGAAAGAGTCAGACCTGACTGAAGCAACTTAATACACATACATGCAACCACTCCACTTTTTACTTCCCTTGGGCTGATTCTCTATTGACTCATCCCAGCCTCAGTAGAGGTGGCACCCCCATCAATCAATTTCCCTGTGGTTGCCTCCCTCATCTCCTGCAGTACATATTGAGCTGGATTGTGTCTATCAGGGCTGATGAGGAGGATTTTGGTGAATTCTTCCTGCTCATTCTCCCATGTTTAGCCAACCCACCCAACACAGGAGCCCCTAGTGGCCCCATCATTTTATGTATGTACACATACTCATATAGGCCTGGTCTTCCATGGCCTCCCACTAACCTCCTGGCACCTGACTATCTCCTTATTCATTCCAAAAGGCCTGCTCCTCTGTTCTCTCCCTCTCCTCATCTTTTACCTCCCCAGAAACACACTTTACCAAGTCCCATGCAATGAGTAACTTCCAACAGAGAGGGAGTCATAGGCTCAGCTTCATCCTCTCCATGGAAGTAATAGTTTATCTTGTGTGTTGGCTTGACTGGATCACAGGTTGCCCAGCTATGTGGTCAAACATTATTGTGGTGTGTCTGTGAGGGTGTTTTTGGATGAGATTAACATTTGAATCTGTAGATTGAGTAAAGCAGATTGCCTCCTGAATGTGGGTGGGCATCATCCAATCACTTGAAGGCCTGAATAGACCAAAAAGGCTGCCATGCCCCCTCCCCTGTGCTATGAATAAGAGAGAACTCCTGCCCAAATGCTTGAGCTGGGACATCAGTCTGTATTGGCCTTCAGACTTTAACTGTAACATTGGCTCTTCTTGAGTCTAAAGCCTGCCAGCTTTCAGAGTGGCATCAGTCATCCTGGTTCTCAAGCCTTTGGACTTAAACATTAGCTCTCTTGGGTCTCCACTTTGCTGATGGCAGGTCTTGGGACTTTTCAACCTTTGTAATTGTATGACCTAATTCCTTATGATAAATCTATCTATCTATCTATCTATCTATCTATCTATGATATTGGTTCTTTTTCTCCAGAGACCGCTTACTAATATACCAAGTCACCCCTTTCCTCCTAGACATTGAGTTCCTTCTACCTTGGATGTCCTAGGATTTAGAATCAGGAGACCTGGGTTCAGATTATGACTCTACCACTGCTCTGCTATGGTCACTTGGACATTTGTCCATTGATGGCCTCTGTACATTGGTCTGTAAAGATGGGAATAATATCTGCCCTGCCACCTTGGTGGGCTACTGATGCAGTCAGCCATAAGACAATGGTGGATCCATAATAATCGGTCACATGGAACCATCTCCCAGGGACTTGGGCCCAGATATATTCAAGTTCCAGCTACAAGGACATGATTGTGCTCTGGGTTTGGCAAGCAAGCAGTTCTGACCCTGTTCTCCAAATCAATTCACACCCCTCCCCCATCTCTCTCCCTCCATCTTTCCCTTCATCCCTCCCTCCTTCAATCTCTTTAGAGATTTGCTCAAGTTTGTAACTCAGAGTGGGCCAGGTCGTCCAGCCTGTTGACTCACAAACCTGTGAATGGAGCACATTTCCAGGCAGCCTATTTGCATAAGCCTTTTTTGTAAGGTTGTTATTTACTTCTGATTGCCAATACTTCTTCCTGACTGTTTCTTATTAAAGAGATATTATTTAACACTCAAAGGGATCTGGGTCCTAGGAGCCCTGCGAGTGTTTCTAAGGCTTTGTTCCTCTCATTTTTCCATCTCTCTTCTCCTTTTCTCATTTTTCTTAGGCCCTCTTTTCTGTTTCTTATAAAAACTACCCTTGGCATCTGTTAAAAAAGAATAAGAAAGCCCAGATGGGCCCAAGGTTGGCAGAGGAGTGAAATTTGTAAAGCCTCCTCAGACAACCACTTTGCCTTCTTGTATTTCTTTTTCTTTGGGATGGTTTTGGTCACTGTCTCCTATAACAAATGTATGAACCTCCATCCATAGTTCTTCAGGCACTTTGTCTACCGGATCTTATCCCTTGAATCTATTCACCACCTTCCCTATATAATCAAAAGGGATTTGATTTAAGTCATACCTGAATGGCCTAGTGATTTTCCCTACTTTCTTCAATTTCATCCTTTGTAGAAGATTCAATAGTGGCCACCCACAGCTATCCAGTCCTAATCCCTAGAAAAAAAGAGCTCTGCAGATTAATTAAGTAAAGGATCTTGAGATGAGGTGATTACCCTGGATTATCCAGGTAGGCTCTAGATACAATTATATGTATCTTTATAAGAGAAAAGCATAGGCAGTTTAGAGAGATACCCAGAGGAGAAAGCAATGTGGAAGCAGAGGCAGAGATTGGACTGATGAGGTTACAAGCCAAGGAATGGCAACACTTGCCTACAAGTCACCAGAAGCTAGGAGAGAGACATGGGACAATTCACCCCTGGAGCTTCAGAAGGGAATGTGGCAATGTCAACAGTTTAAGACTTCTGTCTTACAGAGAATAAATTTCTGTTGGTTTAAGCAACTCAGCTTGTGGTAATTTATTATGGCAGCCCTAGCGACTTCACTTTCACTTTTCACTTTCCTGCAATGGAGAAGGAAATGGCAACCCACTCCAGCGTTCTTGCCTGGAGAATCCCAGGGACAGGGGAGCCTGGTGGGCTGCCATCTATGGGNTTTATTATGGCAGCCCTAGCGACTTCACTTTCACTTTTCACTTTCCTGCAATGGAGAAGGAAATGGCAACCCACTCCAGCGTTCTTGCCTGGAGAATCCCAGGGACAGGGGAGCCTGGTGGGCTGCCATCTATGGGGTCACACAGAGTTGGACACAACTGAAGTGACTTAGCTGCAGCAAGAAACTAGCAGACACCCTTTTGCCCACTCCATGGGCTTCCCAAGTGGCACTAGTGGTAAAGAAGCCACCTGCCATTTCAGGAGAAGCAAGAGATGTGCATTCAGTCCCTGGGTCAGGAAGATCCCCTGGAGGAGGTCATGACAACTCACTTCAGTATTCTTGCCTGGATGATCCATGGACAGAGGAGCCTGGTAGGCTATAGTCCATAGGGTCAGAAAGAGTCAGACCTGACTGAAGCAACTTAATACACATACATGCAACCACTCCACTTTTTACTTCCCTTGGGCTGATTCTCTATTGACTCATCCCAGCCTCAGTAGAGGTGGCACCCCCATCAATCAATTTCCCTGTGGTTGCCTCCCTCATCTCCTGCAGTACATATTGAGCTGGATTGTGTCTATCAGGGCTGATGAGGAGGATTTTGGTGAATTCTTCCTGCTCATTCTCCCATGTTTAGCCAACCCACCCAACACAGGAGCCCCTAGTGGCCCCATCATTTTATGTATGTACACATACTCATATAGGCCTGGTCTTCCATGGCCTCCCACTAACCTCCTGGCACCTGACTATCTCCTTATTCATTCCAAAAGGCCTGCTCCTCTGTTCTCTCCCTCTCCTCATCTTTTACCTCCCCAGAAACACACTTTACCAAGTCCCATGCAATGAGTAACTTCCAACAGAGAGGGAGTCATAGGCTCAGCTTCATCCTCTCCATGGAAGTAATAGTTTATCTTGTGTGTTGGCTTGACTGGATCACAGGTTGCCCAGCTATGTGGTCAAACATTATTGTGGTGTGTCTGTGAGGGTGTTTTTGGATGAGATTAACATTTGAATCTGTAGATTGAGTAAAGCAGATTGCCTCCTGAATGTGGGTGGGCATCATCCAATCACTTGAAGGCCTGAATAGACCAAAAAGGCTGCCATGCCCCCTCCCCTGTGCTATGAATAAGAGAGAACTCCTGCCCAAATGCTTGAGCTGGGACATCAGTCTGTATTGGCCTTCAGACTTTAACTGTAACATTGGCTCTTCTTGAGTCTAAAGCCTGCCAGCTTTCAGAGTGGCATCAGTCATCCTGGTTCTCAAGCCTTTGGACTTAAACATTAGCTCTCTTGGGTCTCCACTTTGCTGATGGCAGGTCTTGGGACTTTTCAACCTTTGTAATTGTATGACCTAATTCCTTATGATAAATCTATCTATCTATCTATCTATCTATCTATCTATGATATTGGTTCTTTTTCTCCAGAGACCGCTTACTAATATACCAAGTCACCCCTTTCCTCCTAGACATTGAGTTCCTTCTACCTTGGATGTCCTAGGATTTAGAATCAGGAGACCTGGGTTCAGATTATGACTCTACCACTGCTCTGCTATGGTCACTTGGACATTTGTCCATTGATGGCCTCTGTACATTGGTCTGTAAAGATGGGAATAATATCTGCCCTGCCACCTTGGTGGGCTACTGATGCAGTCAGCCATAAGACAATGGTGGATCCATAATAATCGGTCACATGGAACCATCTCCCAGGGACTTGGGCCCAGATATATTCAAGTTCCAGCTACAAGGACATGATTGTGCTCTGGGTTTGGCAAGCAAGCAGTTCTGACCCTGTTCTCCAAATCAATTCACACCCCTCCCCCATCTCTCTCCCTCCATCTTTCCCTTCATCCCTCCCTCCTTCAATCTCTTTAGAGATTTGCTCAAGTTTGTAACTCAGAGTGGGCCAGGTCGTCCAGCCTGTTGACTCACAAACCTGTGAATGGAGCACATTTCCAGGCAGCCTATTTGCATAAGCCTTTTTTGTAAGGTTGTTATTTACTTCTGATTGCCAATACTTCTTCCTGACTGTTTCTTATTAAAGAGATATTATTTAACACTCAAAGGGATCTGGGTCCTAGGAGCCCTGCGAGTGTTTCTAAGGCTTTGTTCCTCTCATTTTTCCATCTCTCTTCTCCTTTTCTCATTTTTCTTAGGCCCTCTTTTCTGTTTCTTATAAAAACTACCCTTGGCATCTGTTAAAAAAGAATAAGAAAGCCCAGATGGGCCCAAGGTTGGCAGAGGAGTGAAACTCACCTTGGGGACCTCTCGTTAATTACTGCTATATCTAGTCTCCCTGGGCTTCATACTCACACAGGCAGGACCCAGTTAATGCTTTGGACTGTGGGGGGACCTAGAACATTTTCCTTCATTCTCTGTTCTCAGTGTAGAATGTATAGTTAAGGCTTTCCTACAGGTACGTGAATAATAGGATAGAAATGATATAAAATTGCATTATCTGACTTACAAAAAAAGCTATTCCTGAGGCCCATGCCAGTCCCATTCCAGCTCTTGGCCTGCCTGCCTCCACAATGCAGGCACCACCCATGGTGTCCATGGATCTGATAGGGCTACGGAGGTTATGTCTTACCAAAGGGCCATCTCTAGCAGTTTGAGTTTCTGTATCTGGATCTGCCACTTCCCCAGATCAGTAACCCCGGAAGTGTCTTCTTTCTAGGAGAGAACATACCCATAGATGGAGTGTCTGAATGCAACAAGGTAACCCACCATTCATATATTTGGCACACATTTAGTAGACAGAGATGCTCTTCTTACATTTCTTTCCTTTTCCTTTTTTTCATCCCTCTCCTCATTGCCATCTTTCTCCTCAGTATTGATCTTGTTTCTTGCATCTCACCCACAAGAGCAGAATCATTCCTGCTTCTGCCTTCTGATGGCCCAGTGCTGGGGTGGCAAAGCCTTTTCAAATGTCTTCTCTTGCCTTCAATGGGTGAGTCAGTTCAGATGGTTGGCTTGCACCCCTTTCTCTAGAGTCACAGCTCTGCCTTGTTCAGCTGATATTACTAGTCATTTGCTCAAAAGCATGGCCTGAGCTCCCATCAAACCAAGCCCAGGCTAAATGCTGGGGACTTGAGGAACTGAGTCTCTGCTTTTTAACAATTCATAGTTGAGAAGACAGGCACACAAACAGGCCAGCATCATGTGAAGGAAGCACGGGGCACATACCCCAGAGTAGGGTTGGGAGGAAGACCAGAGAAGGCTTACAGGAGGAAATGAATTCTGACTTGAGATCTGAGTAAGGAACAAGAGTTAACCAGGGAAAAGGGAAGAGAAAGGGCTTTTCAGGCAGAAGGACCTGCATGATCAGAACCTAGGAAATAAATGAAAGCATGACATATTCCAGGAACTGCAAGAGGTTAAGCATGGCCAGAGCAAAGAACATAAGAGAGGATGAGGCCCATGTGCAGGGCCCAGTTGTGGGATAGTTGGTATGGAACATCAGAAATCTGAGACTTTATCCTGAAGGCTTGAGGGAACCACTGAAGGGCCAACCTCATGAATCCTTGATTTTGATCCTAAGGCAGAGAAGATGAGTGTCCCAGAGTTGCACACCTAGCTCACATGGTATAATAGCCAGATGAAACACTAAGGCTCTGGAACAAGACTGCCTGGATTGTAAACATTGTTCTGCCCCTTAATACATAAATGACCTTGGACAGGTTCTTAAATCTCCATAGACCTCAATTTCTTCATCTTTAAAATGGGGATAATTATAATACTAACCTCAGAGTTCAGTTAAGAGGATGAAATGAAATAATACATGCAAAGTACCAAATGCCTATGAAGTACTCGATGCATAGTAGCTATGAGTTTTTACTAACACACATAAATATACTCTCACTATATGCCGGGCACTGTTCTAATTATTTACTAAATATTACCTCAGTTAAACCTCACAACAACTCTATGACAGTTGACTAAAAGAAGCTACAAAAGCTTCTGGGAAAATAAAACTGATAAGGTCAGAAGTTGGCCTGAAATTGAACAAAGTTCCCATAAGGATGGAAAATCAGGAGCACTGCAACAGTCTCCTCAGAACAGAAGGTTCTGGCTGGACTGGCATGATGCCTCTGTGTGTGTGTGTGTGTGTGTGTGTGTGTGTCTGGGAATGGGGGTGTGGTGAGAGACAATGCCATGTACCAGGCCAATCCCCTTCAGCTGCAGAGCCAGCTTGACCTGTAAGTAACAGAACAGCTGGCCCCTTTCGTCTGTAATCTTGCTGGGCCTCACCCAAGTGACAGGTGAAAGCATATCACTAGCCCTGTCCCCTGTCAATGTGGTCTGTTTAGAAGGCCTGATCTGGGACCTGTCTGGACCAATACCTCACTCAGCCTGAAGAGTACTGCCCTCCTGTCTCCTTCCTCTACATAATCCTCATCTGGCCAGAGGCCCAGGTCCCCTCCCTTCCCTTTCCCAGATAGGCTGCCTCCTTCCCTGACAGGCAAGTAGTTGAAGACAAGGACAGTCCCTGGGCCTTGAAAGGGGCATGCAAAGCACCAGCCAACATGAGCCTTGTCACCTCTGTTAGCAGGACTGGCCATGTATGTGATTTGCTGCTGGGTGAGGGCTACAGGGTCGTCCGTGTCTGGGCCCAGGTCCAGGTCTCCAGCCCTCCTTCAGCCCCACCGGCTCCCAGACAAGCAGTTCATCCAGTATCCTCATTCTGAAGGGGTATAAGAGCTGGCCTGCCTCTGCTATTGCCCTGTGACTGATGTGCCCACCACACAATCTAATGCCAGCAGAGGCACAACAGGACACACCAGAACCCAAGGTTGTATAAGCCAGTACATGAGAAAAGAAAGGATGCATGTCAGAGACTCATGTGCATTTGTGCAGGGTTATGTGTCTCTCTGTGTGTGCACCTGTGTATCTTTGTGTCTGGAGTTGTTTTTCTGTGCCACTGTGTGAACACGTGCTTGTGTTGCCCTGCATCTCCATGCATGACCATAATCAGCGTATCTTTTCTTTTTCTTTTTTCTTAAGTATAGTTGATTTCACAATGTTGTGCTAGTTTCAGGTGTACAGCAAAGTGACTCACATACACACACACATATATATATGTTAATTATATATTCCTTTTCAGATTATTTTCCATTATAGGTAATTACAAGATATTGAGTATAGTTCCCTTTGCTATACCAAGTAGGGCCTTGTTTTTATCTATTTTAAATATAGTAGTATGCTGGGAAAACTGGTCAACCACTTGTAAAAGAATGAAACTAGATCACTTTCTAACACCACACACAAAAATAAACTCAAAATGGATTAAAGATCTAAACATAAGACCAGAAACTATAAAACTCCTAGAGGAGAACATAGGCAAAACACTCTCCGACATAAATCACAGCAGGATCCTCTATGATCCGCCTCCCAGAATACTGGAAATAAAAGCAAATTTAAACAAATGGGATCTAATTAAAATTAAAAGCTTCTGCACAACAAAGGAAACTATAAGTAAGGTGAAAAGACAGCCTTCGGAATGGGAGAAAATAATAGCAAATGAAGCAACTGACAAACAACTAATCTCAAAAATATACAAGCAACTTATACAGCTCAATTCCAGAAAAATAAACGACCCAATCAAAAAATGGGCCAAAGAACTAAATAGAATAACAACTTCCTCATGTTAAAGATGTGGGGTTATGGACATTTTCGCAAAAGTTTCTTCTTACACAGCAAAATAAGAAATGGCATGAGAAATCCTGGCAGAAAAAGGGAAAAACATCAAGACTTCTGCATTATTTTCAGAATATATTTATGATTATCATCCATCTACTGGTTTTACGATGCTGATAAAATAACTTTTTTTTTAGTGCTTTCCAACTTCTTCCCTTAGCAAATATTGATAGCACCATCCTCTAAATTTAAGCTGAATAAAGACATTTAAGAATTCTTGCACATGGTGTTTCAAGCATTCATAAAAGTTTTAAAACCGAAACATTTAAATATTGGGGGGCTTCTAAAGGAATCCTATCTATCACTTTGTGAAATGAAAGGAAAAATGATCCTATTTAAAATTCTTTTATTATTTCCTTGTACCTTCGTAAAAAGGGTGTTAGAACTAAGGGTTCAAGTGAGTTCATTAAAATATTTCAGGTCTGTTTCACCTTCCAGAGTTCCTTAGCTGTTTCAAGACCTCTAGTGTCCCTGAAGTCTTCTCTTCCTCCTGTCTGCAGGTTTGATCACTCACTCTCTCTTCCTTAAAATGTAGGGCCCGTGGCATTGAAACATGTATACTATCATGTAAGAAACAAATCGCCAGTCTATGTTCAATGCAGGATGCAGGATGCTTGGGGCTGGTGTATGGGGATGATCCGGAGGGATAATGTGGGGTGGGAGGTGGGAGGGGGGGTTCATGTTTGGGAGTTCATGTACACCCATGATGGATTCATGTCAATGTATGCCAAAACCAATACAGTACTGTAAAGTAAAATAAAGTAAAAATAAAAATAAAAAAAAATATATAGTAGTATGTATCTCTAATCCCAAACTCATAATTCATCTTCTCCCTTTCCCTGTTGGTAACCATAACATTATTTTCTATGTGTGTGAGTCTGTTTCCGTTTTGTAAATAAGTCCATTTGTATCATTTTTTTAGATTCCACAGATGATGGATATATGATATTAATTTTTCTCTTTCTGACTTACTTCATTCTGTATGTGATTGTCTAGGTCCATCCATGTTGCTGCAAATGGCATTATTTTGTTCTATTTATAGCTGTATAGTGTTCCATTCTGTATGTATACCTCATCTTTTACATCCATTCATCTACCAATGGATACTTAGGTTGCTTCCATGTCTTGACTATCAAAAATGGTGATGCTATGAATATTGAAATGCATGTATCTTTTTTCTTTTTTGTTAAATTATGAAAGTATGATAAAACATTTACAGAAAATTAAAAAATATAGAAGAAACTTACATACAATTCCACTATATATTGTAATTATTTTAAGTAGCTAAATTCATATTTTTAGTTAGAGTTTCAATATCAAACTCAAAAATTAATAGAATGAGTAGACAGAAAAGTAGAAGGATATAATAAACCTAAAAAGCACTATGAACCAACTCATCATAATTAAGATTTATACAAATTTCACATAGCAGTAAGATACAAATTCTACTCAAGTTCCCATAGACTATAAACCAGGAGATACTGAAACATATCCGGGGACATAACACAAGGTGCAAAAATTTCATAATCTAAAGATATTGAAATCGTAAGTCTGTTCTCTTATCACTGGGGAATTATGTTAGAAATCAGTATCAAAAGATATTTGAAAATAACCCACATAATTTCAAGTGCAATGTGGCATTTATCAAGAGAGATCTTTGACTTAGCTATCGAAAGCCTCAATAAAGTTAAAAGAATGAAAAAACACAGAGGGTGACTGCAGAGAACAAAGCATTTAAATCAGAAATCAATATCAAAATGAGAGATTAATATCAAAGATACTTTTAAAATCTAAATAAGGATGCATGTATCTCTTTGAATTAAAGTTTTCATCTTTTCCAGCTTCATAGAGCTGGGAAGTTATATGAGAGCAAGGAGTGGACTGGCTAGTTCATATAGTAACTAGTTTTAGTTTTTTAGCACATTTTAACACACATTTTGAGGAACATTCTGCTGGAGCCATTGAACACATTATGCCCAGACAGCTGCTGGCTTATGACAAAAAAAACACTGTTTTTATCATCAGGGAATGGACTCTTCTGACATCCCTGATCCTCCCTTCACTCCTGAATTCCTTCATAAATCTCCATCACAGCTGGGGTCACCAATAAAGTGAGGTGAAGTGGGTAAGTTCAGGGATGCCCTTTTCTATTTTTTCTAATAAAGCATTAATGTGACTTTATTGCTATTTCTATAGTGCAGGGCCAACAGTTTTACTTGATTTTATGCATCTTTTTTGGTGTGCATAAAATACATCCATAATGCATATTTTATGATTTCCAATTTTGTTTCAGTTTTATTGAGAAATAATTGACATACATCACTTTACAGGTTTAAGGTATACAGCTTATGGTGTGATTTAATTATATTGTGAAGCATTTTCCACAATAGGTTCAGCTAACATCCANACATCCATAATGCATATTTTATGATTTCCAATTTTGTTTCAGTTTTATTGAGAAATAATTGACATACATCACTTTACAGGTTTAAGGTATACAGCTTATGGTGTGATTTAATTATATTGTGAAGCATTTTCCACAATAGGTTCAGCTAACATCCATTATCTCATATATGTTGTTCAGTTGAACAGTCATGTCTGACTCTTTGGGACCCCATGGACTGCAACACACCAGACTCCCCTGTCCTTCACCATCTCCCAGAGCTTGTTCAAACTCATGTCCATTGAGTTGATGATGCCATCTCATCCTTTCTCACCCCCTTCTTCTCCTGCCTTCAGTTTTCCCCAACATCAGGGTCTTTTCCAATGAGTTGGCTCTTCACATCAGATGGCCAAAGTATTGGAGCTTCAGCTTCAGTACTTCCAATGAATATTAAGGGTTGATTTCCTTAGGATGGACTGATTGGATCTCCTTGCAGTCCAAGGGACGCTCAAGAGTCTTCTCCAGCACCATAGTTCGAAAACATTAATTCTTCATGGTCCAATTCTTATGGTCCAGTTCTCACATCCATACATGACTACTGGAAACTCCATAGCTTTGACTATATGGACCTTTGTTAGCAAAGTAATGTCTCTGCTTTTTAATATGCTGTCTAGGTTTGTCATAGCTTTTCT
>SJYX01004795.1:8359-22945 GCA_006410675.1 Oreotragus oreotragus
AGAGTTTTTATCATAAATGGATGTTGAATTTTATCAAAGGCCTTCTCTGCATCTATTGAGATAATCATATGGCATTTATTTTTCAATTTGTTAATGTGGTGAATTACATTGATTGATTTGCGAATATTGAAGAATCCTTGCATTCCTGGGATAAAGCCTACTTGGTCATGGTGTATGATCTTTTTAATGTGTTGTTGGATTCTGATTGCTAGAATTTTGTTGAGGATTTTTGCATCTATGTTCATCAGTGATATTGGCCTGTAGTTTGCCTTCTTATCTTTCTCTTCCCTCTTTATCCCACTTGTAGAGATTGCATTATCGTTCCTAATTTATGACAAACCATGGTTGTCGTAAGCCTTTGCTCCTGTGGCATATCTCAACAACAGCTGACTAATAGATCACAGCTCTCCACCCACTGCAAATAAATGATGAAGGCAAGACATATCGTGTAGGAAGATTATCTCCAAGTCCATGAAGTGGTAGCCCCTAAATACACCATCAGGCAGGCTATCCCAGAAAGACTCATAGAACAAATTAAAGTACCTAAGTCACAAGGACTTAGATACATTCAAAACATTCAGCAAGAAAGATGGGGTGAGTTAATTCACTCAGGATAGGGTACAAGTGGGGTGCAAGGACCACATTACCTGAGGTACACAGTGTCTCTCTCTGCACTCAGCTCTCCCTGCTGGTAGTGTGGTTACTCAGACCAGAGTTGAGGTTTGAGCAAGAGGAGTGGGTGGCAAAGGATTAACTGAGCAGGCTTAGGGTGTTCAAGCTCTGTTCATTCAAAAGAGAGGACTGGCCCTTGACCAGCTCCTGGGAGGTAATCCTTGAGCCCTTGAAATATCCTGCCTGATAAGAATGTCTTGTTTACCTGGGGTCTTGGGACCTGCCAGATAGTTTATGCTAACAGTGTGATTAACAGAAGGGGCTTTTGGTCACACACCATCCGCTGGACTTCTGGGGGCTGGGAACTGAGGAGTTAAGTCATTCCCATGGGCAATCTGTGCCTATGTGACTGAACCTCAATAAAAACCCTGGACACCAAGGCTCAGTTGAATTTCCTGGTTGGCAGCACTTTGTATTTCGTGTCATACACTCTGCTAGGAGAATGAAGTGTCATCCATGTACAGTTCAACTGGGAGAGGACAGCCAGAAACTTGTGCCTGTTCTATGCACCTTTCTACTTTGCTGATTTTAACTCGTATCGTTTTGCTATATAAGTTGTAACCAAGAGTTTAACTGCTTTTCTGAGTTCCACGAGTCCTAGAAAATCATCAGATCTGAGAATGGTGTTGGGGATCCCTGACACAGGGGCCACACATGGTGGGTGCCCTGAGCCAATGTCACATACTTGTCCTCCTAGAGAGATGTGGTGTCCTTGGCCTCTGCTGTCACACGCCAATTAACCTGATGGACAGTTATGAGCTCTATTTGAGTTTTTTGGGCAGAGGACATGAGACCCACAGAGTATAACTAGTAGGTTCTCAAATTAGGAGATCTTGAATGTTAACTACTCATGTATATTTAATGACTCTTGATATTTAATCTCATGTGTATTTAATACATTATGAATAGTTAACATATTAGGTATTTCTTGCTTCCTCCGCTCCTTCTCTACTTGTGTTTAACGTGCACGTCCTACCTGCTGACTACTTATAACTTAACATGTTCCATGAATTCTGCTGATGACAATCACACATCTTGCTTAATAGCTACTGATCTGTCTTTAAACATCTTAAGATGGTTTGCCTATGTGTGTAAACTACAGGTTTCTTTATTTATTAGAGCTGAATAATCTCAAAAGCATGTGCATCACAGTGCACAGTCTGATCGGTGACTTAGGGGAGGGGAGGCACGAACACGTCACTAAGGGCTCTTGTGCTCTAGCCCCTTCGGTTCCAGAAGTGAACATGCATAGTCTCGATTCCTGGTCATGGTGGCTGCCTCCCAAAGCGCTGAGCTCCTGCTCCTTGCTTCTTGGGGAATAATGATAATTGTGATAATAACAGCAATCACACACATAGAGCTATGTTCCAGGCATTTTTTAAAAGCACTTCACATGAATTTATGCTTGACAGGAACCCTATGAGGGAGGGGCAGTTTTAATCTCATTTTTACAGAGGAGAATATAAAATGCAGATGAGTGAAGGAACTTGCTCAATATCGATAACAGTGATGATGCTACAGCTGGAGTTCAAACTCAGGAGAGCCGGTTCCACAAACCCTGCTCCTGGTCACAGCCATCTGCTCACTTCCGCAACAGTGTCAGCCCCTCATTTGCTCACTGCCTTGGATGAACTCAAGTGGAAACGCCTCAGAAACATTGCTAAATATAAAGTATCTGCAAATTAAAAATGCTTAAGCTCAATGTTGATAAGAAACTAGAATGCATTCATTTATATTAACCTGTGACAACACCACCGCTCAGGAGAATGTCTTATAACTATCATAACTGCAAAAGGACGTGAAGAGTAGGAGTCCGAAACGGTAAAATGTCATCCAGAGCTAGCACAGTGAAGGGGGTGTTCTTAAAAGGTAATTTGATTTGGAAGTGTTATAAGAAAAAAATAGATGCTTATTCATAGCAATACTGAAAACATATAGTAGTAGCATTCATGGAGCATCAACCCATACAACCATTCCAGACTGGCCAGGTATTTGTCACAAGGTTTGTCTGCCTACACACATACTCCCAAGTTAGGAATATTAAGAGAAAAAAAATTCCAGAAGCATAGATGGGGTGGGTGAGATCGGAGTGTTCATACTCAGAGGGAGACATTTGAAAATTCCTACCCTTAAGCCCTGAATGCTTATGGCAATGATTTGAATATTGCAAGTTCCTGTCTGGGTTATTCTGTTGAAACAGGGTTGAAGAATGGTTGAAGGACCAACAGCGGTCAAAGGATAAAGATGCCAGCTCTGCGTTCACCAGGTAGCCTGTTGGTCTCTGAGCCTGACTCTCAGTGTGTTGTCGGCAGAACTGCTAAGCATCATGGGTGCTTGCAGGTCTGGATGTTGTGGGTATGGGCGAGCAAGATCAGGAAAAGTCCTTTGCACAGGGTCTGGCATACAGTAGGTGCTCAGTAATGAGCACAGTGGACCTGAAGTGTGTATACATATTATTAAAATAGTTCTTTGGGAAGTGAGCTACTACATTTTGCCTGTCCTGGCTTCCGCTTTGTCCTCAGAATGTTGGGGGATGGGTGAGTGGGTTGGGAACTGAGTTCCTGGCTCAAAATACAATGTTCTTGACAAAACACAAAATTTAGTTTCCAAGGGCTTCTGAAAGAATATGTCTCATGCAGTTTCTTGGAAATAAGTGCTTCCCACCTGAGTGTGTTTTCAGGCACAGCTGAAGGCAGAAGCATCGGGCACAGAGGAGAGTGGGGAGGAAGATCCTGAAAAGGCTGTCTCCATCAACTTACTGATCCCAGGGACCAGGGAACCAGTCCCTGAGGCAAGGTCTGTTCAGAGTTTTACCAAGATCCTCATTTTATAAAATGAGTAATTCTGCTCATCTTGCTCCTGCCCCCTTTCCCTTACCGGTAGTTAATGATCCCTGTGGGCAACAGTCCCCACAGCTAATGAACCCAAACACGACCAGGTCTCCAGGCCCTTGCACAGGCCCGAAGGCTGCATGTGGCATCAGCCTCCCGTGAAGCCTTTGCTGGGAGGGGACTGTTGTCACCAACCGTGGCCACCTGATTGGCCCCTTCGCTGGGCGTCACTAAAATCCCTCAGCTCAGGCCATGGAGTTCTCCTTAAAATTAACTTCTCTTTTGTAGCTAATGGTTCTTAGAGATAAGGCTCTAGTGAAGGGCAGCCAGTAATTCACCCAGAAGTTCTTCTTTCCACCTATGAAATTAAGCATCGTTAAAAAGAGTCTTTCTGTGGCCCAACAGCAGCTAAATATTGCTTAGAAAACTCATGGCAAAAGCCTTTGTTACTTTGAGGAAAGTTCTGCTGGACCTCTGTTTGATTTCATTGTTTTTCCCCTTTATTTATTTATTTATTTTAACGACAGAAAGATTTAGGTTCATTTCCATTTAAGCGTGTTGTGTGATTGTAAATGGTGCCCCCTCTCATATTGTGGGGAATATCTGACCGGGGGTTGCTGGAAGCTGAGATTTCAGAGAACTTTCAACCAGAGAGTGATATTGTTATTAAGACAATTTCTAAGATGGAAAGCTGTACCACCCACCTGTGAATTCAAGGGCACAAACACTGAGGCTAAGGGAAAAAGGGCTAGAACTTTCCAACAGATAACCTGTTCACAGTTCCCACCAGAATGCCAAATAAGTAAATAAATACAAAAAAAAACATACAAATAAACAAAAATTCCAAGATCCTGAAACAAGATAAAAAATGAGTGTGGCATCTCCCAGCTCTGTAAGAATAACCAATTTGGTGATAATGACACTAAGAAGAGATAGTATTTATTCCCAATTGAGGCCATGCCAGACGCGGTTCCAAGCAGTTGGTAATGGTTCCCTTACATAAGTCTAGGCCAACTCGATGAAGTAGTGGCTCTTAGTCCTATTTTACAGATGAAGACACTGAGGTGAATATACACAAAGCCAGAAAATGTTGGCTTATGGCCATGCTCCAGGCAAGTTCATACAGCAGCCTGGGTAAGGATGTCCTCTAGAGACCAGTCTTGGGTGACCTGCTAACCTTCCTGGCTGTTGGTGGCAGCTTATGCTATATTTTCTATTACCCAGCTTTAGAGTCCAGGAAAACTGTCCCTTTTAAAGCCACATCTCCAGTCTGTTTTATCTAGTCCCTCCTCAACCCAGTTGGTTTCTAGATACAAGTCCTGCAGCCATGTCAAACCAGAGGATGAGTGAGACAGAGTGTCCAACGAGCCTGCCCTGGGTTGATGTGATGTGTGGGCCTCTGGCACACAGAAGATCAACATCCAGGGTCCTTGCCCTTGAGGATTTCATAATCTGGTGGCGGCAACAGACACATAAACAGACCGTTCCAAAATATGTCACGAATGTTATTATAATATGTACAAATAGCACTTAATTTGTACCAGGCACTGTTCTTAGCACTTTTTGGAGATTTTTCTCATTTAATCTTCACAACAATCGCATGAGTAGCTGTGGTCGTCATTTTGCTGACGTAGTGAGAGGCCATGTGACATGGATTGAAGTGAAAAAGACAGGGTTCTGGAGCCAGGCAGCTGGGCCCCAGTTCTGCACTTTCAGCTGAGCTGCTCCGTGGTCTCCGCTGTGACGGAGGTGAGCACGGGGCACCGTGAGTGCACAGAGCAGGGCTCTGCAGCAGGCAGGGAGGGGCCTCGCCAGATGAGGGGGCTCCCACACTGGGCGAACTGACCCACAGAACCCGTTTGTCCATGACTGGGCGGACATGGGTTGGGGGAATAGTAAAATGGTGCAGACCATATGTATTATGCTGTTATCAGAAGCAATGGGCTGGCAGCCTGGCAACCTTTTATATACCTTTTGAATACAAGACTGAATGGCAAAAGGAAGGCAAAGAATGGGCCCTATAGCCTGATGTCATATATGTAAGTTAAAAATGCATGCACACAAAGCAATATGTGTGATATAAGAACACATATAAATGAAACGATTTCTATCAAACAGAGTAGCGTGGCTGCCTTTGAGGACAGGTGGAGAACAAAGGGGAGAAGAGGGATACGATGAAATAGAAAAACACGTAGACAGTAATGTGTTGTGAACTGAAGAGAATAACTAAGTCAGTTTTGGGCCCCTGAGAGGAGAAAAGAGAGGAGGAAGAGGTTCCTCAGGAGCAGCTGCAAAGCTCTCCTGAGCTAAGTTTAGCCCCTTCCTGCATCCTTCCCTGGGTGTAGCAGGGGCACCAAGTTGCTTTCTCCAGTGTGATCCTATGCCCTTCTTATCCCTGATTGGTTCAGGGATGGGTGCCTGACTCAAGCTCAGCCAATCAACTCATTTCCTTTTATAGACAGCTTTGATGTCCAGTACAGGCACCCTAGTTTAGAGTAAAGGGCAAACTCCAGCCAAAGTAAATTACAACATGGCTTCCACTGCTGACCACATGACCTTGGGCACATGATTTCGCCTCTAAGTCCTGAGTTTTCTTGTTTATATTGTAGGAATATATAATACCCAACGTACAGGATTGTGTGAAGATTTCATGAATGAAGGAAATCCGTGTACAGAGCTTAGAACAGTGCCTGCCTTAACAGGACTCCATAAATGTTGGCCATGATTATTTCCTAGTGAAAAATGAAAGTCACTCAGTCGTGTCTGACTCTTTGTGACCCCATGGACTACACAGTCCATGGAATTCTCCAGGCCAGAATACTGGAGTGGGTAGCCTTTCCCTTCTCCAGGAGATCTTCCCAACGCAGGGATCAAACCCAGGTCTCCTGCATTGCAGGCAGATTCTTTACCAGCTGAGTCACAAGGGAAGCCTGATTGTTTCCTAAGAACTTGGTAATTGAGAGACTAAAGAGAGGGCTGGATCTGGGCAGCTAATCAGTGCCAAGGAGTAAGTCACTTCCCCGTCGTGTGAAGTATTCTCATTATTTTATCCCCAGGGGCCATAGAAACATCACTGTTTTGTCTAATACTTGAAAGGTGAAAAAGGTTGGAAATTATTGCTAAGCAAGGGTCAGACTTGTTCATTCCCTGAGGCCTCACTATACTAAGACCTTGAGCTCACCTCATACCTCAGTATCTTTGCATTCTGTTTGATACCCACCCCACCCACCCCCCTTTTTGTGTATGAAGTTACAGTATATTTCTGTCAGTTACCTACAGAATCCTGGTAAAGAGGGTCATAATGATGGTGAAGACTCCAAGGCTCAGCCTTTGAGCTCATCTCAATATATGGTCACTTCCATTCTGTCATCCTTCTAGTGAGGGTACACTTACACACTGATGACCAAGTTAAAAATTCTTGAAAAACAAGTACAAGATCATATATCCCTCTTGCTGCCATGATCAAGTCCCCATTCACACAAAGGGTAGCCTAACAACCTCAGCACACAGAATTTTATAAAATCTGGATTTTACACAGGATTTTCTGGAGTAACAACATGTTTGTGACTTCATGAGCTTTAACTATGTTGATAAAAAAGTCAGTTCTTGCCCTTACTCATTTACCCCCATTCTGGTAATGTTCTATTTACTATTTCCTAATAGAATGTTTATACAACTGTTTCTGAAAAAAATCATTTTCAGTTTTTGGAAAGGGTGGTCAAGGCCTTATTGGGAATTCAGACTTGCGTATCAAACAGATAAATAATGTATTTCAATTTCCTAGAACAAAAGTACCTAGGAGAGAATGTGAAAGTGTTTCAGGAAGGAGGAGCAAACAAACACCCTTCCTTGACCTTTGGAAGTCAGAGAATAATCCACAAACTGATTTTAGGCAATTTCACCACTTTGAAGGTTTTCAAAGAAGACTGATTTCTGTTTGTTCAGCCACCATTTGGAAGTGCAAAGATCAGGGACATCAAAAGCTTTATCTGAGCTTCGAAATGTGTTTGTGAAATTGCAAATATGCCATGGAGGCAGCTCTCAGAGATCTGCATTTGGACAGTTTTTATCTATCAGTTTGACAGGTGCCATCTGATCAAGTGGGTGGCCCTTCCGGCATGCCAAACGCCTTCTGGACGCCTTCCAAAGGCAAGCCAGAGAGAAAGGAAAACCAGCCATTTCCTGTGACCAGGAGTCAGGGGCAGCTGCTGAAGGGGTCTATAGTGACTTCCTGAGGATGTTTAGTCAGTCACTACAGTGGTTAAAAGCTTTTGCATAAAGTGCGTGGTCCACACTTCCCAAACGGCAGTATTAAATCTTCAGAATCGTAAAGAAGTCTAGTCATCCTTCAGTAGGAAGTACAACAGCCATAAAATTTATCTGAGTGAGTCAGCCCAGGCCCGATAGGGTACTCCACAGTCTCAGGGACCCATAGTCCTCCCTGCTTGCGTCTCTGCTGAGTATACTTCCCAAGTTCACTTCGTGGTTCAAGTCTGATGCTGCTGCTTCAACCTTCCAAGAAGAAAGAGGATGGGAGGAGAAGGGCACACCCACCTCCGCCAATTCTTGTTAGGAGACTTTCTGGAAGTTTCTCATGCTACTTCTGATTTTAAGCCATTCGCCAGAACATAATCATGTAGCTACCTCTAATCACAGGGAGGGTTGTAGGGATAGACTCTAGTGGAGATTTAAGGGGTCTGTTATCACTTATAAAAGAGGTAGACCGGATTTTGGCAGACAATTAGCTAGCTCTGTCCTATCACCTTTCAGGACTCAGCTCAAATGTCCCTTCTTTTAGAGAGACTGTCTGAGCCCATCCTGTCAGGGGCAGGCTCTCCTCACTGACTCTCACGGAACCTGTTTGATTCCTCCCTAAGAATGATCTCGTTCATTTGTTTCCTCTTACTTTTTCTGGCCTCAGTCCCCCAGTGGAACAAAGTCCCCTGAGTCCAGGAGCCTTATCTGTCTTGTTGCTCTCCACTCTACCCACAGTAGCTCTCAGTGCCTGGCACCCAGCAGAGTAAGCATGTGGAATGGGCGACAAAATCGTGCCCTTACGAAGAAAACCACTGAGGTTAAATACGTAAGCTCTGGGGTTGGACAGCCTTGGTTAAAATCTTGCCTCCCCTCATTAAACATGTGACTGTGGGTAAGTGACTTAACTCATCTAAGCCTTGGTTTTTCTCTTTGTAAAAATGGAGGGGAGGACTTTTGGAAGAATGAAAAGGGTGCATCCTTTTTCACCCTTCACACCCTTAAGCACGTGTGAAGTGCTTAAGTCTCTGCCTATTCAAGAGTGAATGGTCAATAATTTTATATATGCTCATCAAAATAATTTTTAGTTTTGTTGTTATTAGGATTTACCTTGTCCAAAGATTCAAAGGAGGCTTCTTGGAAGAAGGCATCTTAGGGAGAGTCCAGTGAACAAGCAGGAGTTAACTAGACAGGAAAGGGGTGAGGAGGGTGTCACAGGGAGAAGGAAGTACGTCTGGAGAGGTCCTGGGGTGGGAGAGGGTGTGCAGGCTGAACCGGAATAAAAGGTAACGTGGCCAGAGTGAAGAGAGAAAAAGCAGCGTGCACACAGAGATGGGGAAGGAAGACATGGCGAGCTAGGAAAGGCAGGGCCTCCATACTGTGAATTTTATCTCAAGTGCAGAGAGGAGTTACCAGAGGTCTCCAGGCAATGGAGTGCATCATCATATTTATAAATGTTTAATATCATCCTGGCTGTGGTATAGAGAGGCAGTTACCACATCAGAGTGACTTCCATCCATGAGATGTCTACTGTAGTCTCACTTTCAAGTCCAAGTTAGCCCCCATCAAACATTGTGAGGCTCTGGCCCAAGAGCATAGAGCAGGAGGCCAGCTTGGGCTAGCTATTCTTGGGCTTCTTGACTGTGAGAAACTTTTAGGTATGCCTAAATATTTAAACATTATAAATGAAACTACCAAACTCTTAAACTAAATGTGTTGTAGCATCCTGTTTTGAAAACTATACATACATAATGACAAAAAGTCAGAAAAATATAAAAAATAGTTGAATTTAATTATTATCATCCATGCCTGGGTGTTCTGTTATTGGGCTAGACATATATAATTGCAATTTATTATATATGTATTCAAAAAACTATATTTTTATTGCCTTCGATTCAGCAAAATCATGAATTGTGTTCTTATAATCCAGATNAAAAAGTCAGAAAAATATAAAAAATAGTTGAATTTAATTATTATCATCCATGCCTGGGTGTTCTGTTATTGGGCTAGACATATATAATTGCAATTTATTATATATGTATTCAAAAAACTATATTTTTATTGCCTTCGATTCAGCAAAATCATGAATTGTGTTCTTATAATCCAGATTTTTACATTATTTGTACTCTGCTGAAAAAAATGTTCTACAGGATGAAAAAATAAAATGCACTTGTGTTCAAAGTCTAGAACATTTGAATACATTTAATAAAAATGTAAATTAAAGTAAATGTAAGCAATTAAAATATTTGTATACATTTTCTGAAAAGTGACTGCTCTTCTAAAATGTTGAAAGTTAACTACTAAAGCCAGGGCAACTAGCCAAGAAAAAAAATAAAAGGCATTCAAATTGGAAAAGAAGAAATAAAATTATCTCTGTTCATAGATAACATGATATTATATGTAGAAAATGTCAAAGATCCCGCAAACTGTTAGAAGCAATAAACGAATTCAGTGAAGTCACAGTGTACAAGATCAACATATACAAATAAGCTGCAGTTTTTAAGCATTTATTTTGATTTATTTATTTGGCTGCACTGGATCTTAGTTGCAGCAGGCAGGATCTTTAGTTGCAGCATGTGGACTCTAGTTCCCCAACCAGGGATCAAACCCAGGCCCCCTGCACTGGGAGCTTGGAGTCCTAGCTGCTGGACCACCAGGAAAGTCCCATGAGCCTCATTTCCCTATACTAACAATGAACCATTTGCAAAGGGAATTAAGAGAACAATTCCATTTATAATAGCATCAAAAAGAATCAAATACTTAGGAATAAACTTAACCAAAGAGGTAAAAGGCCTGTACACTGAAAATAACAAATGGTCGCGGAAAGAAATTGTCACAAATAGATATAAAGGAATTTGCTGTGGATTGAATGTTTGTGTTCCCCCCAAACCCATATTTTGAAGCTCTAGTCTTCAATGGATGATATTTGGAATTAGGGCTTTTGGGGAGTAATTAGGGTTAGATTAGCCCCTGAAGGTGGGGCCCTCATGGTGAGATTATTGCCCTCATAAAAAGAGGAAGAGGCCTGAGATCTCTCCATAAGCACACACCAAGGAAAGATCACGTGAGCACGTATTGTGAAGGTGACTGAATATGGAAGAGGGCCTTCAGCAAGAACTGAATCAGATGGCGCCTTGATCCTGGCCTTCCTAGCATCCAGAGCTCTGAGAAAGAAATGTCTGCTGTATAAGTTACTCAATCCAAGGTATGTTGTTGTAGCAGCCCAAGCTAAGACAGCATTCTTTATTTGTAGATTGGAAGACTGAATACTGTTAAGATGTCAGTATTATTCAAAATGACTGACAGATTTAATGCAATCCCTATCAAAATCCCAATAGTGAACCTTTGCAGAAATAGAAAATATATTCAAAAATTCATATGGACTCTCAAAGGATCTCAAATAGTTAAAAAAAATCTTAAAAAAGAACAAAGTTGGAAGTCTTATGCTTGTTGTTTTAAAACTCATAAAGTTATAGTAAGTGTGGTGGGTAATAAAGACAGACTATAGATCGATGGAATAGAAGAAAGAACTTAGAAACGAATACTTCATTTTATGTGGGCAAATTATTTTTGAGAAGTGTGCCAAGACCATTCCATGGGGAAAAGACAGTCTTTTTTCAATAAATGCTGTTGAAAACACTGGATATCCACATTCAGAAGAATGATGTTGGATGTTCATCTTATACCGTATACAAAAACTAACACAAAATGGATCAAAGGCCTAAAAGTACATGTTAAAACTATAAAATTCTCTGAGGAGAACATAGGGGGAAAGCCTCATGATACTAGATTTGGCAGTGGCTTCCTGGATAAGATGCCAAAGGAATAGACAACGAAAGTAAAAACAAACAGAATTACATAAAAATTTAAAAATCTTCTGCATCAAAGGATACAGTCAGCAGAGTGAAATGGTAACTCATGGAATGAGAGAAAATACTTTCAAATCACATCTCTGGTAAGGGGCTGGTGCTCAGTGTTCAGTCACTTTAGTCGTGTCTGACTCTGTGACCCCATGGACCACAGCCCGCCAGGCTCCTCTGTCCATGGGATTCTCCAGGCAAGAACACTGGAGTGGGTTGCCATTTCCTTCTCCAGTGGTAAAGTATGAAGTGAGGGTAAGGGGCTAATATCCAGAATATGGGCTTCCCAGGTGGTCCTAGTGGTAAAGAAGCTGCCTGCCAATGCAGGAGAGGTAAGAACTGCACGCTCAATCCCCAGGTCAAGAAGACCCCTGGAGGAGGGCATGGCAACTCACTCAAGTACTCTTGCCTGGAGAATCCCATGGCAACTCACTCAAGTACTCTTGCCTGGAGAATCCCATGGACAGAGGAGCCTGGAAGGCTGCAGTCTATAGGGTCCCAAAGAGTCAGACACAACTGAAGTGACTTAGCACAGACACACATCCAGAATATATAAGGAACTTCTGCAACTCAGTGTCAAAAAAATGACCTGATTAAAAAGAGGGGGGGGGACTTGAGAAGATATTTCTAAGAAGATATATACAAATAACCAGCAAGTACCTGAAAAGATGCTCAGCATCACTAATCTGTAGGGAAATGCAAATCAAGACCACAAGATACCACCTCACATGCATTAGGATGGCTACAAAAAACAAAAACCACACCCCACAAAAAAGATCCCCCAAAATACAGGGGAAAAAACAGGAACATAACGAGTGCTGATAAGGAAGTAGAGAAATCAGACCTCTTGTGCACTGTTGCTGAGAGTGTAAGATGGTGTAGGCACTGTAGAAAACAGTATTGTGTTTTTTTCAGAAAATGAAAAATAGAGCTGCCATATGACCCAGCAATTTTACTTCTGAATTTAAGCAGGATCTGGAAGAGACATTTATACACTCATGTTCATAAGAAATTCCCAATAGCCAAGAAGTGGGAACAATCTAGGAATGGATTAACTTCAGTGGATAAATAGATAAACACAATGTGGTATGAGATATAATGAAATAGTTTTCAGCCTTAAAAACGAAGGAAATTCTGACACATCCTACATCATGGATGAAACTTGAGGAAAAGTGAAACTCCAGTCACAGGACAGATGTGATATGATTTCATTTATATAGGGGACCTAGATAGCTCAGCTCATAAAGCATCTGCCTGCAATGCAGGAGACCCCAGTTCAATTACTGAGTCGGGAAGATCCCCTGGAGAAGGGGTAGGCTACCCACTCCAGTATTCTTGGGCTTCCCTGGTGGCTCAGCTGGTAAAGAATTCACCTGCAATATGGGAAACCTGGGTTCGATCCCTGTGTTGGGAAGATGCCCTGGAGAAGGGAATGGCCACCCACTCCAATATTCTTGCCTGGAGAATCTCCAAAGTCAGAGGAGCCTGGAGGGCTACAGTTCATGGGGTCGCAAAGAGTTGCACATGTCTGAGTGACTAAGCACAGCACAGTGCCGAGTAGTCAGATCCAGAGAGAGAGAAAGTAGAAAGGTGGCTGCCAGGGGCTCGGGGCAGACAGTAATGGGATGTTACTGTTTTACAAAATGAAAAGAGCCCTGGAGATGGATGGTGATGATGATTGCCAAAAATAATGTGGATGTGCTTAATGTCACTGAATTGTACATTTCAAAATTATTAAGATTGTGAATTTCATCTTATGTATCAGTTCCGTTCAGTTCAGTTGCTCAGTTGTGTCCAACTCTTTGTGACCCCATGGACTGCAGCACACCAAGTTTCCCTGTCTATCACCAACTCCCAGAGCTTGTTCAAACTCATGTCCATCGAGTCGGTGATGCCATCCAACCATCTAATCCTTTGTCATGCCCTTCTCCTGCCTTCAACCTTTCCCAGCATCAGAGTCTTTTCCAGTAAGTCAGTTCTTCGCATCAGGTGGCCAAAGTATTGGAGCTTCAGCTTCAGCATCAGTCCTCCCAATGAATATTCAGGACTGATTTCCTTTAGGATGGACTGGTTGGATCTCCTTGCAGTCCAAGGGACTCTCAAGAGTCTTCTCCAACACCACAGTTCAAAAGCTCAATTCTTCAGTGCTCAGCTTTTTTTATGTCCAACTCTCACACACATACATGACTATGGAAAAACCATAGGTTTGACTAGACGGCCTTAATATGTGTGTATATTCTACCACAATTAAAAATAATAACTGTTAAGTAAAAGAAATATAAATTATACTGAATAAATATCAAATTTTTAAAATAAAAATATTTAAACATTTTCTTTTTAAATTTCAAAGTTATGGAATATTAATAATTTTACAAATATAAAACTATCTGCAGTTCTAGCATGAAATGTCCATCAAGTTGCTAATCTAAGTAATGGATATTAACATTAAATAACACTGAAAATATTAAATAATGCCATGTGCCACCATGTACAATTGTGAATACCCAGCTTATTCATGAGTACTTTCAGAACCACAAATTGGAACATAATGAGAATCAGGAAAATGGATGCCCCACACTTCCGGGAAACACCTAATTATACAAGAACTACTGCTTTCTAAAAAGCCTCTTGATGAAAGTGAAAGAGGAGAGTGAAAAAGTTGGCTTAAAGCTCAACATTCAGAAAATGAAGATCATGGCATATGGTTCCATCACTTCATGGCAAATAGATGGGGAAACAGTGGAAACAGTGTCAGACTTTATTTTGGGGGGCTCCAAAATCACTGCAGATGGTGACTGCAGCCATGAAATTAAAAGATGCTTACTCCTTGGAAGGAGAGTTATAACCCACCTAGATAGCATATTCAAAAACAGAGACATTACTTTTCCAAAAAGGTCTGTCTAGTCAAGGCTGTGGTTTTTCCTGTGGTCATGTATGGATGTGAGAGTTGGACTGTGAAGAAGGCTGAG
>SJYX01004796.1:0-15243 GCA_006410675.1 Oreotragus oreotragus
GAAGGAAATGGCAACCCACTCCAGTACTCTTGCCTAGAAAATCCCATGGACAGAGAAGCCTGGTGGGCTGCAGTCCATGATCACAAAGAGTCGGACACGACTGAGCAACTTCACTTTCACTTTCTGCTGTCTTTTGAGGAGTTCCCTACGTCAGTGGGATTGAATCATCCTGTCCCTTTATGATGGGCAATTAGACCGTAGTTGGGTATCCAGATTCTACAAAACTGAGTTAGCCCCAGGAAATCTCACAATTGTTTTCGAGTCATGGGGGAGGGCAACTGGAGGATTCCTTGTACCCGATCAGAGGACAGCTTCCTAGACCCGTGTGTAATCTGAACTCCCAGGTAAGTGACCTTTGTCTCGACCATCTGTGCCTTAGCATGAGAGACTTTATATCCCCTCTCTGCCAAAAAGTTTAGAACCTGAATTGCATATTGTTGGGCATTTTTCTCATCTAGAGAGCAGATTAGTAGGTCATCTATGTATTGTAATATTTTCCCATTAGGTCCCAGGTCCAGATCTAGGAGATCCCAGCTAAGGGCCTGTCCAAACAGGTGGGGGCTATCTCTGAACCCCTGAGGTAATACTATCCAGTCATCTATTGGTGTTTTTCTCCTGGGGCCTCCCACTCAAAGGCAAAAAGATATTGGGATTCTTTAGCCAGTGGTTCATGGGGTCGCAAAGAGTCAGACATGACTGAGCGAATGAACTGAAATGATGCAAAAAAAAAAAAAAAAAAAAGCATGTTTGAGATCTAAGACTGTAAACCACTTTGCACTGGGTGGGACTTCTCCCAAGATTACATAGGGATTGGGTACTTTGGGAAGGATGGGGACTACAGCTTCATTTATGATCCAGAGATCTTGAACCATTCGCCAGNAAAAAAAAAAAAAAAAAAAGCATGTTTGAGATCTAAGACTGTAAACCACTTTGCACTGGGTGGGACTTCTCCCAAGATTACATAGGGATTGGGTACTTTGGGAAGGATGGGGACTACAGCTTCATTTATGATCCAGAGATCTTGAACCATTCGCCAGATTCTGTCCTTTTTCTCTACTGAGAAGATTGGGGTGTTACAGGGTGAATTGGTGGGGACTAATAGCCTGCAAGCAAGGAATTTATTTATTAACAGCTGTCATCCCCTCCTGAGCCTCTCTTCTGAGGGGATATTGTTTCCAGTTGGGGAACCAAGTGGGATCTCAGAGGACAATGATGACCGATTAAGCTTGGTGGACTCATCCGGGAGTCCCCTGGTCCCACACTGGTGGTTAATTTTGTCCTCCCATAGTTTTTGGTCCCTTTCTATTGGAGAGGGTGTAATGGGTTCTTTAGTAGTAACCAGAAGCTGTAGGGCTCTAGGGGCTGAAAAGCTTCCCAACACAAGGGTGGTCCCCAGTTTAGTGAGTATCTCTCTTCCCAGTAAGGGAGTAGGACACTCAGGGACCATCAGAAATGTGTAGGGGGAATGTTAGGTAGTTCGAATAGGAAAAAGGAGTCCAGAATGGTGGTGGCTAAAAGACAAGGAAGGGAAAAGTCCACAAAAATAGAACAAAGGAGGGTCTAAGGACCAGAGTGAGGACCTCAGATAAAACAAACAGTACTCCTGGCTAGCCCAATTTACATAGGCAGACCCAGGGGGAGGGGAAAAAAGCAAGTGAAAAGAAGAGCCGAAGGGCTGGGGGTCTCTCTTCTCTCTTTCTCTCTCTCTTCTCTTCAAGTCTTTCGGGTTGGCCTGCCCTCATGCCTCAAGGAAGTACTCTCCTGCAATTTTCTAAATAAAACTGAGCTGTAACACAGAGCTGTAACACTGGTCCATCTGAGAGCTGTAACAGTGGTCTGTCCAAGGGCTGTAACGCTGCTTCAAATTTTTGCTGTGATAAAACAGAGCCAAGGAAATTAAACACTTCCCCAACAATTCCAAGTAGGATAAAATATTGGAACATTAATTGCTGGGTGGGTCTGAGTTTAACTAACTTTGCCTTTTTAGGAGCGGAAGACCAAAGTATAAGTTTTCCAAACTGGAAATTCTGATATGACAAAAGTTCACAATTAGTTGCTTCTTGGTTTTTGCTATAGATAAAGGTTTTTAATGGTTAAGATTAAAACCGACCATAATTCTAGTTATTGTCATCATTTCTTTATTGATTACTTTGTAACCAGGTGTTTAACTGTAATTTTTAAAGTCATTTGTTATTTATAGCAGTTATTGTTGTACTCTGATGCTTTTGCAAAAGTCCTTCATCTTTAAGAATAGCCATAGAAAGGGTTTTTGATAAGTACAGGTTCCTGATGAGTTTCATATCCTATTGTTGAACTGGATAAGAAATTAAAGATACATAAGGGGAAACATGCTGGGTGTACAATAAGTTAACAAAGGATTGGTTAATGAGTGAACTGGTGAATATGGTATAATTTTTATGGTTTTTGTCTAGATTATTAGCAATTTTGATCTGTGTTTTCAAGATTTAGGGAAGCCCTTCCCCTCTAGTTAGTTATGATGTACAGCAATTTGGCAATTCTACACCTGTGGGTAGAACTGAAACATTTTTCTTTTCTCTTGCCTGGTCCCTCCAGAATTGGAGACTCTGAGTTCTGAGCAGTCTTATGAGGTGAATGGGAAAGGGTGTCTCCTGGCAAGTGCAGGAGTTTCAATATTTTGGGGACCTCTAGAAGAGAGAAATCCACTGAGGTGAAGCCTGATGGCAGGCCTTTGGCATGGCGTTCCTGTCCTTGAGAGGAATTTAGTCTGAGGTTGCACCACAGCCAGTTTGGAGGATACTATGTGGTTAATTAACCAGATTATTTTACAAACAAAAATAACTTATTTTTCAAACTGTTTTGATTTGGCTTTGTTTGGGGAAGATGAGGGTAATTTTAAAGAGAAAAATACTTTGATTCAGTGGATATTAAATTCTATTTCTGCTAAGAATTAGCAGAATTTGTTCTGCTAATTGTATTTATGAATGTTTTTGTGTTAGCCATACTTTTTCCCTGATGTTCAGGATGGAAAGAAAATTATCTAGTGAGGTTGTCACAGAGTATAATTACTCATGATATATCACTGCTTGCTTTAACTCTGCCACTGAAAGGACATGTACAATGTTTGTGTAACAATTTGATGTGATAAAATGTGATAACTTATATCAATATAAGTGATAAAATGTATACCCTGTAATGTTTTTCTCATTCACTTCCTCTGTGCTTCCTCACAGTATCTGATCAGTTTTCCCCCAGTGTGGATAACTAGCCAAATATTAATACAAAGGAGGCATAGAATCAAGGGACATGATCTAGACACAGGGCAGGCAACATTCACCCTGGTTTTAAGGGATGTATACTTTGGTGTTTTGAAAGATTTGCAATCAAAAGGGGAAACGATGGAACAATCTTCACATATGGAGGTATGGGGAAGTCATTCTGGTTTATATATGGTTTAACTCAAACTTTACTGAGCAGAGTGGCCTCTTATGTGTTCTATCAAACATGCCTTGTACATCTACTTTGGCCATTGAGAAGGGGAATACATTTGAAAGTCAAAATGGAGTAGCTGTGGTTCAGACATTCAAGATTAAAACTAGGTGGTCATTATAGATGTAATTTCAGACACATTCCTATATTACTAAAACCTTGAGTTTTCTGAGCTCTATTGCAGACCAGGACAAAACCCACAGATGGGTATGGTATTATCTCAGAATGTAGTTACTGCTAGTATTTTGCTGATGGTCATCATCTCCTCTGCATTGTTGTTAGATGTCTTGCTCTTTATCCTTAGCCTGAGTGGAGGAAATCTGTTTGAGGACTGGGAAGCAACCATGGCCTCACTGCAAAGTGAGTCTAATTGCTGGGTCTACAGTGAGATACTGTTGTTATCCTCCTCTGGATGTCCATGAAAAGTCAGTCTGGCTAATGTGACTACGTGGGAACAGCTGACCATGAGAAGACTCTCACCATCTTCCACTTCCACATGACAGTACATCAGATGGACCCTCATCAGGACACATTACTATACAACTGACTGTTCATGAACACCCCTGAACTATGCTGTGTTGAGTTGAATAGGGTGACTTCTGGACACACAAGTCCAAGCAGTGAGTTAATTGTTTCTCAATATGGCATGGGGTAGAGACCTGTCGGAGAAGGCAATGGCACCCCACTCTAGTATGCTTTCCTGGGAAATCCCATGGACTGAGGAGCCTGGTAGGCTACAGTCCATGGGGTCGCAAAGAGTTGGACACAACTGANGGCTATTACTCTAGTTGCAGTGCATGGACTTCCTGTTGAAGTGGCTTTTCTGGTTGCAGAGCATGGGCTGTAAGGGCATGGACTTCCGTAGTTGTAGCACACGGGCCCAGCAGTTGTGGCTCTGAGACTCTAAAGCATAGGCTTAGTAGTTGTGGTGCACAGGCCTAGTTGCCCACAGTTTGTGGGATCCTCCTGGGCCAGGAATTGAACCTATGTCTCATGCATTAGAAGGTGAATTCTTTACCACTGAAACACCAGGGAAGCCTCTCATCCAAATTTTTAATAGCATATATTTTTATTTTTATTTAGATAAATTATTTTTTATTTTTCTTGATATTACTTTTTGACCCATATGCTACTTAGCAGTATACTTTTTTCCCCAAAATATTTGATTTTCCAGTTATCTATATGTTATTCATCTTTAATTCTACCATGGTATGAGAATATACTTTGTGAGATTTCATTTTTTAAAAATTTATTTTGGTGTATTTTATGGTCCAGAATATTGTTGACATTGATGACTGTTCCAAGTGAAGTGGAGAAGTATGTATATCCTTCTCTGTTGGATGGAATATTCCATAAATGTCAATTAGATAAAGTTGATTGATTTGTGCAGTTCAGTTCATCTGTATTCTCATCGATTTCCTGCCCACTTGATATATCAATTACTGACAGAGGAGTGTTGAAATCTCCAATTATTACTGTAGATTTATTTCATCTTGTAGTGTAGTTCTGTCAGTTTTTGCTTCATGTATTTTGATGCTCTGTTGTTAGGTACATAAGCATTAAGAACTGTTATGTTTTTTGAGGAATAGATTTCTTTATCATCATGTAGTGCCATTCTTCAACCATAATTTTTTATTCTTAAATCTGCTTTTTATGAAATTGATACAATTATCCCAACCTTCTTTTGACTGGTGTTATATTTATATTTCCCTTTAATTTTAACCTGTCTGTGCCTTTCCTTTTAAAGTGGATTTTTTACAGACAACATATAGCTTGGTCTTGTTATTCTCAAGATACTCAACTAAATAAAACTGTGTTTATAGAATTAAAGCATAGCAACTATGTTTTATCAAAAGGAGAACTTCAAAAATAATATAGAAAAAATAACAATGACAATAATGATTTTACTGTGGCAAAAATGAAATGTAAAACATAAATTCTGGAAGTGAACAGTGAAATAACTTAAATGAAAAATTTATCAGAGGTGCATAACAACAGACTTGAGCTGGCAGGAAAACAACTAGCGAACTTGAACATAGATCAATGAAGATAATCTAGAACGAGGAACACAAAGATAAAAGAACAAAGAAAAATTAACAGAGCTTAATAGATATGAGGGACGACATAGCAAGCGTTCACACATCAAGCATCCCAATGTGTGAATAAAGGAAGAACCAGGAAAAGAGAGTACAGTGGTAAATCAGAAGAAAAATATTCAAATAAATAATTAATTAATGTTCCAAAATTGAATGATATTTAATCTAAAAATATGAGATCTCAAGAAATTCCAAGTAGAATAACTTCAAAGGGACCTTCCACTTCATGTTGTTTGGTTGCCCAGTTGTGTCCAACTCTTTACAACCCCATGGACTACAGCACACCAGGCCTCTCTGTCCCTCACAGTATCCTGAAGTTTGCCCCAAATTCATGCTCATTGCATCAGTGATGCCATCTAGCCATCTCATCCTTTAGCACCCTCTTCTCCTTCTACTCTCAATCTTTCCCAGCATCAGGGACTTTTTCAGTGAGTCGCCTGTTCACATCAGGTGACCAAAATACTGGAGCTTCATAGCATCAGTCCTTCCAATGAATATTCCTTTAAGATTGACTGGCTTGATCTCCTTGCTGTCTAAGGGACACTCAGAAGTCTTCTCCAGCACCACAGCTCAAAGTCATCTTCTTTGGCACTCTATCTTCTTCATGGTCCAGGTCTCACAACTGGAAAGACCATAGCCTTGACTATACAGCCTTGACCATATCATTGACTTTGTAGGCAGAATGGTGTCTCTTTTCTGAATACACTGTCTAGGTTTGTTAATAGCTTTCCTGCCATAAAGCAATTGTCTTCTGATTTCAGTGCTGCAGTCAGCATCCACAGTGATTTTAGAGCCCAGAAGAGGAAATCTGTCACTACTTCCACATTTTCCCTTTCTAGTTGCCATGAAGAAATGGGGCCCAATGCCATGATTTTATTATTATTTTTTTTAATATTTAATTTTAAGCTGTTTTTTCACTCTTCTCCTTCACCCTCGTCAAAGGGTTCTTTATTTCCTCTTCACTTTCTGCCATTAGCGTGGTAATATCTGCATATCTGAGGTTGTTGATATTTCTCCTGTCTATCCCACTTCATACTTTTAGCAAACATAATGGAATTGAGAGATGGAAGAGGGAACCTTGAAGACATTGTGAGAAAAATGAGTCATCATATTCAAGGATCTTATATAAAATCAGCTAACTCATCAGAAATCATTGTGGCCAGGAATCAGTAGGAAAAAATATATTCAAGTTTTGAAAGAAAAAGACTTTCAACCAGATAAAAATTATCTTTAATGAAAAACTGAAAAATTTAGATAACCTCAGTTAAGCAGAGACCAACGAAAGTAATTATATGTATTATTGATTGTATATGTGTGTGATAATGTTTCTAATATATAATGGATAATAGTCATAAAAAAGGAACACTATAGATGCTTCCTGTTACATGAATCAACTTCCAAAACATTTTAGTGAAATAATACATTTTCAGTGAAAGAATTCAAGAGACCACATATTTTGTTATTTGATTTATAGCAAATATCAAAAGAAAAACTCCACAAAGCTATAAAGACAGCAAGTACATTAGTAGTCACCCAGATGGAGCCAAGGAAAAGGAAGGGTAAACAGCAAATGTGCACCAACAGAATTTTGTATAGAACAGTCTTTTGGACTCTGTGGGAGAGGGAGAGGGTGGGATGATTTGGGAGAATGGCATTGAAACATGCATAATATCATATAAGAAATGAATCGCATCTCTAGTCTAGGTTCTATGCAGGATACAGGATGCTTGGGGCTGGTGCACTGGGATGTCCCAGAGAGATGGTATGGGGAGGAAGGTGGGAGGGAGGTTCAGGATTGGGAACATATGTACACCCGTGGTGGATTCGTGTTGATGTATGACAAAACCAATATAGCATTTTAAAGTAAAATAAAGTAAAAAATAATAATAATAAAATAAAATAAAAAGAATTTTGTTTTAGGGTGGTAGAATGTTCTAAAATGGATTTATAAGGATGAATTTACATTCAAATAGTAGCACATTTATTAAAGGGGCTTGCCAGTTGGCTCAGATGGTAAAGATCATTGAACTGTATCAATATATTTAAAAAGAATATATTAAATGCTATGCAAAGTATGAGTTTAAAAAGTCATTTAAACAAAACAATGGAGAGGTGGGCAAGAAACTGTACATACAAAGATGGAGAAGACAGGATCTCCACCTTTATTAGCAACCAAAGTAGTAGGTGGGGGGAGAGCTTCAGAAACCACTTCACCCCGCTCCCCATCAAAAATCGGAAAAAAAAATCCATCAATGAATTATAATGGAATTTTCTGTTTGAAAGAAAGTTAAGTATTGAGGTTGCAGATTGTCATGTTTGAGGAACTGAAGTTCCTCTTATATAAATCAGTTTAAGGGCTTAGATTATGATCTTTTTAAGCCTTCCATAATGCAAGTGATGAAGTGAATACTACCTCAATCATCTCTATCGTCCTTTATTTGAATCCATTGAGGATCACTGATGGTCACTGCTTGGCAGGCTGTGGGAAATCAGGCTAATTCATTACCTGATCTGTCCTGTGTATTGAAGGTACCATTCATCTCCCCATTCTTGAACACCTTTAGTCACCTTACCTCTATCACCCTCCTTTTATAAAACTGTACTGTGATCTGGGGGTTAGCAACAAGTGAAAGTCATCTGAAAAATTTGAAACAGAAAAGCATCTTTTGTGTATTGTTTTAGAATCTATTATAACAGATCAACACTGAAAATCTGCAGTATGCACATAAGAAATGACAATTGACTGGACTAAGATCATAGTAGGGATGAACTTAAACAGAGGTAAAAAATAAATAATATTTAAAAGGTACCCTTGCTACAATTAAGCATAAAATGACCTGCTAATTATCAAAGGGTAAATTTAAGGCATTTTATCATGTTCAAATGTTTAAAGCAAGATAATTATAGGGGGAAAAAAAACTCTGTATTTTCAATAATGTTTAATTTTAGGTTATGATTCAAGGATAAAAATTTATGCAAAAAATATAAATATGCTATTATGCTGTACTTTGCATTTGAAATCACCATATCTTCTAAATTATGACACTGGTTGATATTGTTTAAAAGTGAAGCAGTTGGTATAAACAGTGTATCTTCCACACAAAAACTTCTATTAATCAACACTTGAATATAAGCTACATTAATTTATAATTTTTTGTCTATTTTCTTTATTTCTGTATCTCCAAAGCGGAGAATGGTGGCTATATATTGCAGGTAAAATATATACTTTTGTAGAATAAATAGGTATGTACAAGAAATCAAGGGACAACCTCTTAAGAAGGAAATCACTTATTACCAATGATATCAATGTTGAAGGAGTTATTTGAACTGAGATATCACAAATTGAAAATACATTCCCAGGAATTTGTAATTGAGTTAACCAGAAGGGGTCAGTACCATTCTACCTTGGACCCAAACATGATGAACTAGACCTAAACAACTAGAAATATAAAATCCCTTCAAGAAGAAACAAAAAGAAATTTAAGTATCTAATCAGATGAAATGTCCTCATATCATGCACAGAAACTCAGTAATTTCTCTAACTGTAGTACTAGTAAAACCAAATTATTCAGTAAGACTTGTGAAATAGTACATATGTCCTATGCATAATGCACTTGTGCAGTGATCCTGTCATTGCCTGAAGGTAACCAACTCATTTGGAATGACAGAATAAGGGGTATGAACATTTTCTAAATCTAACCTGCCAATGTTAATCTACAAGTTTTATTGTCACGTTCTCATGATGATTTGTTGAGACTTCCTATGGGCTATTGAAGATCATAAATGCTCTTACCATTTTCTAATATAATCCTACCAACATTCTGTAAGGCTGTTGTACAGATGAGGAAATTGAGAATTTAGAGACTTGCAGAAAGATATCAGTAATTTTGTCTATTTCGTTCAGTTCTAAATACCCAATGCTAAACTGAGGTGCCTGTTAAAGGCTGAATTGTGATCTTAATGCTCCAGATGACCCTGATGGTGTGGTCACTCAACTAGAGCCTGACATCATGGAATCTGAAGTCAAGTGGGCCTTAGGAAGCACTGCTACAGACAAGGTTAGTACATGTGATGAAATTCCAGCCGAGCTATTTCAAATCCTATCAGATGTTGCTGTTAAAGTGCTGCATTTGATATGTTAGCAAATTTGAAAAACTCAAGACTGGCCACAGGACTGGAAAAGGTCAGTTTTCATCCAAATCCCATAGAAAGAGCAGTGCCCAAAAATGTTTAAACTACTGTACAATTGCACTCATTTCCCATGCTAGTAAAGATATGCTCAAATACCTTCAAGCTAGGCTTCAGCACTATGTAAATCAGGAACTTCCTTATGAACAAGCTGGGTTTAGAAAAGACAGAGGGATAAGAAACCAAATTGCCAAGATTCATGGGATCATAGAGAAAGCATGTGAATTCAGGAAAATATCTACTTCTGCTTCATTGACTACACTAAATCCTTTGATTATATGTATCACAATAAACTGTGGAAAATTCTTAGAGATGGGAATATCAGACCTCCTTACTTGCCTCCTGAGAAATCTGTATGTGGGTCAAGAAGCAATAATCAGGACCTTAATAATCAGGACCTTATAAGGAACAAATGACTGGTTCCAAATTGGGAAAGAAGTACAACAAAGCTCTCTGTTGTCACCCCATTTATTTAACTTATATTCATCATGAGTACATCATGCAAAATGCCAGGCTGGATGACTCACAAGCTGGAATCAAGATTGCCAGAAGAAATATCAGCAATCTCAGATATGCAGATGATGCTAAAGGCAGAAAGTGAGTAGGAATTTAACAGTCTCTTGATGAGGGTGAAAGAGGATTGTGGGAAAAATTGGCTTAAAACTCAACTTTCAAAAAACTAAGATCATGGCATCTGGTCCTATCATTTATTGGCAAATATATGAGGGAAAGGTAGAAGCAGTAACAGATTTTATCTTCTTGGACTCCAAAATCACTGCAGAGCATGACTGCTGCTATTAAATTAAAAGATGCTTGCTCTTTGGAAGGAAAACTATGACAGACCAAGACAGTGTATTAAAAAGCAGAGACATCACTTTGTTGACATAGGTCCATATAGTCAAAGCTATGGTTTTTTCCAGTAGTCATGTACAGATGTGAGAGCTGGACTATAAGAAAGAATTGATGCCTTTGAATTATGGTGTTGGAGAAGACTCTTGAGAGTCCCTTTGTCTGGAGATCAAACTTGTCAATCCTAAAAGAAATCAATCCTGAATATTCATTGAAAGGATTGATGCTGAAGCTGAAACTCCAATACTTTGGCTACCTGATGCAAAGAGCCAACTCACTGAAAAAAAATCCTGATGCTGGGAAAGATTGAGGGGCAGGAATAGAAGAAGATGGCTGAGGATAAGATGCCAGAGGATAAGATGGCAGAGGATAAGCATTACCAACTCAGTGGACATTAATCTGAGCAAACTCTGGAAGATAGTGAAGCATGGGGAAGCCAGACATGCTGCCGTCCATGGGATCACAAAGAGTTGGACATGACTTAGCAACTAAACACCACCAACACTCTTCCACATGCATATATTGAGGCTTCAGTCCCTCCTTGGAATGTGACTGTATTTAGTGATACCACCTTTAAAACTGGGATGGGATAAAAATGAGGTCATTAGAGTGTCCCCTCATCCAATTTGACTAATATCCTTTTAAGAAGTGGAAATTTGAACACATAAGGAGACATCATTGGTGCTCCTGAACAGAAGAAGACACAAGAATGTATGGATACAAATGAAAGCCCATATGAGGACAGAGCAGAAAGTGGCTATCTGCAAGCCAGGGAGAGAGTCCTCAGAATAAATCAACCCTGTTGAAATTTTGATCTTTAACTTGTAGCTTCCGGACCCATGAGAAATAAATTATGTTGTTTAACTCACCTAGCATTTGGTACTTTGTCACAGCACCCCTATCATAATAATACAGTGCCCATAAATATCTGTTATATAAATTAAATATTTCACCAAATTCATAAAATCTAGAATGTCTGTAATTAGTCCCCAGATTCCAAGCTGTTATACTTACCACTAGAACTTTCTGGCTTGGAGGAACTAATCTTTTATGCTATTGCAGAAGCCAGATTCTTTAAGGGAATTCTAAATTAGGCACCTTCAATTTCAAATTCTTTTGCCATAGGGATTTTTCAACAGTTTCTAAAAGGTTCATATCTTTTGTAGTCTAGATGTTTGAAATTACCTTTTCTTGGTGTTGATAACTTTATCATAGGCTCAACTGCAAAACATATGTTCAAGCAAATATAGCATTTATTCTTCAGGAATCGCAAGAACTAAAGAATGTTCCCTCCAACCAAGAAATCAGCAAGCAGAATGTAGATAAAATTAAACTAAATGCTGATCCATGGATCCTTAAATGTAAATTATATATTTATATATTTTTCATATATATATTTCTATATATGTTTCTTACATATTTCTATACAGCATGAATAGAATTAAAATTTTGGGTTATTTCCTCAACCAGAAAAAAACAGACATTTTAAAAAATATTTGAGGAAATTAAGTGTTAGAGTCATTCTAATTTCTCTTACTGAATTTATCCCTCAAAAATCAAGTGATTCAATGGGCCAGATCTTAAACCTGACTATACCGGGATCTTGTAGTATAGTAGTTGACCTCTCCATCTGAGCAAAGAATTACCTGAAATCACTGGGAACATAGAGTGTTATTGAATCACTCACCTAAAGAATGCAGGGAAGAAAATAACTAAATTTATAGTAACAAGGACAGCTGTAGTTGAACAAGCTATATAGGTAGATTTGTGTGGCAGAAACAATCAAAGTAAATGAAATAAAATGCACAATAGTATTGCTTGAATTTATTCCTGAAGTAGCAGATTTCTTTGTTTTCTCCATGAAGAATTAAAGCTGAAGTCATATATTCTTTAGGAGAAGGCTGCAGGCCATGGTCAATATTTATTCCCAGGTGTGAATTGCAATCACACTTTTGATTCTGCATTCACTTCACTTCAGGGATTTCCTACAGGGAAAGCATTTAATAATAATTGTGTAAGTCCTTACAACTGTAAATACCTTCTTAAATGTGGCCACTGGATAATACTTGAGTTAAGTTAGATAACAAGATTCTCTTTCTAAAAATTGTATTCTGTTGCTTTAGGGGATTATAATGCAATATATTCAGGAAGTTTATGACCAATAAAATGTGTTCCTGCTGATCGTATCTGTATGTGTGTGTCTATGTGTGTATGTGTACCTCCTTCTTAGCCTCTGTTAGTAGCTTACCTACTGATGAACTGGAGCAGCCTTGTGACTTCTATAAATAGCCTTCCCAAACCTCAGATTCTATTATTAGTAATTAGATAGATAACAACTAATCAGTATTCACTATTCTAATTGCACTGCATCTGGGTTCTTCAAAGTCCCCTGCAATTTTGTCTTTTAAGAGTGTACAAATGGGAAGCACAAAATCTACCACTCTTATTTTGTACAATTTTGTCAAAATTATGATTTAATAGCAATAGAATTTTCAACAGCTAGGCAATTTCCCCCTGTTTTTATCCCAAAGTCACATCAAGTGAACCTGAGTCCATGATGAATGTCTACATTAAAGCTATCATTGCTAATGGTATTCCATATCATTTGTCTTTGGTTCCGTGGGACCAAATTACAATCACCACATGACTGTAGCTTATCTTGTGATTAATGATGGTTTTACTAAGTCACTGACAGTGAAGCTACTGGGAGGAAAATGGTAATATGGTTTGAAATTTTAAATTGCACATTTAAAAAATCATTACCTGGTTTTCAAAGAGATGGTTAATTTGTACATGATAGGGGGTAAAAAGCTGGTTCTTTTAGCCACTAGAGAAAAGAATTTCTCAAGACAGTTATTCCAATTTTTACAGGTCATAAGTAAAATGCTATAAATAACAAGATGAATCCAAATTAGACTCAAACATCTGTCACAAAGGATACTGGGTTTCTTTCACATGAATAAAATTTTAAAATACAAAAAATGCAAAGACTCAGATATACTCCAATAGCAAATAAGATTGGGTAATATATTAAAGAATATACTACATGATATATTGTAGGCTCAGAAAATTGTTCTGCACCATTTCCTTGAGATTTATTGATGCACATCTAAGTCATTAGTGAAGGAATATTATCAACATTCATTGGACTTTTGATATTTTCTTCTAAATTACCTCAGCCTCAAAACGAATATGAACTTACATTATTACTACTGGGACTAATTGGCATTAGTTCGCTATAAGCAAAAGATATTTCTAAATTCATTTTGCTTCAGGAAATAGATGGCCAATACCAGAGAAAATTGTTTTGATTGTAACTTTATCTCTTTTTCTACATGAAATTTTAAAACTTTTTGCAAGAGCAGCCTCAGTTAAAGTTCCATAATAGACAATTTGCAACTCAAATGCCCATAAAATAACCTCAAAACTCTGAAGATAATTCATAAATGGTTTTGTCCTCCGATACTTTGGTATAAATAGACCAGAAGAATCAAACTTCATTTCTAGCCCTTCTACAAGTCAATTGACCATATCTTCTCTGATTGAAATGGTCAAAATATGTCCATTTCTCAAAAGCCCATAATCATCCAAGTGAGTGCAACACTAACAATGCTAGCTTAGACTGTCATTTTATTTCTGTGCTTTTCATGCTATGTTAGCTACAGAAAAAATACTTTTCTCTAGTAGTGTGTTGATTCTTTATATATTCTTGGGCTGAAATATTTTGTCTAATGTTTGATATGATAGTGTCTGAAAGAATAAGAACATTCAATAATTTGAATGTCCTTGATTCTTAAAAAGAGTATATATGATAGTGGCATGCATTTTTAGTGAAAGTCATCAAAATGTTGGGGGGCTCATTGTTTAATCTGGGCAAGTGATAAATTCTACTTGTGCTCACTCTGCTGTTTAGAAGACTAATTGTTGTAGCAATTTTAGCTGATTTTAATGTTCTAAGAGCACTTAATGATGATCATTAAACATTTATTAGAAGCATATTTGCTTCTATGAACCTCTAAAACAAGAGCAGTATTGCATTTTAACCATTTATTTCTTAATGATGAAATTCAGTTAAGTTTAGTCGCTCAGTCGTGTCCGACTCTTTATGACCCCATGAATCACAGCATGCCAGGCCTCCCTGTCCATCACCAACTCCTGGAGCTCACTCAGACTCATGTCCATCAAGTCAGTGATGCCATCCAGCCATCTCATCCTCTGTTCCCCCTTCCCCTCTTCCCCCCAATCCCTCCCAGCATCACAGTCTTTTCCAATGAGTCAACTCTTCACATGAGGTGGCCAAAGTACTGGAGTTTCAGGTTCAGCATCATTCCTTCCAAAGAAATCCCAGAGCTGATCTCCTTCAGAATGGACTGGTTGGATCTCCTTGCAGTCCAAGGGACTCTCAAGAGTCTTCTCCAACACCACAGTTCAAAAGCATCAATTCTTTGGCACTCAGCTTTCTCCACAGTCCAACTCTCACATCCATACATGACCACAGGAAAAACCATAGCCTTGACTAGATGGACCTTTGTTGGCAAAGTAATGTCTCTGCTTTTCAATATGCTGTCTAGTTTGGTCATAACTTTTCTTCCAAGGAGTAAGCATCTTTTAATTTCATGGCTGCAGTCACCATCTGCAGTGA
>SJYX01004796.1:39526-76925 GCA_006410675.1 Oreotragus oreotragus
AACTGTGGTGTTGGAGAAGACTCTTGAGAGTCCCTTGGACTGCAAGGAGATCCAACCAGTCCATTCTGAAGGAGATCAGCCCTGGGATTTCTTTGGAAGGAATGATGCTAATGCTGAAACTGTAGTACTTTGGCCACCTCATGCGAAGAGTTGACTCATTGGAAAAGACTCTGATGCTGGGAGGGATTGGGGGCAGGAGGAGAAGGGGATGACCGAGGATGAGATGGCTGGATGGCATCACGGACTCGATGGACGTGAGTCTGAGTGAACTCCGGGAGATGGTGATGGACAGGGAGGCCTGGCATGCTCCTATCATGGGGTCACAAAGAGTCGGACACGACTGAGCGACTGAACTGAACTGATCTTAACATAATAAAGCATATCCATTTAAAGTCAGAAGTTATCCTATAAAATAGAATTAAGTGTGAAATGAATTTCAAAAATATCCAAGGAGTAGAAAAGTACTGATGTCATCACTAATATTCAATGTATGTATGTGTGTGAAAGTTGCTCAGCCGTGTTCGAGTCCTTGCAACCCCATACACTGTAGCCTGCTAGGCAACCCTGTCCATGGGATTTTCCAGGCAAGAATACTGGAGTGGATTGCCATTTCCTTCTCCAGGGGATCTTACCAAACCAGGGATCGAACCCAGGTCGCCTACATTTCAGGCAGACTCTTTACCATCTGAGCCACCAGGGATCCCTTGCACTAATTTGAGCACTTTGGTATATATAGTGGTAGAAATAAGCCAAAGAAACTCTTCAAAATACTACAAGTATTTTTTGTTGTTGTTGTTAAATCATTCATATGGCAGTGATGATTGTCAATAAAAGCTAATAATGTCTTATATTTAAAATTCAAGGTATGTCTAGGGACTAATAAATTTGGATTTTCAACTGAATGGCATTTCATCAATAATCAGTATCATAAATATAATGTCCTATGTATTTCCCAACTTACTCGTCTGTTCTTTCCTTTCACGTATTAATTATTTAATCATTCATATGGCAGTGATGATTGTCAATAAAAGCTAATAATGTCTTATATTTAAAATTCAAGGTATGTCTAGGGACTAATAAATTTGGATTTTCAACTGAATGGCATTTCATCAATAATCAGTATCATAAATATAATGTCCTATGTATTTCCCAACTTACTCGTCTGTTCTTTCCTTTCACGTATTAATTATTTGCCATCTCTTGTTCAAGATCAAGAGAAATAGAATTATTTTTTGTCAGAACTATAGGAGAAGGCAATGGCACCCCACGCCAGTACTCTTGCCTGGAAAATCCCATGGATGGAGGAGCCTGGTAGGCTGCAGTCGATGGGGTTGCTAAGAGTTGGATACGACTGAGTGACTTCTCTTTCACTTTTCACTTTCATGCATTGGAGAAGGAAATGGCAATCCACTCCAGTGTGCCTGGGGGACGGGGGAGCCTGGTTGGCTGCCGCCTGTGGGATCACACAGAGTAGCATAGGCAGGATACTAATAAAATCTCTGAAAACCTAAAGGAAAGTTGCACTTAATTATGGAATTGCATGTCAAGCTTTAAGAAATAACCATATAGTTTCCTATGTCTACAAAAAGTTTGACAGGACTGAAGCAACCTCACATGCACTATACATGTGCTTATGAACCTGTGAGTGCTGGCCTGCCTGTGTGCATGCTCAGTTGTGTCTGATTCACAGTCTCCTCTGTCCATCAGATTTTCCTGGCTAGAATACTGGCTCGTGGATCGAACCTGGGTCTTTTGAGTCCCCTACTTTGGCAAGCAGATTCGTTACCAACTAGTGCCACCTAGTTATGAGTAGAGTTGATAAATTTTTCCTCATATTAGAGTGCTGGGAAAAAAAGGCCCCAAGATTAACATGTAACACAAGACTTCAGGCAATTCAATAAGGCAAGAAAAAGAAACAAGTTTTGTTGTTATAAATAATAACAATTGTCTTTAGGTTCTTTGTCAAAGAAAATTGCATAAGATGGAAAAATGGAAGAAAGAAGGAAGGAAAGAAAGAGAGAGACTAAGACATGTGAGTTATGAGTTTGTGAGGTGATCTGTTTAAACAAAAGCAGTGAACATATCTTAAGTAATATGGTAAGCATGACAAAAGTATAAACCTAGCAGGAAATAGGCATTGCATGTATAATGGAAAAGGTAATATTTCATTAAGAAAGATGAAAGTATAAATAGCATGAAGTATGTAGTATTTATAAAAGTTGTCTAGTTTAAAGCTGTCAAATCGAGTTCCGGTCAAGATGGCGGAAGAATAGGACGGGGACACCACTTTCTCCCTCACAGATTCATCAAAAGAACATCTCAAGGCTGAGCAAACTCCACAAAACAACTTCTGAATGCGTAGATGTGTATAAGAGACAGAGGATGCAGGATGCTTGGGGCTGGTGTATGGGGATGATCTGGAGGGAAGATGTTGGGGGGGTGGGGTGGGAGGGGGGTTCATGTTTGGGAGTTCGTGTAAAAAAAATAAATAAATACAAAAAAAAAATAAATAAAGCTGTCAAATCTTTCAAAATTAATATATGTTTTAAAGTTTTAATGAAAATGCTATGGGAACTTTTTTATAATTTAATAAATAGATTTAAAACAACCTGGAATGATGACAAAGAATAGAATATGGACAAAAACATTTTGAAATAATTATTAATTAGATACAACTTTCCATAGTAGATAGCACAACATATTTTTAAAAAACAGCAAATAAAAACCAGTGGTACTAGAAGAGACAAAGCTATAAACAGAACAAAAGATAAAAGATGATGTACTCAGCATAATATGTTAGAACAGATGGGGAATTATCTTAAAATGAGGTCATTGCTACATGCTATATATCAGAATAAATTTTGGATAAATAATGTAATGTAGAAAGCTAAGTCATAAAGTTACTAGAATGAAATTATGGAGTATGTTTGTATAATTTTGCTATCATAACCATAAAGGTACACTTTCAGAAAATACAGCACCAGGTTTGACAATGTGAAAAATCAAAAATGGTTATATGTCAGGAAGCACCATTAACTGCTTTAAAATGCAAATGAAAGAATAGATAGTACATTTGTAACATTTGCTGCAACTTAATTTTCATGCATAAGCAGTATTGCCAATCAATAAGAATTCAAATATTCAAATGGTCAAGAGACATAGCAAATCATAAGTTAAAATGTATTGGGGTAATGATCATAACAAAATTTTCAATGTCATCAGTCATTAAAATATTCAGAAAGCATAATGATTCAGTGCCTGGGATTCAAATATGAGCAGTCATAAGTTTGAGTTCCAAGTTTGACATTTACTAGAGATGTCACCCAAATGAATTAAAAATGTATCTCTTTGAACTTCAGCTTCCTCAAATGTTTTATAAAGCTTAAATGAGGTAACTCATGTGAGAGTCAATAAACTACTTTACACATTGCATATTTTTACTTTGTATTTATCGTGTATTAATATATTCAATTATATATTAATTATTTTTTAAAACAATGAGGTATCTTCATTTGTCAAACTGGCAAATATTTTATTGTACTGATAATGCATTACATTATTATATAAATTTCCAGGTGGTGTAAGCATGGGACTTCAGTATTCTCATATAGTGAGAGAGATTTTCATTTCTACACATTTCTCTTAAGCAATCATAAATTATGTCCACAAAAGTTTTAGCCATGAGAAAATAAAAAGCATTATTGTTTTCTCACAGTTGTTGTTGTTTAGTCATGTCTGAATCTTTGCGACTCCAGAGACTGCAGCATGCCAGGCTTCCCTGTCCTTCACCATCTCCTGGAGATTGCTCAAACTCATATCCATTGAGCGAGTGATGCCATCCAACCATCTCGTCCTCTGTTGTCCCCTTCTGCTTCTACCTTCAATCTTTCCCAGCATCAGGGTCTTTTCTAATGAGTCAGCTCTTCTCATCAGGTGGCCAAAATATTGGAGCTCCAGCTTCTGCTTCAGTCTTTCCAATGAGTATTCACAATTCATTTCCTTTAGGGTTGACAGGTTGGATCTCCTTGTAGTCCAAGGGACTGTCAAGAGTCCTCTCCAGCACCACAGTTCAAAAGCATCAGTTCTTCAGTGCTCAACCTTCTTTATGGTCCAAACCTCACATCCATACATGACTACTGGAAAAACCATAGCTTTGAGGATATGCACCTTTGTTGATAAAGTAATGTCTCTGCTTCTTTTTAACATGCTGTCTAGGTTTGTCATACCTTTTCTCCCAAGGAGCAAGCGTCTTAATTTTACGACTGCAGTCACCATCTGCAGTGATTTTGGAGCCCAAGAAAATAAAGTCTCTCACTGTTTCCCCGTTTATTTGTCATGAAGTGATGGGACTGAATGCCATGATCTTAATTTTTTGAATGTTGAGTTTTAAGCCAGCTTTTTCACTCTCCTCTTTCACTTTCATCAAGAGGGCTCTTTAGTTCCTCCTCACTTTCTGCCATAAGGGTGGTGTCATTTGCATATCTGAGGTCATTAACGTTTCTCCCAGCAAACTTGTTTCCAGCTTGTGCTTCATTCATCCGGCATTTTGCATGATGTACTCTGCACATTAGTTAAATAAGCAGGGTGACAATATACAACCTTGATGCTCTTTCCCAATTTGGAACCAGTTTGTTGTTCATGTCTGGTTCTACCTGTTGCTTCTTGACCTGCACACGCATTTCTCAAGAGGCAGGTAAAGTGGTCTGGTATTTCCCTCTCTTGAAGAATTTTCCACACTTTGTTATGATCCACACAGTGAAAGGCTTTGGCGTAGACAATAAAGGAGAAATAGATGTTTTTCTGGTATTCTCTGGATTTTTCTATCATACAATGGATGTTAGCAATTTGATCTCTGGTTCCTCTGCCTTTTCTAAATTCAGCTTGAGCATCTGGAAGTTCTCAGTTCAGGTACCACTGAAGCATATCTGGAGAATTTTGAGCATTACTGTACTAGCATGTGAGATGAGTGCAGTTTTGAGGTAGTTTGAATATTCTTTGGCATTTCTCTCTTTGGGATTGGAATGAAAACTGACCTTTTCCAGTCTTGTGGCCACTGCTTAATTTTCCAAATTTGCTTGCATTTTGAGTGCAGCACTGTCTTTATAGTGTTATTTGCTAAAAGTGACTTCATGACGTACTAAGCCTGTGATGTTAAACAAGTTAGTTACCTTTCTAAGCCATGAGTTCTTCATTTTCAGAGTAGGGGATAACAATAATGCTTTTTGAATAGAAATAATTTAGTTATTAGTTTTATTTTTAAGTGGTTAATAAACATTAGTTCTTATTTCTCTTTTCAATAATAATTCTTTTCACCATTATTTTTATTATTTGTGAGTCTCCCAAGTAGTTTTGGCTTCTTGAAATAACTTAAGGGATTTCCAACTTGTTGGAGGGCTCCCCAGGTAGTGCTAGTGGTAAATAACCCACTTGCCAATGCAGGAGAGGTAAGAGATGCGGTTTGATCCCTGGGTTGGGAAAATACCCTGGAGGAGGGCAGGGGAACCCACTCCAGGAATCTTTCCTGGAGAATCCCCATGGACAAAAGAGCCTGGGGCGCTACAGTTCATAAGGTCACAAAGATTCAGACACTAATGAAGCCACTTAGCTTGCACATGCATGCATGCAATTAGTTGGATTATAATCTATTACTAAACAAAATGATGAAGAAGAATTTTCAAAGAACTCTCATGAAATCCACAGAGGATGTTCAGATAGCCATGGTGGGGAGAGGTAAGCAGCAGCTAGGTCAAGCAACATGACTTTCCCCTTCCTCACTTCCTCCAGAACAGGTCTGTATCTACTCTGGTACCTGTTAGGGTCCTCCTTCAGATTTGTTTGTACAAAGAATTCTACCAGTAAAATATAAAATCTACTTGTTTAGAATATAAGTTGAGACAGAACATGTACATGACATATTATTAAGTTTTAAAGATCAGATTGTCAAACATGATAGAGCATGTGATAGAGGAAATAAATACTATGACTGTTCAGTTGGGGGTTGTTATTATTTTCTCCTTTGGGAGAACCACATAATTTCTGATGGGTATTTCATTATATGAATAAGGCCTATGAAAACCGTTATAAAGAAGTAAAGAAATAGTCTTTAGAAAATATCAAGAAACAAATTTCATGTTTCTTTTACAGTTACACGGGATAATTACTCAAAATCACAATCAGACTAGTAAAGATTTGTAATCTGTTTTTATATTTAACAATGATGGATAACAGCAAAGAAGAAAGCTTATATTTTCTGAGTTAAAACAACAATACATATTGGAATAAAAATATTTTAGTGTTACAAATGTTATTTCTTATATTCTGAGGCAAACTTTATAATCATTCTGAGTTTCGGATTCCTCAGCTGTGAAATGTAGTTAAATGACTGATTTATGGAGTTTGGAGATTGAGGATTACGTAGCAAAATGGCCAAGTTCATCGTAATAGGCACAAAAGAGAGACTAGTTTTTACTTTACACGTTATCTATCTTAAGAAAAAGAAACTTTAACAATACTCAAATCTCAAAATTTAATTGTCTTTAAAAGTAAGGACAATGACTACTTTATAAGGTATTTGGCTTTCAGTTTATTGCAAGCTGCATACATGAACTCAGTATATCATGTCACAGTTTCAAAAAAGCTCTGTCAATTACAAAACATTGGTAGAAAGAATCTCAAGAGTACTGATTGTTGATTTTCATGAATTTTCTCTTTCTGCTTGACTTACCTTTTCATGGATAGCTGCCTATATTACTGAAAGATGGCTGTTTGTGTTTAGTATAGATTTGTTCTGGTTAATATTTTATTAGTTGCTATTTTCAGTTTTAGTAAAAAACTTCTAACTCTTTTATTTTCGGGCTTGAAACTTGAAATGCTTAGGGAACCTATTTATTGTTGGGGCTCAAGCTTCCACGTGGCCACCAGCCTTGTGCAAAGTGTGTTGGCAGAATCCTACACACCTGTTTGGCTCACTTGCGTTCTCTCTCACTATTTTCTCTCTCTTGCTCTTGTTGGCCATCCCAACTGAATGATGACATTTACTTTTTAACTTTTATTAGACAGAAAATAAACCTTACCTAAACAAAAGCTTCTTCTATTATTTTGAAATGTGGCTCAAAGAGAACTCACATTGGCATAGTAGTTCCAAACACATTTCACTAAGATTTAAAATTTATTTAAAAATTGTATATAATAAATTATATCTGAGATGTCTCAATTTCTAAATTGTGAAATAGTCTAGTATATATATGATCCGCTGTGAAAACAGCCTACAAATTACCTCGCATTGAAAAGGTGCCAGTGACTAGGTTAACGTTTTCTCATGTAGCTATATTTTATCCCTACAACATCTTCATGAATTTGAACCCCTGTTTTATAGATCATAAAACTGAGATTCAAGACACATAACCATAGTTACACAGCTGGTAAATAACAAAGATATATTTGAGTCAATACTTTATTACAGATGTAAAACAAATTTGAATATTGATCTTTTTCAAAGTACAAGATATTTTAAAGTGAAGATCATCAAATTAAAGAAAGACCCAACCTTTGACTTCAAATTTGAGAAATGACATGTTTCTCATTCTCCTTAGTTGTTCAACTTCTGATGACAGATATATATGTTAATGATGATGTTTGTGCAACTGTTCACCAAAGAGATATATTTTGGAAGTTCATTTCAATGACAGGAGTAAGAGAGTCACTATTTCTAAAAGAATAGAGGAAGGATTTTAAAATAGAAACTCAAGTTTTCATTTTTGTAACAGAGAAACAGAGTGATTCTCTTCATCCCCTTTCTGTATCTCTTGCTGCACAAGATGTCAACATTCCAAGACTTGGTACTGGAGGGAGCAACAACTGACTATCATCCTAGATTAACAGAGGTATCCGGAGTGGGTGAGTTCAATAATGATTTGCAAAGTTATATTGTACTTATCATTTCCTTTTTCTCAAAAATATCCCAAGTCTCATATTTAGGCAGTGTAATTCAGAGTGCTAAAGAGTTAACCAAATTATATGGGAGACAGTTATGTTTGTAAGAGAGAACAGAGAAAGATAGTCTATTTTAGCTCTACAACTGGCATTTTGTATCCTGTAAAGCAGAATATGATTAGTTACCAGAAAATTTAGTGGGTGTTGCAAGCATTGCTAAAATTACATTTTAAGAAAAATCCTTTGATCTCTTGAAAGCAGTGATCTGTATAAAAATAAAGTGATTTGGGTATTATATATGCAAAATTCACCTCTGAAAAGAAAAGAATAAGATAATTAGTTTATTTCAATATTTTGGCTTGCAGTGAAGTGAATTTGTTCTGGGTAAAAGAACATGATCAACTATAATATTTGCAGTTTTAATAGCTTATATAATTCTTTTTAATTATTAATAGTATGATTGACTCTTGAGGACAAAGTTTGTACCTCTTGAACTGGGTAAGCAAATAAAAACTCTTAGAAATGCATTTACATTTATCAGCAATATATTTACACCTAGGATGGTGGTTGGGACTTAGCCTCCTAGAAAACTTCCAAATGTAATCTGAAACTAGCCCCATACTTGGAGGAAAGGGAGACCAAAGAAGGAGATAGACCACTCTAGGTTGGCAGGCTTAATAAGCAAAGGAATTTAGTTATAGGCTTGTCTTGGGTAGATGCAAGATAGATTTCCATACCCATACATCAAAATCTTAAAGTTCTGAGAACCTTTAACTGGGCTCAGTCACATAGATCATCCAGACGCTTGCACCCACAATTATCTCAAGGCTGTATCCTTGGGGCAGCTTCCAGGAGTAGGGAGAGCAAGTAGAAAGCACATTCTAAGGGCACGAGAGAGTCTGAGGATCTTCCAATTGCCTGGGTTCAGATTGAGGATCAAATCAGAATCAAATATCTTGCTGACCTCTCCCCAAAACTACACAACAACAAATCTTATTTTAAAGTTTATTGTGTTGATTCATTTTCTTTGGAGTATGATTTTTGCAGTGCAAAAACAAGAACAGAGATTAGAGAATCTGTTTAATTTTGTCAAGTCACATAGGCCAATAAAATAACTCATTCAGTCTAAGATCAAGCAGATATTGGCATGAGTTATAAAGTTTGATTTCATTGTTTGATCAAATTAATTTGGGAATCACTACTCCATTCTTTTTTATAACTGTCACTGTACATTTATGCCTGTACATTATTTCCTAGAGCATGGGTAATTTAAGCAGGGGGATGTGGGAGGGAGGGAGATAAATATGTTTACTATGTCAGTGTGCAAATTTGAAAAATCTTTAAATAAAATTGTTTACTTAAAGTTATGTTTCTTTGGAGCAATGGAGAGAAAATAGACCCCATTTTATATCACTGGATTGATTATTCACTAATAAATTTTAGTTTCATAAAGTGTGGGAAAATGTTTCAATTCTGACTTTACAAATGCCTTTGAGTTCGCACATGCCATAAGGTTTACTAGAGAGATAGTTTCTGTAAGTCACTGAAGGCTGAAAGGCCTACAACTGAGGAAGGGTGAGAAGCAAATTTTAAGATAATGATGTAAACCTTAAAAGGCTGTATAGAGGGAAGCAGGGTGTAAAATGGTGGTCCTGAAGAAGCATCAACAATTAAGCTCATCTAGAGGTTGAAATCTTTAGTACAACATACTGATTTATTGCTCAGATCCACCCTTTGTGACTCCCTTGCCATTGGTGCACTTTCCACCAAACTTTAAAAGAAAATCTTACTTTAAGAAAGTTGTGGTACATATACACAATGGAGTATTACTTAGCCATTAAAAAGAATACATTTGAATCAGTTCTAATAAGATGGATGAAACTGGAACCAATTATACAGAGTGAAGTAAGCCAGAAAGAAAAACACCAATACAGTATACTAACACATATATATGGAATTTAGAAAGATGGTAATGAGGACCCTGTATGCAAGACAGCAAAAGAGACACAGATGTGTAGAGCCTGTCTCTTATACACATCTAGATGTGTATAAGAGACAGATGCAGGATGCAGGATGCTTGGGGCTGGTGTATGGGGATGATCTGGAGGGAAGATGTGGGGTGGGAGGTGGGATGGGGGTTCATGTTTGGGAGTTCATGTACACCCGTGACAGATTCATGTCAATGTATGCCAAAACCGATACAGCACTGTAAAGTAAAATAAAGTAAAAATAAAAATTAAAAAAAAAAGAAGCCATTTGAGAAACTCCCCTGGTGGTCCAGTGGTCAAAAATCTATCTTGAAATGCAAGGATGTGGGTTGGATGGCTGATTTGGGAACTAAGGTCCCACATGTGGTGGAGAAATGTATCCAGCACATCACAATCATTGTGGCAGCACACCACATAGACCTCACATGTTGCTGCTGAGGCAGCCAAACAAATACATAGACAGATAGACAGATAGACAGATAGGCAAACAGAAGAACTACTTGCTAAAGGACTTACTCTACATCTTAAATTCAGCAATATGTTAGCAACACGGTTTATAAATATGAGCCATGCATTTTCTTTTATATGTCATTTTATTAGGACAAAAAGAAAAAAAAAAAAAGGATGAAACAGCTAAACTAAACTGGGTTACACAAGTAACTTACATTTTCTGAACTCCAAGATTAAATTTGTTCTTATCATCTAAAAAGGTCCATTTAGTCAAGGCTATGGTTTACAGTGGTCATGTATGGATGTGAGAGTTGGACTATAAAGAAAGCTGAGCACCAAAGAATTGATGCTTTTGAACTGTGGTGTTGGAGAAGACTCTTGAGAGTTGCTTGGACTGCAAGAAGATCCAACCACTCCATCCTAAAGGAGATCAGTCCTGGGCGTTCATTTGAAGGACTGATGTTGAAGCTGAACGCCAATACTTTGGCCACCTGATGTGGAGAGCTAACTCATTTGAAAAGATTCTGATGCTGGGAAAGATTGAGGGCAAGAGGAGGAGGGGATGACAGAAGATGAGATGGTTGGATGGCATCACTGACACAGTGGACATGGGTTTGGGTGGACTCCGGGAGTTGGTGATGGACAGGGAGGCCTGGCGTGCTGTGGTTCATGGGGTCGCAAAGAGTCGGACATGACTGAGTGACTGAACTGAACTGATCATCTAAAAGTTCACTATGTTTCAGACAATAAATGCCTCATTTTCGTGTTTTCATTGATATTGACAAATCTTACTAAAATCTTGCTTTTGGTCGCTTCTGTTTTAAATGTGGAATTAAACAAAAAACACAGTGGCATTGTATTTCCTTTCAAATTATTAAGTCAGAAGTTCATTTTATTGAAACAAAAATCATCCAAAAGCATGAATTAAACAAGTTTGGGAGATAATGAGATGGATTGTAGCCATCATTTTCCAGTGCTACTTTAAAAGTTGTTGCTCACAGGAATTACTTGATATAAAAGATAAGAATTTATTCTTCCTTTAACTTTACCAAATTTATGTTCTTTTACCTTGCTCCTACATGCTTTATTTCACATACATATTAATATGTAGCCTCAGAACTTAAGAATTTCTATCATTTTTTATAAAGCATTACATCTAATTTTGTCTAGAAACTGTATAGAATATACAATATCAAACTTCCATTTTCGACAACAATATTTGAATCACAGCCATATGATACAGTTTGAGTAGAAACTAACTACTTTGTAGAAACAGGTTGCAGAAGATTAATCACTAAGTTGTTAATTAAGTTTTGATATAGCATGGGATAGTTGCATACATTATAGTATAGGACATAATGTATATAAAAACTGCTTTGGAAAAAATGCTTGTGTTTTCATGTTTACTCAAGTAATCTGTCCCATAATCTATAGTAGTGCTGTGAAGGGACAATTTTTCAGCCAATAAGGAATCTAAATTCCAATGGGATTAAGTTAGCCATAAAAAAAGTAAAATAGGACATTCTCTTCTATATTAATTTTAATTGGAAACCCCATGTTGTAATATTTATATATCTTGATCAGTAAATCATGTATTGAGATTTATAGATACTATCACTATCATTTGTTTTATCATTCATTGAAATAAATAAAATATATTTTACAATTGAACATATATAGACTTTATAATGTATTGAAAAGAGGGTGAAACAATGAAAACATAGCATAAATATAATTATATTATGTAGAACCTCACCAGTTTATTTCTTGTGTTGACATTTCCAGATGTTTGAAAGCAAAATCAATGAAGATACATCATGACAAAACTGTCCCAGTGCATGTCACATGATAATCTAGCAATCTTTATTGTATATTTTGTTCATTAATTAGCAAATAATTCCAATTCAGCAGCAAGTCTTATGCTTCATTTTTTTTCCCCAAACCAATTTTTTTCTACAGATATTTAAGATATATTTAGTTTACTTTGAATTGTGTAACTGCTGGGAAATGACCTAAGTAGATATTTCCTGTGGAAAACAGTAAAGCTCTTATTTTAATTTGGATCTAACTTAAGCTATAAATAACATTTGAATCTGGAGAAATCTTAAATGACTTAGCATTTTACACATAAATTTTGCCATAATAAGACTAAGATAAAGAGGAAGTGCCAAGGAGTAGATATATAAGAAGGAATTACTAGACATATTATTCCTAGAGATTTACTTGTTAGTTTTACAAATATTATTGAATTTTCTGAATTTATTTCTGAACATTTATACAGTCTGAAAATATATATAATCATATCACAGATTGTGTACATTGTCAAATTATGATCATGTTCTGCTGCTTTATTGCATTTCTAGAGTTTACGTTTGCATTGGCCCCAAGTAAAGGACAAATTACCTCATGGCAAGCTGTGTAAATAAAGCTTTTGCAGCAATTTACATAAGGATGACTAGTGGGGAAATTAAGTCATCAAATAGCACATAGTCTTTAAACTCTGCAAAACTCAATAGACCTGTTCTGTAGGTTTCATACCATAATCATTTCAATAGCAGATGTGTTGTTACATTTAATTTTATACAAGTAATTATGATGATATATGACAAAGGATTTCACACTGCAAAATTTTTATTGTATTTTATTGAATACAGTTCAATCCACTGGATCTTCAAACACTTCCTTGATAGTTAAAACTATTGTTTTTTAATGGCCAAAAACTGGCAGTGATGAAATTATAATCGAATTATAGTTCAACAAGCTCAAAATGGAATGAGAAAGTGAAAAACCACCATTTCATAATTTAAAGTTCATTGGTATTTGTTCTTTAAAAAAAAATCAAAAAATGCATACAAAGTTAATGTTGTTAATTTGAAATTTATTGGTTTAGTGGGAAGTTTTAGTATTTAATTTGAAATTGTGGTTTCATAGAATTTTAGAGCTAGAAGTGAAATAAGTTTCATTTGTACATATTTAAGTAATAATAAACTTAACAACACTTGGAAGTAGAGAGTCCTTGGCTTTGTGTGTGCATGTGTGTGTGTTTAACTGAAAGGGCTTGAAGTTAATAAAGGTAAAAGAGAAAAGAGAGAGTTCTAATTATTTTGTCTTTCAATGTAGACCAATATTTGCTAATTTTTGTTACTTGTTTGTTTTAATTTTCATAATCAATAGCAATAAAAGCCCACATATATTTTTAACATAAGTGTATATTCATTTCAGGGCTTCCCTGGTGGCTCAGACGGTAAAGAATCCACCTGCAATTCAAGAAACCCCGATTCAATCCCTGGGTCAGGAAGATCCTCGAAGAAGGGAATGTCTACCCACTCCAGTATTCTGTGGTCAGAGGAGCCTGGCAGGCAGCAGTCCATGCTCATGTCACAGATAACAGAGAAAAGCAGGAGACAATATTTTCTTCTCTCTGCAAGAAATTTAAGTGAACCCAGTAGGTAGGACAGAAGGTATCAGTACAAGTGGTAGAAGCAAGTGAAGTGACTTAACATTACTGGAATTAAAAGCAGAGATATATGCCCTGCTTGTATTAGAAACTTGTTCCTAAAAATGAAATCAGTGGAAAACTATCATGTGTTCCCTGACCATACATACTATCTGAATTGCTATAACAGCCTGCTTTAACTGGAAAAGAGCAGGGCTCTTTAAGACAGGACTTTGACAAGATATTTTGTAACTCGCTTTGAATAGAGCATGCCCAGTCTCAGTAGCCCATAGACATCTCTCCAGCATAAGCATCAAGACAATTCTTCCTTTCCCATGACTTTCATTCCTCTAGCTACTTGTTCACTACCATTGCAGCAACTATCACACAATTTCAAAGAGCCAAAATTACTTTCTAATACAGAAATGGTAGACTAGAGAATGTTTTTCTGAGCCCTGTCCCTCAAACTGTATCTGTTCTTCAGTTCAATCACTCAGTCGTATCTGACTCTTTGTGACCCCATGGACTGCAGCATGCCAGGCTTCCCTGTCTATCACCAACTCCCAGAGCTTACTCAGACTCATGTCCAACAAGTCAGTGATGCCATCCAACAATCTCTTCCTCTGTCATCCCCTTCTCCTCTTGTGTTCAATCTTTCCCAGCATCAGGGTCTTTTCTAATGAGTCAGTTCTTCACATCAGGTGACCAAAGTATTGGAGCTTCAGCTTCAGCATCAATCCTTCCAATGAATATTCAGGACTGATTTCCTTTAGGGTGGACTGATTGGATCTCCTTGCAGTCTGAGGGACTCTCAAGAGTCTTCTCCAACATCATAGTTCAAAAGCACCAAAACCTCGGGGCGCAGCTTTATTTATAGTCCACCTCTTATATCCACACACACTGGAAAAACCATAGCTGTGACTAGATGGACCTTTGTCTTCAAAGTAATGTCTCTGCTTTTTAATATGCTATCTAGGTTGGTCATTCAAATGGGTATATCTTTTCCTTACTCCTTTGCTTTTTGCTTTCTTTCTTTTCACAGCTATTTGTAGGGCCTCCTCAGACAGCCATTTTACTTTTTTGCATTTCTTTTTCTTAGGGATGGTCTTGATTCCTATCTACTGTACAATGTCACAAACCTCCATCCATAGTTCATCAGGCACACTGTCTATCAGATCTAGTCCCTCAAATCTATTTCTCACTTCCACTGTATAATCATAAGGGATTTGATACAGGTCATACCTGAATGATATAGTGGTTTACTCCATTTTTCTCAATTTCAGTCTGAATTTGTCAATAAGGAGTTCATGATATGAGCCGCAGTCAGCTCCTAGTCTTGTTTTTCCTGACTGTATAGAGCTTCTCCGTCTTAGGCTGCAAAGAATATAATCAATCTGACTTCGGTATTGGCCATCTGGTGACGTCCATGTGTAGAGTCTTCTCTTGTGTTGTTGGAAGAGGATGTTTGCTATGACTAGTCTGTTCTCTTGATAGAACTTTATTAGCCTTTGCCCTGCTTCAGTCTGTACTCCAAGGCCAAATTTGCCTGTTATTCCAGGTGTTTCTTGACTTCCTACTTTTGCATTCCGGTCCCTTATAATGAAAAGGATCTCTTTTTCAGGTGTTAGTTCTAGAAGGTCTTGTAGGTCTTCATAGAACTGTTCAATTTTAGCTTCTTCAGCATCACTGGTTGGGGCATAGACTTGGATTACTGAGATATTTAATGGTTTGCCTAAGAAACTAACAGAGATCATTCTGTCATTTTTGAGATTGCATCCAAGTACTGCATTTCAGACTTTTTTATTGACTATGATGGTTACTCCATTTCGTCTAAGGGATTCTTGCCCACAGTAGTGGATATAATGGTTTTCATTCTAATCCCAAAGAAAAGCACTGCCAAAGAATGCTTAAACTACAACACAATTGCACTCATCTCACAAGCTAGTAAAATAATGCTCAAAATTCTCCAAGCAACGATTCAGCAATAAGCGAACTGTGAATTTACAGATGTTCAAGCTGGTTTTAGAAAAGGCAGAGGAACCAGAGATCAAATTGCCAACATCTGCTGGGTCATCGAAAAAACAAGAGAGTTCTAGAAAAACGTCTATTTCTGCTTTATTGACTATGTCGAAGCCTTTGACTTTGTGGATCACAATAAACTGTGGAAAATTCTGAAAGAGATGGGAATACCAGGCCACCTGACCTGCCTCTTGAGAAACCTATATGCAGGTTGGGAAGCAACAGTTAGAATTGGATATGGAACAATAGACTGGTTCCAAATAGGAAAAGGAGTACGTCAAGGTTATACATTGTCACTGTGCTTATTTAGCTTATATGCAGAGTACATCATGAGAAACGCTGGGCTGGAAGAAGCACAAGCTGGAATCAAGATTGCTGGGAGAAATATCAATAACCTCAGATATGCAGATGACACCACCCTTATGGCAGAAAGTGAAGAGGAGCTAAAAAGCTTCTTGATGAAAGCGAAGGAGGAGAGTGAAAAAGTTTGCTTAAAGCTCAACATTCAGAAAACTAAGATCATGGCACCCGGCCCCATCATTTCATACCAAATAGAAGGGGAAACAATGGAAACAGTGGCTGATTTTATTTTTCTGAGCTCAAAAATCACTGCAGATGGAGATTGTAGCCATGAAATTATAAGACACTTCCTGTTTGGAAGGAAAGTTATGTCCAAACTAGACAGCCTATTAAAAAGCAGAGACATAACTATGTAAACAAAGGTCCATCTAGTCAGGCTATGGTTTTTCCAGTGGCCATGTATGGATGTGACAGTTGGACTTTAAAGAAAGCTTAGTGCCAAAGAATTGATGATTTTGAAATGTGGTGTTGGAGAAGACTCTTGAGAGTCGCTTGGACTGCAAGGAGATCCAACCAGTCCATCCTAAAGGAGATCAGTCCTGGGTGTTCATTGGAAGGACTGATGCTGAAGCTGAAACTCCAGTACTTTGGCCACTTCATGTGAAGAGCTGACTCATTGGAAAAAAACTCTGATGCTGGGAGAGATTGGAGGCAAAAGGAGAAGGGGACAACAGAGGATGAGATGGTTAGATGGTATCACTGACTCGATGGACATGGGTTTGGGTGGACTTCAGGAGTTGAAGATGGATAGGGAGGGCTGGCATTCGGGGTTCATGGGGGTCGCAAAGAGTTGGACACAACTGATTGACTGAACTGAACTGAACTAGGCTGGTCATAGCTTTTCTTCTAAGGAGCGAGTGTCTTTTATTTTCATGGTTGCAATCACCATCTGCAGTGTTTGAAGCTCAGAAAAACAAAATCTCTCACTGTTTCCATTGTTTCCATATTGATGGAATGCATGCATGTAAGACTCTGTTTTATTAAACTTTTCTGCATTTCATTTTGTGCCTGATACACACACACAAACACACACACACAAGTCCTGTAAAGATTTTTATGATATTAATGACAGAGCTTGTGACAACAAGCTCTTATAATTTACTACAAGAAAAAGATAGTACAAATATAAAATGTATCAGTTTAGTTCAGTTCAGTCACTCAGTCGTGTCCGACTCTGCAACCCCATGAATCGCAGCACACCAGGCCTCCCTGTCCGTTACCAACTCCCAGAGTTCACTCAAACTCATGTCCTTCAAGTCGGTGATGCCATCTAGCCATCTCATCCTCTGTCATCCCCTTCTCCTCCTGCCCCCAATCCCTCTTTATTTTTTTGAGCATCAGAATCTTTTTCAATGAGTCAACACTTTGCATGAGGTGGCCAAAGTATTGGAGCTTCAGCTACAGCATCAGTCCTTCCAATGAATACCCAGGAATAATTTCCCTTAGAATGGACTAGTTGTATCTCCTTGCAGTCCAAGGGACTCTCAAGCGTCTTCTCCAACACCACTGGTCAAAAGCATCAATTCTTCGGCATTCAGCTTTCTTCATAGTCTAACTCTGACATCCATACGTGACCTCTGGAAAAACCATAGCCTTGTATAGATGGATCTTTGTTGACAAAGTAATGTCTCTGCTTTTTAATATGCTCTCTAGTTTGATCATAACTTACCTTTCAAGGAGTAAGCATCTTTTAATTTCACGGCTGTTTAAGAATAGTTAATTGGCTAATAAGACATAGGAAAAACATTTCAAACAGGTAGAGAATATCTGTGACTAAGTGAATTAAAAGCCCCATCAAGTAGGCTTGAGGTACAGCTAGAATATTGACAGATAAGTATGAAGTGAAGGAATTCCATATAGAAGAAACATTAGCAAAATCAGAAGAGGTAATATATGGACAATTATTAAATGAACTAGTTGGTCTAGGAAAAGGTAAATGAACATATATAATGTTCATTAGGTAATGAACTGACGAATAAATATATTTGAATGACCTTAAGTGTAAGGAGAAGGGCAGGGTCTTCACCTTGAGAGCAATAGACTGTTGTTGAAGGATATTCTATGGGAGTAAAATACAGTTGAGCTTACCTTTCAGATGAGCATGTTGGGGAGACATAAAGGAAATTGGATAGGAAGAAAGAAGGTATAAGAAAATTGGAAACTGTACCTAAACAAAGAAAAATCATGAGAACATAATCTATGCAAAGTTAATGAAAATTTGAAGGATAATACCAATGAAAAAGACTATAGAGGCCAAGTGCATAATGTTGCATCTGGCCTTAAGTGATGAGTGAAAAGGAGATGACACAGACATCTCTGGGTTTTCAGAGTAAACAACTTAGAGAATGACACAAGAATTAATTTTTAAATGGTCAGGATATAAACTAAAAGGACAGATGAACTATCATTTGAACATGTCCTGTGTGAAATAGTATTGGTAAACCATCTGGAAATGTCTAGCAGGAAATTTGAAATGACAATCTAGAAATCAGGCAAATGTATCAGGATTTGATCACTATATCAAAGAATCAATTACTCAACATGATTCTTGAGATTGGGTAGTGCTTGTCCTCCCCAAGGGAAAGACATAACTGTAAAATATGGTTCAGCCCAGCATATTGAATACACCTTGCTCCATTTTTTATTTACTTTCTGTGAGAAGAGTCCCCCTCATTCATATTTTTACATATTTCTACACTTTCACTCAATACACACGAACATGTTTCTGCACACAGGCAGACTCATGCACACGCATGAATGTTTTCATCACCTTATTCCTGTTGGTTCAACAGGCAGCATGCTTTGTGCCTGAAGTTCTACAACATTCTGGAAGGCTGAGTAGTTCGATGGGGTCAGAATGTCAATTTAAATTAAACTCACAGATGTGTTGATGGACACTGCCTCAACTGTCTCAGGCAGGATTTTGCTTCACCAGAGAGAATCTGACAGCTGTTGTTTAAAAGAAGCCTCACTTCCACTCATTTCCTTATTGTGAAATGTGAATTTCCTTCCTGAGACTTTCTTCCAAGTTCTTGATCCCAACCCTAGAAATTTGCATATCAAGTTCCCGGGGCAGCTATAGTATTGAAACAGCTGCAAGACTGACCCAGCAATCATTCTTCCACCTTTCCATTCCTATAGCACCTGCAGTTCTGCTCCTCCGGCAACTCTGCTCATACTGTCTCGCAAAAGAGTTGCCTTTGGTCTTATCTCTGCTGCTAATATTGTAAACACTGAAAAAGCAGTAGACTTCCTAGTGCTTAACATATAGAAAGGGTTTAAAAGAATACATACTTGACAGATGAATGAATGACTAAGTGAAAGGAAAACTTGGTGCATTTTTTAATGGTTTGACGTTAATGCCTTACATACATTGTTTATAGGGGTTCTCAAGGCAATAATACTGAAGTGGTTTGCCATTCCCTTCTCCAGCAGACCATGTTTTGTCAGGTGGGAGGAGAAGGGGACAACAGAGAATGAGGTGGTTGGATGGCAACACCAACTGAATGGACATGAGTTTGAGTGAATGGACATGAGTTTGAGTAAACTCTGGGAGTTAGTGATGGACAGGGAGGCCTGACGTGCTGCAGTCATGGGGTCACAAAGAGTTAGACACAACTGAATGACTGAACTGAACTGAGATATATTACTCTTAGCTCCATCAGGCTATTCAAAAGTCAAATGAGATTCATACATCCAAGATACCTAACAAGAAAGAAATTGCTAAAACTTGCTTCTGTCTAGGGCAGCCTATTGAAAGGTACACTATATTACTTTAAAGTTGAAAATAGATAGTGAAGAATATATATTTTTAAAACTGTAATAAATGGTGAATAGAGTCAAAGTAATCTTTTAAACTGGAGGTTTCCCTGGTGGCTCAGCAGTAAAAAATCTGCCTGACAAGAAGGAGATGTAAGTTCGATCCCTGAGTTAGAAGATCCCCTGGAGAATGGAATGGCAACCCACTCCAGTATTCTTGCTGAGAAGTTCCACAAACAGAGAAACCTGGCAGGATATAGTCTATTGGGTTGAAAAGAGTCAGGCACAACTTAGAGACTAAACAATAGAAGCAACAATATTTTAAACTATGCATTGTATGATATAAAAAATAGTGATAGAATGAATGTGTGTGTACATGACAGTGAGGTGAGTGTTAAAAGGTGTGGGCCTCATCCCTGTGGTTCCCAGAGAGTGCTTGCCCTCTTATCCTTTCCTTTCCCAGGACCCAAATTTTATGTCCATCATTTTTCCTTTTTCTGTGCTTTTAACACAAAATTTGTATTTCTAAACAAAATGCCACATTGTTGTGATTTGTAAAGGATTGTGCATTGTAAATTCTGCTCTAGTTTACTTTCTTCCCTAATCATTATGTTCCTAATATTCATCTACATAATTGCATGCATGTATATCTATTTTTCTGATTTATGACTTTATCCTAGTATATTTTCTTAGTAGTATTGCTAAGCATTTTAGTTGTTTTGAATAGTTGCCATTATATTGTGCTGCTGAAAAAATTTTTTTCATTTGTTTCCTGGTGCACATGTACAGAAGTGGAATTCTAAGATCATAGATTATGAACATTTTGAATGTTCTGTGAAAGTAAAAGTTAGCTGCACAGTTAAGTCCCACTCTTTGTGATCCCATGGACTGTAGCCTGCCTGGCTCCTCTGTCCATGAAATTCTCCTGGCAAAATACTGGGGTGGGTTGCCATTTTCTTCTCCAGGAGATCTTCTTGACCAAGGGGTAGAACCCCGGTCTCCTGCACTGAAGATTCTTTACCAACTGAGTCATTAACCCAAAGGCAACGTTCTGTATGATGCCACATTTTATCCAAAGTGGCCCATGGATCTCCATTTCCAACAGTATTAGCTAAATGCTCCCCTTGCTCCAAATCCTCAGCATTTGTTATCTCCAGACTCTTGGTGTTTGCCAGTCCAGTGGGCACAGTGCCTCGTGTTATGAATTTGCACGTGTTCCTGATTACACATCAGATTGGAAATTTGCCCACAAGTTTATGGGTTATTTGTGTATCCTATTATATGAAGTGCTTGCTTTTTACATTTTCACACTTTTATCTGACTGTGAATTTTCACTTGATTCATGGGAGTTATTCACTCATTCTGAATACTTACACCGATTACTGCCATGTGCTGCATACATTTTATCCCAGAAAAATACTTTATACTCTATGGTGGTTGATACTTAGTTGAAATCATCAGTGATGTTTGGTTTGATAAATTCTTCTTTATTTCAATTCATGATCTTATCCTAAATAATCAACCAAAATATTGCTCTTTTCACCTTTCGGTCATAAATATGTATAGGTACAGTCAGAGGACAAATTTTATATTTTCTCCATATAGGCAACTAATTGTGCCAGCAGGATTTGTTGAAAAGTATATTCTTTTTTACAGATCTTGAGTGAAATAATGTCATAAGTCAAGTGTGCATATATGTGTAGTTCAATAACTTTGTTGGATTTTCCTATTTGTACCAATACCATACTGTATTATTAATTATAGACATAATAATTCTTCATAACTGGCAGGGCAAATTCCACCCACACCATCCCCATGTTCTTCTTTATCTTTAATATTTGGCCATTCCTTCATATCAGTTTAGGATCATCCCCTTGAGTTTCATATGCAAAAAGAAGAGATAATAACTGAAAAAAAAGTAATTCTATGGGGTCATTAATTATAATGGCCTTCGATCTATAAATGAGAGTAGAAATGAGAGTTACAAGTTTTTAATAATGTTATGTATTTTTTCACATTTTTTAACTGAATGAGACAAGTATGTATAAATGCAATTATTGTACTTCGATTTCGTAGCCCACATCTTTGAAAATCTTGCTAAAATTTCCTAATCCCTTGTAATAACTTATCAGTAATTTACTTTTGTTTTTACACATCGATAATCTTATATTCCGGAGAAGGCAATGGCATCCCACTCCAGTACCCTTGCCTGGAAACTCCCATGGATGGAGGAGCCTGGTAGGCTGCAGTCCATGGGGTCGCTGAGTCAGACACGACTGAGCGACTTCACTTTCACTTTTCACTTTCATGCACTGGAGAAGGAAATGGAAACCCACTCCAGTGTTCTTGCCTGGAGAATCCCAGGGATGGCGGAGCCCAATGGGCTGCCGTCTGTGGGGTCACACAGAGTCGGACACGACTGAAGCAACTTAGCAGCAGCAGCAGCAGCAATCATATATTCATATAGTACCCTTCTATTTTAGTTTTGTTTGCTTTTCTTTCCAATAGTATGTTGCCATTAATATGCTCACTCTCTCTCTCTCTCAAAGTTGCTCAGTCATGTCCGACTCTTTGCGACCCCATGGACTGTAGCCCGCCTGGTTCCTCTGTCCTTGGAGTTCTCCCGGCAAGACTGCGGTAGTAGGTAGTCATTCTCTTCTCCAGGGGATCTTCCTGATCCAGGGATCAAACTCCAGTCTCCTGTATTACAGTCAGATTCTTTACAATCTGAGTCATCAGGGAAGCACCATTAATATGCTAGTTCTCAGCGTTTGGTATAATGTTGAAGAAAATAGTGGGTCAAAAAATTGTGCCTAGTTTCCTGAAAGCTTTCAGTGCTGTTACATCACAAAAAATGTGCTATATGCATTTATTAAATAACTTTACAACATTAAGAAATATTCTTCTGTTCCTGCATATATAACTGATTTTATTATGATTAAACATTGTATTTTGACAAATATTAGTCATCTATTAAAATAACCATAATAATCATTAAATTATAATACATTAATTTAGTTTAAAAATGTTAAACCCAACTTGTAGGATTTGAACATAATGTATTATAAAAAATGTGCTATATGCATTTATTAAATAACTTTACAACATTAAGAAATGTTCTTCTGTTCCTGCATATATAACTGATTTTATTATGATTAAACATTGTATTTTGACAAATACTAGTCATCTATTAAAATAACCATAATAATCATTAAATTATAATACATTAATTTAGTTTAAAAACGTTAAACCCAACTTGTAGGATTTGAACATAATGTATTACCTTTTATGCAATGCTTGCATTTGTTTTAGTTTTACTAGTAATTTGTTAAGAATTTTCATAATTATGCTGTACTAGCGAGAAGGATTAGAGTATACTTTATAACTTATAAGATAGGACAGCCTAGCCTTTATTTCCCATACATATCTTATTATATATAGCTTTGATTTTAATTTTCCTTACTGATTCCTTTTATTTACAGTCTGGGCTTCCCAGGTGGCACACTGGTAAAGAATCTGCCTGCCAGTGCAGGAGACACAGACAATGCAGTTTCAATCCCTGGGTCAGGAAGATCCCCTGAAGTAGGAAATGGCAGCCTACTCCAGTATTCTTGCCTAGGAAATTCCATGAACAGAGGAGCCTGGCAGGCTACAGTCCATGAAGTCACAAAGAATCGAACATGGACATGTCTGAGCCATTGAGCACCCACGCATACACCTACAGTCTAGCAGTTCACTATATCTCATAAGGTTTGTTATGTTCCATAACACTGGCATTGTTCAGTATTTAATTTTATCAGAGAGCATACCATGTGACATTATTGAACGGAGAAATATTAGGTGCTTTTTGCTGAAAACAAAACAGAGTTGGATCATAAGTGTTCTTCCACATGTGAGAATGTGTTCTATGTATTACATGAATCTTTCAGACTCCTTGATGAGGCCGTGGCAGATGTGGCTTATTGTGATACAGTTATATTACTATTGGGCTTCTCAGATGTCTCCAAATCTGCCTACCAATGCAGGAGACTCAGGAGACGTGAGTTCAATTGCTGGGTTCAGAAGATTCCCTGCAGGAGGAAAAGGCAACCGTTCCAATATTCTTGCGTGGAAAACCCCATGGGCAGAGGAGTTTGGTGGTCTATGGGTGGTCTGCTACAGGTCATAGAGTCAGACACGACTGAGTGATTGAACACACTCACTACTATTAATTGTTAAATGAAAAATTCATAATAAACTGGAACAATGTTGGACAAACTGGAATGTGCTGTCACCTTACTTTAATCCAACTTACTATGTGCCAGGAACTTTTCTAAGCAATTTTAAATTTATTTCTAAGTTTCTTGTGTTTCTAAGAACTTTGAATTTGATAACTGCTTTGTGAAAGATGCAGTATTATTTACTCTTTTTTTTTTTTTTTTTTTTGTAGANAATGTGCTGTCACCTTACTTTAATCCAACTTACTATGTGCCAGGAACTTTTCTAAGCAATTTTAAATTTATTTCTAAGTTTCTTGTGTTTCTAAGAACTTTGAATTTGATAACTGCTTTGTGAAAGATGCAGTATTATTTACTCTTTTTTTTTTTTTTTTTTTTGTAGATGGAGAAATTGAGTCATAGAAAGATAAAGTACTTTGCCCAAGATCTTAGTGATTGTAAATGATGGAACTGAGGATCAAGATGAGTCAAGTTTTGGACATTACACACTTAATTCCTATTTTTCCCCTATATTTACTTCCCTCTGCTTCCCTTGAGTATATTTTAATTTTATTTTTTAGATTCTTATAACAGAAATTTAGATTACTCTTATGAGGACTTTATTTTTTTCCCCTAATATAAACATGTAATACTCTGATGCCATAAATGTTCTCAAAATTACATAATATGTCACACTGAAAAAGAAAAAAAAAATTTAAGGACAAGTTTTTTTTTTTTAGTTGCTAAGTTGTGTCCTACCTTTTGTGACACCATAGAGTGTAACTCACCAGGCTCCACTGTCCATGATATTCTCCAGGCAAGAATACTGGAGTGGGTAGTCATTCACTGCTCCAGAGGATCTTCTTGACCCAGGGATTGAAGGCAGGTCTCCTGCATTGCAGGCAGATTCTTTACTATCTGAGCCACCAGAGACCAAATAATGACTAATTATTTTACTGCATTACTGAAGGGGTACAAACATACATCAGTATGTGACATTCTAATCCTTAAATGTTTTTGTATAACTTGATTCAAAACAAATGAACAAAATTAGAGAAATTCAAAATAGGTATATTAATTGAATGTGACACATGAAGATGTTTTTCTTTCATGAAAAAGCTACTCATAGTAAGCATACAAAATGAAATGATCCAAATAACTGGTGTGCTTTTGTTGGGCTCTGCATGCCTATATTACACAGCCCATATGCCATGTGATGACTCAGCCCTTCAAATGCATTTGTCTATGTGAAAGTTTCTTTGTGTCTAAGTCCAATTACATCTTCTTAATTAAATGCATACCACAAAGCCAAAAAGATAAACAAAGGAGGCATTGAAATTTAATATATGAATGTATAATTGTGTAGCTCAGTTATCAATGAATTCTGTGCATCTTGTGTTTTGGTGCATTATGAAGGTGAAGGCATTTTTGAAATATAATTTCTCCTGTATAATTCTTCTGTCTCCTTGCTGTGCTCCTCCCATCACTCGATGACATATATCTTTGAACATATAGTAGTTACTGACTCTCATTACAATAATAATTCATCTAGTCTGTTACACCTCTTCAGATTAATTCAAACTACATTACAAACTGTCATCTTTTCTAGTAATCTAGAATCTTTTGTGTGTCTACATCTGCCAAACTATATGTGGTAAGCTGAATAATGGTCCCTAAATACGTCTATACCATAAACACAGGAAATTATAAATGTTACCTTGCATGGCTAAAGGAACCATGTAGATGTAATTAAGTTAGGATCTTGAGATAAGAAAATTATCCTACTTTAATATGTACCCCTTTTTGACCACTTCCAGTTTGCCTTGATTCATAGACCTAACATTCCAGAATCCTATGCAGTATTGCTTTTTATGGCATCGGACTTTACTTCCATCACCAGTCACATCCACGACTGGGTGTTGTTTTTTATTTGACTCTGTCACTTCATTCTTTCTGGAGTTATTTTCCCACTGATCTCCAGGAGCATATTGGGCACCTACCAACCTGGGGAATTCATCTTTCAGTGTCCTATCTTTTTGCCTTTTCATACTGTTCATGGGGTTCTCAAGGCAAAAATACTGAAGTGGTTTGCCATTCCCTTCTCCAGTGGACCACATTTTGTCAGAACTCTCTACCATGACCTGTTTGTCTTGGGTGGGCCTACACAGCATAGCTCATAGTTTCACTGAGTTAGACAAGGCTGTGGTCCATTGGTTAGTTTTCTGTGATTGTGGTTTTCATTCTGTCTGTCCTCTGATGGATAAGGATAAGAGGCTTATAGAAGCTTCCTGATGGGAGAGAGTGATTGAGGGTAAAACTCAATCTTGTTCTGCTGGGCGGGGCCATGTTCAGTTCAGTTCAGTTCAGTTCAGTTGCTCAGTCGTGTCCGACTCCTTGCGACCCCATGAATCTCAGCACGTCAGGCCTCCCTGCTCATCACCATCTCCCGGAGTTCACTCAGACTCACGTCCATCGAGTCCGTGATGCCATCCAGCCATCTCATCCTCGGTCGTCCCCTTCTCCTCCTGCCCCCACTCCCTCCCAGCATCAGTCTTTTCCAATGAGTCAACTCTTCTCATGAGGTGGCCAAAGTACTGGAGTTTCAGCTTTAGCATCATTCCTTCCAAAGAAATCCCAGGGTTGATCTCCTTCAGAATGGACTGGTTGGATCTCCTTGCAGTCCAAGCGACTCTCAAGAGTCTTCAGGAAATCTTTAATCCAATATTCTGTTGATAAGAAAGAAAGAAAGTTAAGTTACTCAGTCCTGTTCAACTCTCGGCGACCTCACAGACTGTAGCCTACCAGGCTCCTCTGTCCATGGGATTTTCCAGGCAATAGTACTGGAGTGGATTGCCATTTCTTTCTCCAGGGGATCTCCCCAACCCAGGGATCGAAGCTGGGTCTCCCACATTGTAGACAGACACTTTACCGTCTGAGCCACCAGGGAAGTCCATTCTGTTGATGGGAAGGGCTATGTTCCCTCCCTGTTGTTTGACCTGAGGTCAAACTATGGTGGAGATAATGAAGATAATAGCAACCTGCTTCAAAAGGTCCCGTGCAAGTACTGCTGCACTCAGTGCCCTGACCCCTCAGCAGGCCACCACTGACCTACACCTCCGCCGGAGACTTCTGGACACTCATGGGCAAGCTTGGGCTAGTCTCTTGGAGAGTCACTGCTCCTTTATCCTGGGTCCTGGTGCACACAAGGTTTTGTTTGTGCCCTCCAAGAGTCTGATTGAGTAATGCTCAAAATCCACCAAGCCAGGCTTCAACAGTACACGAACCATGCACTTCCAGATGTTCAACCTGGATTTAGAAAAAACAGAGGAACCAAGATCAAATTGCCAACATCTGCTGGATCATCAAAAAAGCAAGGAAGTTACAGGAAAACATCTACTTCTGCTTTATTGACTACACTAAAGGCTTTGACCTCGAGCATGGACTAGCTCCTCTCTGCCGCCACCCCTGTGGTGCTAGAGAGACTCTTGCGAGTCCCATGGACTGCAAGGAGATCCAACCAGTCCATCCTAAAGGAGACCAGTCCTGGGTGTTCACTGGAAGGGCTGATGCTCCAATACTTTGGCCACCTCATGTGAAGTGTTGACTCATTGAAAAAGACCCCGATGCTGGGAGGGATTGGAGGCAGGAGGAGAAGGGGCTGACAGAGGATGAGATGGCTTGATGTCATCACTGACTCAATGCACATGAGTTTGGGTGAATTCTGGGAGTTGGTGATGAACAGGGAGGCCAGGTGTGCTGTGATTCATGGGGTCGCAGAGTGGGACATGACTGAGTGGCTGAACTGAACTAACTGAACTTAAAGCTTTGACTGTGTGGACCAAAACAAACTGTGGAAAATTCTTAAAGAGATGGAATACCAGACCACCTGACCTGCTTCCTGAGAAATCTGTATACAGGTCAGGAGGCAACAGTTAGAACTGGACATGGAACAGACTGGTTCCAAATCAGGAAAGGAGTACATCAAGGCTGTATATTGTCACCCTGCTTATTTAACTTATATGCAGCCCACATCATGAGAAATGCCAGGCTGGATGAAGCATAATCTGGAATCAAGATTTCTGGGGGAAATATCAATAACCTCAGATATGCAGATGACACCACCTTTATGGCAGAAAATGAAGAAGAACTAAAGAGCCTCTTGATGAAAGTGAAAGAGGAGATTGAAAAAGTTGGCTTAAAACTCAACATTCAGAAAACTAAGATAATGGCATCTGATCCCATCACTTCATGGGAAATAGATGGGGACACAATGGAAACAGTGAAAGACTTCATTTTCTTGGGTTCTAAAATCACTGCAGATGGTGACTACAGCCATGAAATTAAAAGACACTTGCTCCTTGGAAGAAAAGCTATGAACAACCTAGACAACATATTAAAAAGCAGAGACACACTTTGTCTTCAAAGGTCTGTCTAGTCAAAGCCATGGCTTTTCCAGTAGGCATGTATGGATGTGAGAGTTGGACTATAAAGAAAGCTGAGCCCCAAAGATTTGATGCTTTTGAACTGTGGTGTTGGAGAAGACACTTGAGAGTCCCTTGGACTGCAAGGAGATTCAACCAGTCCATCCTAAAGGAAATCAGTCCTGAATATTCATTGGAAGAACTGATGCTGAAGCTGAAACTCCAATTCTTTGGCCACCTGATGCAAAGAGTTGACTCATTGGAAAAGACCCTGATGCTGGGAAAGGTTGAAGGCAGGAGGAGAAGGGGATGACAGAGGATGAAATGGTTGGATGGCATCACCGACTCGATGGACGTGTGTTTGAGTAAGCTCTGGGAGTTGGTGATGGACAGGGAGGCCTGGTGTGCTGTAGTCCATGGGGTCACCGAGTTGGATACTACTTAGAGACTGAATTGAACTCAATATGTACCCCAATGTAATCATGAAAGTCTAGTTAAAGTTTCAGATAGAGAGGAAAGGTTAGTGTGTTGACACGATGATGGGTGCAAAAAATAGAGTGCTGCATTTTGAAGATAGAGCAAGTGGCCACAAGCCAAGAATACAGATGGCTTCTAAAGGCTGAAAATGATCAGGAAAAGATTTTTTCCTTCAGATACTCCAAGATGTCAGAAGGAACCAGTCCTTTTGACATCTTGATTTTAGCCCAGAGAAACTAATTTTAAATTTCTGACCTCAAAAACTTTAGAAAAATAAATTAATGTTGTCCTAAGCTAGCAAGATGGAGAAGGAAATGGCAACCCACTCCAGTGTTCTTGCCTGGGGAAGCCCATGGACAGAGGAGCCTGGCAGGCTACAGTCCATTGGCTTGCAAAGAGTCAGACATGACTTAACAACTAAATAACCACAACCAGGCCAACAAGAAGGGGTTAGCAATCTACTCCAGTATTCTTGCCTGGAGTATTCCGTGGATAGAGTAAGAAGCCTGGCAGGTTTCAGCCCATGGTGTGCAAAGAGCTGGACAACTAAGCATCCAACACTCATTTTCAAGCCAGCAAGGATTCCCAGAGGGTTCATTGGCAAAGAATCCACATGACAATGCAGGAGATGATGTGAGTTTGATCCCTGGGTCGGGAAGATCCCCTGAAAGAGAACATGGAAACCCACTCCAATATTCTTGCCTGGAGAATCCTATGGACAGAGACGCTGGTGGGTTACAGTCCTTGGGGTCACAAAATGACTCTGCAACTGAACAACAAGAAGCTAGTAAATTGGCATCAATTGTTTCTAGCAGCTGGAGAAGGCAATGGCAACCCACTCCAGTACTCTTGCCTGGAAAATCCCATGGACGGAGGAACATGTTAGGCTGTAGTCCATGGGGTCACGAAGAGTCAGACACTTACTGACCGACTTCACTTTCACTTTTCACTTTCATGTATTGGAGAAGGAAATGGCAACCCACTCCAGTGTTCTTGCCTGGAGAATCCTAGGGATGGCGAAGGCTGGTGGGCTGCCATCTGTGGGGTCGCACAGAGTCGGACACGACTGAAGCGATTTAGCAGCAGCAGCAGCAGCAGTAAGAAACTAATACACTATGCCTTTCCAATGTTCCTTCTGTCTAGAAGCCATTTGTTGTTCTTTGACTGATTAATTACTGATTATATCAGATTGACTCAGTCTCCCCACATTCTTTCTGCTGGAAATCCTAGGTAGGAAGTTATCTGCTTGCTTAGTTCTAGTTCATGCCTTTATTGTGGCACTTACCTAATTTCCTTTAAAATTGTCCCTTAAGGCTCTGCTCACTTAAAATATGCATAATGCTCTGATGACAGCACAACAGTCTTACTCATATTTTTGGTTTGTTTAGCAACTAGAATAGAATTTGGAAAAGAGTTAACAGTAAATCTTTGTATAATTGATTTTCTTATATAAGATTTTCAAGTGTTTTAGAGCATATGCTATTTTTGAGAAATTTTAAGTTAAAACATTTAATCTAATGAGATTGACATGTATACACTATTATATATAAAATAGATAACGAATAAGAACCTCATGTATAGCACAGGAAATTCTACTTGGTGCTCTGTGGTGACCTAAATGGGAAGGAAATCCAAAAGAAGAGATATATGTATATATATATATAGCTGATTCACTTTCCTATACAGCCGAAACTGACATAGCAGTGTAAAGCAACTATATACTCCAATTTAAAAAAAATAATAATAAGACAGTGCCAAGGTCAAGAACCTGACCCCAGGGTGAGCAGCCCTTATCTCTATTTTTAGTTCCGGAAGAGTTAATTCCTCAGGTTAACTGCCATAAATGAAGGCTTGTATGTGCCAGGCCTGCTACTTCTTTCTTCTAGTCCATCCACAGCTGTGACAAGAACAGAGTAAAAGGACAAAGTAGGTGATTAAGTAGTTAATAGCACTAGGGGATTGTAAGCAGAGAAAAGATGGGAGACCCCTGTACGTTGATGATTACTCCAGAAAATAGGTTTGCTTCACTACAAAACCAGGCAGGCTTGCTTAGCAATAAAACCATGCAGCAGAAGCACACGGTATGCCCCTCAACAGCAAAACGGTGGTGGCATGACACCCACATCTTGCCCAGTGAGCTTAATAAGTTAGTGAACCTTAGAACATGCTCTCTGCACACAGGAAAAATGAAAATTTGTGCACCTAGCTTTACCATGTGGAAACAAGTAAACTCCTTTGCATCAGGAGGAGCTGATGATGAAAGCATGCCATCTACTTAAGAAAGACAGAGAAAGTCTTCTCCTCCTCCCCACTTTCCTTTGTTTATAAAACTGGAGCCCAGTAAGTTCTTGGGGCACAGAACTTACCTGCCTGCTTGTAAACCTCACATGCATCTTGTTCTAAAAAATCACTTATTTATCAAAAAATAAAATAAAATAATAAAAAATAATAATAATCTTAAGAAAAACTTAAAGTGTAAAAATTTTAAAGTTTAAGTTTGACTCTGAATCAAGAAAATTTACGCATACGTACATATATACATATCTATCTATATTTACAAAAAGATATTTTAATTTTCAGTGGCATCCAGTTTCAGAAAATACTGATGATAGATGATCTGGACACTAGATGGCAAGTGGGAGAGATAATCCAGGATTGGTAGCCTCAGTTTAACTGACTACACTATTTGCTGTTCACCTGAAACTGTCACAATATTGTTAAGTGGCTATACCCCAATACAAAATGTTTTTGGTGTTAAAAAAATAAAAATAAAATTAAAATATAAGTGACTACAGTAATGACCTCAAGAGTTAGAAAGAACAGTAGAAATGAGAAGATCAGATAATCCAAATCCTTCAAATATTGATACACATAAATTAGATACTCTTGAATAAAAAATATTATGAGTTTTCTGAAGTGCCTATTGTTTAATTTATGTGCTTATTTGTTTTCACTCTGATGAGAATAGATCACACTATTTGTTTACTGAATGAATCTCTTAAAAATAAATAATGTAATTTTCCCTTCTTGCTTAGGAGTCAGAAAAACAACAATATGTGGAAAATGTAGTTTTTAAATAATTTATAGCTTCAAGTTGACTCTATGTTTATTGACACCTGAAATTATGTCAGCCATCATCTTTGCTTTGTCTTTTGTTCTTGTCATGGATAGAGTTCTTTCTGTTACGTACCTAGAGATAGTATCAAGGAGCCCAAGTATAAATTCTAAGAACATCAACTGATTAGAAGAATCTAAAGTGAGTCAGGGAATATCTCAGGTAGATTTCAGTGGACATGGCATTCCCTCTGCTTCTGGGACTGATTTTTCTGTCAGTTTTGACAACCACAACATTAGAATAAAGGAGAGCACCCAAAGAAGAGGAACAAAGGCTTGTCATGTGACTATGGAGAAAGAAATGGCAACCCACTCCAGAATTCTTGCCTGGGAAATCCCACGGAAAGAGAAGCCTGGTGGGCTACAGTCCCTGGGGTCAAAAAGAGTTGGACACAATATAGCAACTAAATAACAATATGACTATGCTTTGTGGGATTATTTTTCCCCAGGGACTGTAATATTGCAAAATTAAACAAAATATTTTGTATGGTTATTAGTTAAATGAGTTTTGTAATTTAAGTTATACTGAGCAGAGGCCTATCAGTTCAGTTCAGTTCAGTTGCTGAGTCATGTCCGACTCTTTGGGACCCCATGAATCGCAGCACACCAGGCCTCCCTGTTCATCACCAACTCCCGGAGTTCACTCAGACTCAGGTCCATCGAGTCAGTGATGCCATCCAGCTATCTCATCCTCTGGCGTCCCCTTCTCCTCCTGCCCCCAGTCCCTCCCAGCATCAGAGTTTTCCAATGAGTCAACTCTTCTCATGAGGTGGCCAAAGTACTGGAATTTCAGCTTTAGCATCATTCCTTCCAAAGAAATCCCAGGGCTGATCTCCTTCAGAATGGACTGGTTGGATCTCCATATCCATAAGTATTTATTGCTATTTGGCTGCATGATATTATTGCATTAAAACTGTTGTATTGCTAATGATTAAGGATGCAAACACCAACTCAGTGAAAAGTCTTCTTTGTAATCATTGGGGTTTTCAGATTAACAAGCTCTCAAATAGTTTAAACACATGTACAAGATGGCATGTTTATGAAAGCATTTTGGTTATTTGAATAATATTTGCAGGAGGATTTTTGAGAATGTGGGAGGAGGTGCTAAGGGTACTATTTCCTATTTGCTTATCTGTGTATTGTCAAATAAAAGTTTTTAGAGCTAAAAATTGTCATTTAGGCTCCAATTTTCACATATACAAAGTGCTATACCTGTGTATCCTTCCCTAGAAGCTGCAAAGGCAGGCATCTATCTAGATAAAAGTGTTTCAAAAGGTCACTTTCAGTACCATTATAAATGCACAACATGGACATTCCCATCATTGTTTGACCCATACTAAGCCATTATGTTTTGAGAAAAACATTATTATATCATAAATTAAAATGATGGAAATTAAAAACTGCATCAAGCACTGCAAAAGATTATCTTCTGATCTCTCAAGACGGTAGCCTAAGTTAGGAGATTATATACTATATATGAACCTATAGGTCTCTTCCACACTGAGATGCAGATGAGAGAGCACATATTTATTGGAAGTCCCCAGCCTTCAGCTTTTCCTGAGAACTGTAAGATGAAAAAGTGCATTTTATCTGAGCATGATGAACTATGCTCTATCCCTGGTGGCTCAGAGGATAAAGCGTCTGCCTGCAATGCAGGAGACCTGGGTTCGATCCCTAGGTTGGGAAGATCCTCTGGAGAAGGAAATGGCAACCCACTCCAGTACTCTTGCCTGGAGAATCCCATGGACAGAGGAGCCGGGCGGGCTGCAGTCCATGGGGTTGCAAAGAGTCGGACACGACTGAGGGACTTCACTTCACCTTCACTTCATGATGAACGATGGAGTACTATGAGGAAGAAGAGTGAAGGGTGAAGGCATGGGCTTTAAAAGCTACTGCAGCCACTTGTCTTGAAGCACACTTATCACAAAGGAGTTTACTTGGCAAACTTGTGCAAACTTTTTGTGAAAAATCCACATATCTATCTGCTCATACTTCAGGGGAGAAACCAGAGAAGGTATGATTCTGCATCTACAATTATTTAGCCAAGTTACAAAGAAGTGATAAGCCCACTGTCTCTCCAGTTACTTTGTCTTCACCATCAGCAGCATCAGATTAATGTGAAGAGAAGAATGCTGCTGCTGTTCAGTTGCTCAGTTGTGTCCAACTCTTTGTTACCCTTTGGACTGCAAGGTGTAGAGAATGTGATATGCACAGACCTGTACTGTAATAAACAGGGCTTCTTTGAAAAATAAGAATGACTTTCTTATCACCCCCGGGTGAAAGGCTGGGAGCAGTAAAAAGTACATCTTGGAAAAACATCTTGAAAACAAGATGTTGAAGTACTGATGTGACTGATGGAAAATGATTTCTGAATGTTCCCATAACTAGAGCTGTGAAGAAGTTGCTGAGAAAGGGTGTCACTATCCGAAGGGCTAAACAGAGTCATGAAAGGTCAGCAAAGTAATGTTTCTGCTTTTCAATATTCTGTCTAGATTGGTCATAACTTTTCTTCCAAGATACCCACTTACTCTGATTAAATAATTTACTCATTTATTTCATCTACACATTTAATCCATGATTAGGTCATATTTCTAAGCTAGTGACTTTATTTTCTAAATATTCTTGAAAGTTTAAATATATTTTGTTTGTTTCTGATATATCTCATTCAAGGTGGCTTTTTTCCTATATACATAGAGATCACCATTTATAATTTTTTTTGAATTTTGGAAGGCCTGAAGGTATAAACTGAAGCTGTTTTTCTACAGAGGGTGGCAGAGTTGGGGTTGGTGAATAGCCATAGAATATGTTATCAGTGTCCTTCAGAGTCTTAAGTTTACTGTGGAAATTGTTATCAAATCTTGCTCATTAGGTTGATGCTGATATTGGAATTTGCTTTCAGAGTGACCAACATATTGCATTTGCTTAAAGCTATTTATTGGTGTCAATTTAAAAGTTTTGTTTGTTCTGGAGCAGTGTATCTATTACATCTCATAGACCCAGAAGTGTATTAAAGTTAAATGCATTCTGCTTTATACATTTGTAAAAAAATGCTCTCTGGATCACTAGTTGGCCATATTCCCAGGGCAAAGAGATACACACCCACACACACATAAGCACACATAAAAAGAGAGAAGAGGAAATTATACTGCATTGTGGCTTCAGGGAATTTGCACCTTTAGCACTTTCTCTTTACAATGATCTAAACCTCCAGACTTCCCCCTCTTCCCCACCAGACACACACACACACACACCCCTCACTTCCCAGGACACTGCATAGTCCTTACCCATATTTTCAGATATCTCTCACTGTGCTAGATTAGGTCCCACTATTGTATGTTCTCATTGTAACTTTTCCTCCATAGCATGCAAAACTGTAATTAGATACATGACATGAACAAAGGAGCTCTTTCGTCTCTTTAACATCATCATATCCTTAGCAACACAACTCCTGTCTTCATTAATATTATTAAGTGAATAAGTTAAAGGAAGTGGACAAAGAAATATAACAAATAGTAGAGGTGGCATTTCCATAAATACTGAATTTGAGCTCATTCAAATTAGATGAATCTACTGAATTTGAGAAGTCTCTTCACTATTCAGAGTACAAAGCACATGTAAGTTCCAAAATGCCTTGGAAGCCAATATTATTTAAAATCTAATTTTGATTAGCTAAACACAATTGAAACTGAGAATTCAGTTGTAAAAGACTATATTAAGGCTATTCTGTAAAATATGCAAAAGGTCTATATCCTCCTATAAACATTTCTTGAATATATCTCTTAGAGAAATAGATACCTGATTTGTATAGATTTAATAAATAACAGACATAAATAGTTACTATAAATAATAACACTGATTATCCTGTGTAATCAAACCCTTCACCTGCTGAGATATGCAGTGCATTTATGCAGATCAGCTGTAGGCCTTTCATCCATGAAATTATAGAATGTATAATGTGATGGGCCATGATATATTCAGTGTAATTGCTTATTTATAAAAAGAGCTATCAACAGCCCACTTTAAATAAATTCAGAAATCACCGTAGGGCATTTAGAAATGAATATTTTATATGACATTTTAAAAAGATTATGAGCATTTCTTTGAACAGTAAAATTAATGGCTGTTTGGCTGTTTAAACTCAGCCAATGTAGATTCAGGATAATAGCATATAAACTGTAATTACTGTATTTGTGTTTTAATTAGGAATAACCATCTACCTTGCTAGCAATGCAAATCTTTTACCTAAAATATCAATAAAGGGAAAACAAATTAATATGGTAAATATCCTCATGGATCTTTTGAAAGCAAAGTATATTTAATAGTAACTATCTATATGCTTATCCATCTACCTACCTACTCACACATCTATACTTTATCACATGGTTTTAAGTAAATTTCCCACAAATAATCAAACATTCTGAACCTCAAACGTAATATTCAAAAACCTAACACTATCAACATAATCAGAAACAATGTATATTTTCTGTCTGTAGTCTTTAGTATAAATGAATTTTACAGGAGTCTGAGCTGCATTACAAAGTTAAAATTAACATTAGATCCTCATATTTCCAAACTCAAGGTGAGAGAAGGTCAAGAATAATGATCTTGGAGTCTAGAATTAACTAAAGAATATTACTGAATTATTCACAATAGTCATTGTCCTAGCAGAGAAGAAAGGGCACACTAAAATTTGTGAAATACTGGAGGATAGAAATAATTGTTTTTATAAAACAATTAATCAGAAATTGATTAAAAATCCTTAGAGGGCCACAAAGTTATCTACATATTCCCATTTATTCTTTGAGCAAAAATTATTCTCAATGCGTTCTTTTGTACATTTTTTTCCCCATGTTGATATTAGAAATCCTTAAGATGATGACAGTTCAGTTCAGTTCAGTCACTCAGTCGTGTCCGATTCTATGCAACCCCATGAATCGCAGCACACCAGGCCTCCCTGTTCATCACCAACTCCCGGAGTTCACTCAGATTCACGTCCATCAAATCGGTGATGCCATCCAGCCATCTCATCCTCTGTCGTCCCCTCTCCTCCTGCTCCCAATCCCTGCCAGCATCAGAGTCTTTTCCAATGAGTCAACTCTTCGCATGAGGTGGCCAAAGTACTAGAGTTTCAGCTTTAGCATCAGTCCTTCCAAAGAAATCCCAGGGCTGATCTCCTTCAGAATAGACTGGTTGGATCTCCTTGCAGTCCAAGGGACTCTCAAGAGTCTTCTCCAACACCACAGTTCA
>SJYX01004796.1:79243-97064 GCA_006410675.1 Oreotragus oreotragus
GTTCTAACTGTTGCTTCCTGACCTGCATACAGATTTCTCAAGAGGCAGGTCAGGTGGTCTGGTATTCCCATCTCTTTCAGAATTTTCCACAGTTTATTGTGATCCACACAGTCAAAGGCTTTGGCATAGTCAATAAAGCAGAAATAGATGTTTTTCTGGAACTCTCTTGCTTTTCCCATGATCCAGCAGATGTTGGCAATTTGATCTCTGGTTCTTCTGCCTTTTCTAAAACCAGCTTGAACATTAGGAAGTTCATGGTTCACATATTGCTGAAGCCTGGCTTGGAAAAATTTGAGCATTACTTTGCTAGCATGTCTGATGAGTGCAGTTGTGTGGTAGTTTGAGCATTCTTTGGCATTGCCTTTCTTTGGAATTGGAATGAAAACTGACCTTTTCCAGTCCTGTGGCCACTGCTGAGTTTTCCAAATTTGCTGGCATATTGTGTGCAGCACTTTCACAGCATCATCTTTCAGGATTTGAACTAGCTCAACTGGAATTCTATCACCTCCACTGATGTCTTTAAATATATCTTAAATTTTTTTCTGCTGATATTAGTATGTAATCTCAAACATAGAGCTTTGGTTATTACTCTTAGCAGTAAACCCAGTGTTGTGAAAGATATAGATGACATAGAAAACTGTATCTGAGGATTTCTCTTATTCCTAAAACAATTTCTACATTTAGAGAGTCTTTGAAAACCTTTAAAAATCATAGACATATTTACTCTAAAAGTAAGTGATGTTCTGGTGAAATATCAAGTTTACATTGTCAAGATAGGCTCAGAAGAACAACTGTAAAAAGCAATCAAATTCATAGTATTTATTCTATTAATACTATTTATTATTATAATTACATATTATTTTAAACTAATACTGAAGATAAAGGATGAAGACAAAGTGAATAAGAACTCTAAAACATAAAACATATGGAATTGACATTAAGTTTGTGAGAACCCAGAAATAAGGTGATAGGCAATGGCATTTATTTGCATGAAATATTTGACTTCTTTTTCATAAGAAATGCAACTGATGACAGAATTGTAGTAAGTACAAACCCTAGGACTGTCAAACTTGTCTATTTAAGAATTCCATGAATGTGAGTGAGAATCAAGCCAATTAAAAGTAAGTACCTATAGCTGATTTACTTCACTTTGCAGCAAAAACTAACACAACCTTTTAAAGCAGTTATACTCCAACTGAAAAAAAAGACTTCCCTGGTGGCTCAGACAGCTAAAAAGTGGCTGCCTACAATGCAGGAGACCGATTCGATCCTTGGGTCAGGATGATCTGCTGGAGAAGAAAATGGCAACCCACTCCAGTACTCTTGCCTGCAAAATCCCATGGACAGAGGTGCCTGGTAGGCTACAGTCCATGGGGTCACAGAGAGACACGACTGAGCAACTTCACTTTCACTTTCACTTTCACTTAAAAAAGAAAGGGGGGCAAGTACATATAGACAGAAGGATTCTAAAACAGGTGTAGTTAATAACTGCCAAGCAGGAGATACAGATTTGATCCCTGGGTCCAGAAGATACACTAGAGAAGGAAATGGCAACCCACTCTAGTATTCTTGCCTGGGAAATACCATGGGCAGGGGAGAATATTGGGCTACAGGCCATGTGGTTACAAAGAGTTGGATATGACTTAACTATTCAAAAATAGCAACAATAATTTAAACCAGTTTCTCTAGAGAGCAGTGAACAGTGAAAGTCTCAAGTCCTTTGATTATACAGAGGCTTACAGGACTTCTAAAACCTGGAGAAACTAAGGAGTGAATGATTGGATATACTTGTCTCAGTGTCCTCTGTCCCCATTCACATACCATGAAAGATTATTTGATTAATTTTGAACTAGATCTGTCCATAAGGGGGAAGGAAAGAAGAAAAAAGAAACATCTTCTCCTTCAAATTGAACCCTTAATATTTATTTCAATTTGACACCTCTTTCCTCCGACAAGTAAATTCAAATGGTAAAGAAAACCAAAATAGAAATTGATTTCAGATTATTAAAAAATAGATAAAAATCAGAGTGAGCCTATTAATTTCATTTTCTCTATATGCATTCTAAAAACCACTAAACACTTTCTTATTTTCAATCCATTAATTTATATAGCTGCTGCTGCTGCTGCAAAGTCACTTCAGTAGTGTTCGACACTGTGCAAGCCCATATATGGCAGCCAACCAAGCTCCCCTCTCCCTGGGACTCTCCAGGCAAGAATATTGGAGTGGGTTGCCATTTCCTTCTCCAGTGCATGAAAGTGAAAAGTGAAAGTGAAGTCGTTCAGTTGTGTCCAACTCAGCGACCCCATGGACTGCAGCCTACCAGGCTCCTCTGTCCATGGGATTTGCCAGGAAAGATTACTGGAGTGGGTTGCCATTGCCTTCCACAATTTATATAGCAGTGTAATATTAATTTTATGATATTACATTTTAACATGTTCTTAAATATTGCAGAACTGAGTACAAAGTAAAGAGATATATAAAAATGGAATGGTGATCCTTTTATATTGGGAACATACAGAACATGTTTCTCATTATATACTTATGAAATATGTTTGAGTTTAATTTCTGTCTGTTCACATGTCCTGTAGGACAATAGTAAATAAAGAAAAAGTTTTGCATGAGCACAGGAACTCTTTCCATGGTTATACACCCAGGCTCAGTGCAGAAAAATTAAGCAAAATTGTCTATCTCCCAGTTTTTCCTAGAAGGAATTTGATGTAGGAATATTTCCCTAGCTGCTGCCTGAGGGTCTGACTTCCTGACTGAATCCTCCCCAAAATAAATGGTTCTTGGAATATCTTCAGCTACCGGGAACCACTAGTAACAAAAATGATGGCTTGGTCAATCACAAATTTTGGGAAACATGGATGAAAATGGAAGGAATTATGTGAGGTGAAATAAACCAGATAGAGAAAGACCAATACTGCATGGTGTTATTTACATGTAGAATCTAAAAAAACAAAGTCAAACTCATATAAGTAGCAAATAAAACAGTGGTTGCCAGTGGCTGGGAAGTGTGGGAAATAGAAAAAGTTTGGTAAAAGGGTACAATTTTTCAGTTATATGATGAAAGAGGTCTGAGGATCTAATGTATCTCCTGACAACTATAGTTGATAATACTGTATTACCTAACTGAAATCTGCTGAGAGAGTAGAGCTTAAGTGCTCTCTCTCTCTCTCACACACACACGCAGATTAAATATGAGACATGTTAATTAACTGTGACAGTTCTTCCACAATGTGTACATATATCATCTCTCTTCACATTATGTACTTTCAAACATATTGCAATTTTATTTGTCATTTGTACCTCAATTTAGATTTTCTACATTTTTTCTTTCCTGTTGATAAAAGGGAAATATTCTATGAAAAACTAAAGAACAGTACACATGGACTTCAAGGTTATATCAGGAAGGTTGAAAATGTCATATGACCAACCAACATGGAAAGAGAATTTTTCATTTTGCATGTTTTATCATAATGTATTCACAAAATTGGCTTCCTCTTTTAATATGCACTTTAATTTCCTGTTTCTTTGTGCCTGGATGGTGTTGGTAGTGGGGCAAATAAAGTGACTTGTGAAATAATTTATTGTGGAATGAAACTTTATTTAACTCCTATTCACACACACACACATACACAAACAGTATTTGACATCTAATACATATTTTTCATGTAAGAGTAGCTTTTAACCTGTGATTTACACTAATTTCTTTTTGCAACATAAGTACTACAACCATCAGATAATTAAATAAAGCATGACCATTTTTCCCAAAGTATTTTTAATTATAATGTTTTAAAAACAACAGAAATGAGAACTCCTTGCTTTCGGCTAAGTAAAAATGATTTTAAACTTCTGGCTTTCAGAAACTGTGAGAGAATAATTTTTTATTGCTGATTTAAGCGACCAAGTTTATAGTGTTTGTTAGAGTAGCCACAAAAAACTACTCACTAGTTATTATTACTCACAAACCTTTGTACAGGACATCCTTATGGTACACTAGTTAGGACTCCATGCTTCCCTGCAAAGGGGTTGAGTTCCATCCCTGGTGAGAGAACTAAGATTCCACATGCCATGCAATGCAGCCAAAATTAAAACAAACAAACAAACAAAACCTATGGACAAATTTAGGTTGATCAAGAACTCACTGCTTTAAAATTTGAATCCAAGAATATACTGTATGTATTCATTCCTGTAATACAGTATCAGGGATTCACTTTTCAATGAAATATTGAAACTAGTAGTTCTTTTTCTAAGCCTGAGAAAATCAATAAAGATTTCAGACCTCAAGTAACACATCAACCAGACAAGACAAATTCAAAATAGCTCACCTTGTATTAATGGGGAAAGAAAGTATATTTAGTTTCCCAAAGCAATTTCAAAATGAGAAAAAAATATAGCACTTAAACATAAATGTGTGAATGCACTCCTTCGGCTTCTAAGTCTGGGGGGATCTTTAAAATTCTAAATCGTGCATTTAAAAATGTGTACTTTATAAAAATATAAATATAAATTATAAATATGTATATTATAAAGTTTATGCATTGTTTTATATTATATTTAGCACATTTTATGTAATATATTAAAATAATTTTGCCATCATTTAGAAAGTTGTAACTTTTTTCTACTTTTAGTACTACGCTGATTTGTAAGGTTTTCTAGAAAAGGAAATGAAAACCTCAGTTTTCACAACTGGCAAGAATGTATTTCAGTTCAGTTCATTTCAGTCGCTCAGTTGTGCCCAACTCTTTGCGACCCCATGAATCGCAGCACACCAGGCCTCCCTGTCCATCACCATCTCCCGGAGTTCACTCAGACTCACGTCCATCGAGTCCGTGATGCCATCCAGCCATCTCCTCCTCTGTCGTCCCCTTCTCCTCCTGCCCCCAATCCCTCCCAGCATCAGAGTCTTTCCCAGTGAGTCAACTTTCAGTTCAGTTCATTTCAGTCGCTCAGTTGTGCCCAACTCTTTGCGACCCCATGAATCGCAGCACACCAGGCCTCCCTGTCCATCACCATCTCCCGGAGTTCACTCAGACTCACGTCCATCGAGTCCGTGATGCCATCCAGCCATCTCCTCCTCTGTCGTCCCCTTCTCCTCCTGCCCCCAATCCCTCCCAGCATCAGAGTCTTTCCCAGTGAGTCAACTCTTCACGTGAGGTGGCCAAAGTACTGGAGTTGCAGCTTTAGCATCATTCCTTCCAAAGAAATCCCAGGGTTGGTCTCCTTCAGAATGGACTGGTTGGATCTCCTTGCAGTCCAAGGGACTCTCAAGAGTCTTCTCCAACACCACAGTTCAAATGCATCAATTCTTCGGCACTCAGCCTTCTTCACAGTCCAACTCTCACATCCATACATGACCACAGGAAAAACCATAGCCTTGACTAGACGGACCTTAATCGCCAAAGTAATGTCTCTGCTTTACTTGAACTCATTTATCTTCCTTATAAAGAATATCTGTCCTTGGATATTTTAAAATATGTCAGCAACAAGGATTTGTAGAAAAAAAACACTACATGAAGCATGTGAAAGTCTGAGTTTATAGTTCTAGTTTTAATACTGTTTATGTGCAAACCAAGAAACCTCAGTTTTTTGGAATTTCTGCTTGATATCTGTAATACACAGAAACCTCTTTATCTACTTGTAGAATTATTATAAAGATCAAATAAACTAATATATGCCTTTTTAAAAACTATATTAGAGTCTACAAAATAATTATGAGAAAATATCAGTGTACTTATATACTTGATAATTATCTATCAAAAATTATTATGTAATACAATGAAAATTAGAGATACCGAGGGAACATTTCATATAAAGATGGGCACAATAAAGGACAGAAAAGGCAAGGACCTAACAGAAGCTGAATATATTAAGAAGAGACAGCAAGAATACACAGAAGAACTATACAAAAAGATCTTAACCAACCAGATAATCACGATGATGGGATTACTCATCTAGAGCCAGACATTCTGGAGTGTGAAGTCAAATAGGCCTTAGGTAGCATCACTACAAACAAAGCTATTACAGGTGATGGAATTCCAGGTGAACTATTTCAAATCCTAAAAGATAATGCTGGGAAAGTGCTGCACTCAATTTACCAGTGAATTTGGAACAGTCAGCAGTGACCACAGACCTGGAAAAGGTCTGTTTTCATTCCACTCCCAAAAAAGGGCAATGCCAAAGAATGTTCCAACTACTGCACCATTGTACTCATTTTACATGATAGCAAGGTCATGCTCAAAATCCTGCAATCTAGGCTTCAACAGTATGTGAACCAAGAATTTCCAGATGTTCAAGCTGGAGTTAGAAAAGACAGAGAAACAAGAGATCAAATTGTGAATATCCATTGGATTATAGAAAAAGCAAGGTCCAGTAAAACATCTACTTCTGCTTTGTTGACTATGTGATAGCCTTTGACTGTGTGGGTCACAGAAAATGTGGAAAATTCTTAAAGAGATGGGAATATCAGACCACCTTACCTGCCTCCTGAGAAATCTGTATGCAGGTCAAATGTAACAGTTAGAAATGGACATGGAAAAATGGACTGGTTCAAAATTGGAAAGGTGTACAGCAAAATTGTATATTGTCACCCTGCTTATTTAATTTACACACAGAGTACATCATGGGAAATGCCAGGCTGGATGAAGCACAAGCTGAAATCAAGGTTGCCAGGAGAAATATCAATAACCTCACATAAGCAGATGACACCACCTGTGGCAGAAAGCAAAGAGGAACTAAAGAGCCTTTTGATAAAGGTGAAAAGAGAAAGTGAAAAGTTGCATTAAAACTCAACATTCAAAAAACTAAGATCATGACATCTGGTCCCATCACTTCATGGCTAATAGATGGGAAAACAATGCAATTGGTGACGGCTTTATTTTCTTGGGCTCCAAAATCACTACAAATGGTGACTGCAGCCGTGAAATTAAAAGAAGGAGAGCTATGACAAACTAAAACAGCATATGAAAAAGCATAGATGTTACTTCGCCAGCTAAGGTCCATATAGTCATAGCTATGGGTTTCCTGTAGTCATGTATGAATGTGAGAGTTGGGCCATAAAAAAGGCTGAGTGCTGCAGAATTGATGCTTTTGAACTGTGGTGCTGGAGAAGACTCTTGAAAGCCCCTTGCCCTGCAAGGAAATCAAACCAGTCAATCCTAAAGGAAATCATCCCTGAGTATTCACTCCAAGGCCTGATACTGAAGCTGAGGCTCCAATACTTTGGCTACCTCATGTGAATAGCCAGCTCATTAGAAAAGACCCTGATGCTGGGAAAGATTGAAGGCAGGAGAGAAGGGGACGCCAGAGAATGCAGTGGTTGGATGGCATCACCAACTCAATGGACATGAGTTTGAGCAAGCTCCAGGAGATGGTGAAGGACAGGGCAGCCCAACGTGCTGCAGTCCATGGGGTCGCAAAGAGTTGGAGAGGATTGAGCAACTGAACAACAAAAACAGCAAAGACAATGACTATCTGACACAGTAAAATAGCATATTAATTGCATATTTAATTTTTAAAAATAGATCTCTTTATGTGCATGGAATTATGCTGCTACTGTGGGAAAACATCGCAGCATGCTACTGTTAACTTGTACTTGAACATTCTAAGAAACTTACATTGAGGTAAACAAAACTCATTTTGCTGCCCCTCCATCATATATGATATTGGTGCCATCTGTTTCAATTCCATGTATGTAGGACCATATGAGATATGTTATTATTATTGTTTTATGTATCCAAATTTCATTTGAATTTACCTTCCTTTTGAACATTGGTTTTCTTTTCATTCAGAGTGTCGGTAAAATGAGTAAAAAGTCTCCAAAAGTTAGTTTTCTTTCTAACACTTTTTTGTTTTGTTTTTTAAGCTAAAAAAAAATAAATAAAAAGGTATATTTACTCAGCCTTCTTAATTAGCATATCTTCTTGAGTATAGAGTTTTACATGGCAGTTTTTTTTTTCAGTATTATTGACACTATTCATTCACTAGTATCTAGTTTCCATTGTTGATATATTAAACAGAAAGTCAAACTGACCTTTGAATAAAATTCGTATTTCTTTTTCTCAGCACTTTCAAGGTATTTCTATCTTGCTTTTTTGTAATCTGACAAAAATTGACTACAATTCTAGTTGTAGTTTTCTTTCTTTCTTGGGATGCTTAGACCCATTGAATATATAAATTGTTATCTTCTTAAAAATCTGAATATTGTCACTTTAATTCCATATATGCAGGATCCTGTGAGATATGTTATTATTAGCATTTTATAATAATAATAACATTATATTAATACAGTGTTCTGTAATCTGGAAATAGTGTTCTCTGCTTCATTTTCTCTCTTTTTTTTGTAAATCAATTAAATGTATTTAGAATTTCTCACTGGATATTCTGTTTCTTTTATATAGAAACATTTAAAGATTTATTTTTTTAAATAATTTTAGCTTCACAATAAAATTAAGAAGAAGATACAGGGAGTTCCTAAATATGTCCTGCCCCACATGCATAGCCTCCTCCATTATCAACATCCCCTAGCACAGCAGTATACTCATAACTGATGAACTTATATTGCTACATCTTTACCACCCCACGTCCATAGGTTATATTATGGTTCACTCTTGGGGTTGTACATTCTATGGATTTGGACAAATGCATGAAATGCATCCACTGTTATAATACATAGAGAATAGTTTCATTGCTTTAAAAATCCCCTGCAGCCTGCCCATATATACCATTTCTCTCAACCCCTAGCAACCGCTAATTCTTTTGACTGTCTCCATAGTTTTGCCTTTTCCAGAGTGTAATATAGTTGGAATTATACAGTATGTAGTCTTTTCAGATTAGTTTCTTTTGTTTAGTAATATGTATTTAAGGTTTCTCATGTCTTTTTGTGGCTTCATAGCTCATTTCTTTTTAATGCTGAATACTGTTTCATTGTCAGGGTGTACTACAGTTTATCCACTCACCTATTGAAGGGTATCTAGATTGCTTCTAAGTTTTGGCAATTATGAATAAAGCTCCTGTAAACCTCATTGAGCAGGTTTTTGCATGGATATAAACTTTAAACTGGTCTAGGTGTCGCACAGAGTCGGACACGACTGAAATGACTTAGCAGCAGCAGGTGTATACCAAGGAGTAAAAGATTATGTGTCAAGAATGTCTTTGTAAGGAACCACCAATCTGTCTTCTAAAATGGGTGTAACACTTTGCCTTCCCACCAGCAGCATTCCTGTCAATTCACATTTTTGCCAGTATTTAGCTTTGCCTGTGTTCCAGATTTGGGGCATTTTAATATGTGCATAGGTGTGTCTTCTTGTTTTAATTTGCATTTTCCAGATGACTTATGAAATAGAACACCTTTTCACATGCTTATTTGCCATCTGTATCTCGTCTTTGGTGAGGAATGTGTTAAAGTCTTTGGTCTATTTTTGATTGAGTGTTTCTTTATTTTTGTTGAGTTTTAAAATTTTTTTGTGTATTTTAGATACCATTTCTTTATCAGATGTATCTTTTGCAAGTGTTTTCTCCCCATCTGTGGCCTATCTTTTCATTCTCTTGATGTACTTTTCTCCTTTGCTTACTTCAGTCTATATTCTGGACAATCCTCCAGTTTCTTACTTCTCTCCTTAGCTATTTCTAATCTGGGGTGATGACATCTATCCATCAGATCCAATATTACTTCATTTTATTATTAGAATTTCTATTTGGTTCCTTTTGAAATATGCACTCCATGCTCCCTGAAAAAATATTTTTTTTTCAAGATTTTCATGTGTTTATTTAACCATAAAAATAATAGTTGCTGAGGAGTTCCGGTCAAGATGGCGGAAGAATAGGACGGGGACACCACTTTCTCCCTCACAGATTCATCAAAAGAACATCTCAAGGCTGAGCAAACTCCACAAAACAACTTCTGAATGCGGGCAGAGGACATCAGGCACCCAGAAAAACAGAGCACTGACTTCAAAAGCAGGTAGGGGAAAAAATATAAAAGCCGAAAAAAAAAGAGACAAAGGAGGTGGGGAGGGAGCTCCGTCCCGGGAAGGGAAGCCCGTCCCGGGAAGGGAAGCTTAAGAAGAGAGGTTTCCAAACGCCAGGAAACACTCTCCCTGCCGAGTCTGTGGCGAGCCTTGTAAACACAGAGGGCAACATAACAGGAAGGAAAAATAAATGAACAATTAAAACCAACAGATTCAATGATATAAAGCCACAGAGATGGATAAAATCATCTGGAAAGGGAGTATAGAAAGCCAAGAGAAGATAACCAGAGACTGAACACTGAGGCACAATGACATTTAGAATTTGGAAGAGGAGAAGCCAGTCAGGAAAACAGAACAAGAATGACGTATGTTATAAGAAGAACAAAAGAAAGTTCATCTTAGAAGCCAGGTGAAAAAAGTGTTTCAAGAAGAAAGAAGTGGGCAACCTCACTGAATGCAGCTGAAAGTCTGAGTGAGAAGACTGAAAGTTAACCACAGGATTCAGCAATGTCAGGACTATTGCTCTGGATAAGATCCCCAAGCTCCAGAGGAAGCTAAAACTGGAGACAAAAGCCTGACTGCTTGGTTCAAGAGGAAATGGCAAGTGAGAAGTAGAGACAGTAACCATAGATCCCTTATGAGGAGGTTTGCCCTTAGTAGGAACAGAGTAAAGAGGCAGGAGAGAGGCTGGAGAGAGACTACAAGTCTTTTAATTTCAAATAAATTATTGTTAGTGTAAGATAAAGTCAATGTTGACTGAGTAGGGGACTCTGAGTGAGACCCGAAATTTCCTTTTTATATTTCCCACAGCTTCTGCAATGGCTAATGTGTGCACCAGCATGGATGCATTGGTTGTTTACAGCTGCTCTCTACTCTGGTTGATCAATACCTTCACTGTATCAGTAGTTAAATATTCTGACCATCACTCTTTGTGAAGTCAAGAGGGCTGCCTTTCTGAAACAAAACAAAATAACGCTAGGCTAAGTTCACTGTATCTAGAGTGCAATGGAGTTTTAGAAACAGTAGGCTGGATCCTTGCTGCTCTACTAACGCGATTTCCTTCTGTTTTCATCTTTCTCAGAGAAGACAATCACAGAGTGTCTGCCTCTGACCCCCAGTTATCACTGTCTGGTGATAACATGAACAGAAAGTAAAACCTTTAGAGCAATGGATTTGAACTACCAGAAATCCCAGGCCTTTCTTCAGTGAGTTTTAGGTCAAGAGTGTTCATCCTCTGAGCTCTAGAGAAAAATTATCATCCCTCAAGTAAGAGAGTAAAGACTAGAAAAACAAGATATATAGAGGCAGGCTGGAGGGATGGAAAGAACAAAATACATTTTGTTGTTGGAGAATTATTCCTCAGTGAATCTAAAACTTTCCTGAACCTATTCTTAGTTCAGAGGTCATTGACCAAGAAAAACCGAAAATACATTGTTTTACTTGTTGGAAACCTAGGAGAGTGTTTCTACTACTCTCAGGGTCCTTTTGAAAAACAAGTTTCCAAGCTGGGGTAAAGAAGCCTTGCATGCATCTTAGCAGTTGCCTATCTTTATATTGACACGTTCCATTCAGAAAAGCCCGAGGTGACTATAGTTGGCTTGGTTTATAGAATCCACTCAGCACTTTTAGACTGAATGTGAAGTCTATATAAGAATTTCTTACTAACTCATGCTACTTCCACATAGAATTGTATCTGTTAATTGAATTGTACCATACAATTCAATTAATTCAACACATATTGAATACCAACTATATACAATGCATTTTTTTCTCAAAGAATATCAAATGGCATTAATAAAGAAACTAGGCTCTTCCTTCTGCAGATATAGACAATGAAGGTCAGTGATGTCACAAGACTCCTCCCGTATTATAACCCAACAGACAACTGGTAGAGAAAAGATTAGATGAAATTAAATCAGTATCACTGTGTTTCACTGCATCCCCCTTATTAAGAATTCTACTTAAGAGAAAAAAAAAATCCTGTTAAGAAGATTGTATTTTCATACTATATTCAGACAAAACAAAGCAACATTTATCATAAACTTGCTCTGTATCAAGCACTTGATTGACAATAAACCACATGCAAATACATGTGGCAAGGAAAATTTTTCTCATTTTATAAGGGAATAAACTGAGGCTAGAGAACAGTCAACTAGCTTGCCCAGTGCTGCACAGTGAGTATCAAAAGGGTTGGTTCCCAGTCTGACTTGAGATTTTTTTTATACCGTATCAAGCTTGTTCATTACTTTTTTCATTATGCACTAACATTCCAACTATCTACCCACCTAAAAGCCAATTGTCATGTCAATGTGTATTTCCCTTGGATGCTAACTTACGTCTGTAATTAAAACTTTCCTGTTAGTGGTATGTTGTAGCTCATCTTGAAATAATATTTTCTTAGAATTATCTTGGTACCTGCAGCAAACGAAGGGGGAATCCTGTCTCATTTCCATTGCAAAGTCAAAGAATGGCAGTGGGTCTGTGTTTACCCTGTAAGTCATTGACAAAGCCGCAAAATACGCAGGCTGAGGTGCACGTTTAACTCTAGATGGTTTATGCTGTGCTGTTCTCAGTCACTTAGGTCATGTATAACTCTTTGCCACCTATGGACTGCAGCCCGCTAGGCTCCTCTGTCCATGGGATTCTTCAGGCAAGAATACTGGAGTGGGTTGTCATGCCCTCCTCTAGGGGGATCTTCCCAACCCAGGAATCGAACCCATATCTCTGGTGTCTCCTGCATTGCAAGCAGGTTCTTTACCCCCTGAGCCACCTAGGAAGCCTCCTAGATGGTTTATGGCCATCGTAGCATTTTTACTGCCAACTCATAGATTTGACTCTAAACTTAGAATACTTGTAGCAATGAATACTCTCTCTCCAACTTCTCTGTACTTCAGTTTTCTCACCTAAGAATATTTTCATCATACTCTGATGGCAGACTCCTGTATCATTGCACTACAAAACAGGATTAATTTGGGGGTGATTTGGTGCCCACTAGTGTTGACTTTTCCCTAGTGGCTCAGATGGTAAAAATCTGCCTACAATGTGGGAGACCCAGGTTTATTCCCTGGGTTGGGAAGATCCTCTGGAGAAGAGAATGGTTACCCACTCCAGTATTCTTGCCTGGAGAATTCCATGGACAGAGGAACGTGGCAGGCTACAGTCCACGGGGTCATAAAAGTTGGATGATGATGAGCAACAAACACTTTCACTTCAGTGTTGGCTATTAAGCTTTGTAACTTCCTAAAAAGACACAACTTTTATCTTTCTTTGGAAGTTGAATAACAGTGAGATTTGTGTTACTAATACATTGTGGCTTGACATATTATTAAGTGATAAAATTTTATATTATGTAGGTGACTCAAGGTAGCACAGAAACATGAGAAAAAGAACTATATGAACAATATAACACATTTAAGAGTTCCGGTCAAGACGGCGGAAGAATAGGACGGGGACACCACTTTCTCCCTCACAGATTCATCAAAAGAACATCTCAAGGCTGAGCAAACTCCACAAAACAACTTCTGAATGTGGGCAGAGGACATCAGGCACCCAGAAAAACAGAGCACTGACTTCAAAAGCAGGTAGGGGAAAAAAATATAAAAGCTGAAAAAAAAAGAGACAAAGGAGGTGGGGAGGGAGCTCCGTCCCGGGAAGGGAAGCTTAAGAAGAGAGGTTTCCAAACGCCAGGAAACACTCTCCCTGCCGAGTCTGTGGCGAGCCTTGTAAACACAGAGGGCAACATAACAGGAAGGAAAAATAAATGATCAATTAAAACCAACAGATGACAAGCCCAACAGTAACTCGCCCAGCGGAAAAGCAGCGCAAACGCCTGCGTCCGCCATTACCCAGTGGGGGCAGGGCAGGGAGGCGCGGCAGGCGCGGGCTGCGGTGCTTTCAGAATCGGGCAGGAGCGTCCCACCGCGCGTAACCAGAATGAACTAACTGCGGCTAGCGAACCAGACTGTGGGATAGCTTCCACGTGAAAAGCTCAAACAGAAGACACCGCCAGGTCCACACATGGAACAAAGGGCGGAAAAGAACTAGCCGGCTGCAGACCATCCCCCGCCGGCGGCAGGCAGCCAGAGCCGGAAGGGCTGGAAGGGGGCAATCGCAGCCCCGGAGAGACTTTACCTACCAAATNTGACTGAGCGACTTCACTCTCACTTTTCACTGTCATGCACTGGAGAAGGAAATGGCAACCCACTCGAGTGTTCTTGCCTGGAGAATCCCAGGGATGGGGGAGCCTGGTGGGCTGCCGTCTATGGGGTCGCATAGAGTCGGACACAACTGAAGTGACTTAGCAGGATTGTATAAAATATAGGACTAAAAAAGTTAATAGAGTTCATTGTCCCTTCATGAAAGATAATCTTTTGTTTCTGTTAGGGGACTGGAAATGTTACTTGTCTTCTTTAATTTATAGTCAAGACTTAAGATGAAGTGCCTTCATCCCCACCCTTACACCCTCTCAAGAGATACAAAGGTGAGCAATGGACACTTTACTTTAGATCTTTCTTTACTTTCAAGGATTATCCCTTTGTGGTCACAGCCTAATATCTCATTTTAGTTTACCAAATAAATTAAAATTATATTATCTATTTTATAAGTGAAGTTCTCCACTTTGTAAAGTTTTGGCTTTCACTTTCACTTTTATGTCAATTAGGCATTTCAACTTCACAGCTCTTTCTTGCTAATTTTCCAGTACCCTTAAAATACAAACAACTTTGTTTGCCTTTTCCTTCCCCAAGATTTTGGCCTAAAGTTTCCTCAATATTGTCAAAGCTCTTAAACTGATTTTAAACTGATTTCATCCAGTTCTTTTAGTTTCCCTAATTAGGAAGGTTGATCTTAGTTACCCATTGTAACTAAGATCATTGTTACATCATTGTAACAATGGCCCATCACTGTAGGAAGCAGAATCTGTTTTATAGAAAGATTACTTGCTATAAATATAGTCACATGTATACACTCTATGTTATAGATAAATTGACAGATTTATATAATGTTGGCCTTGATCAGAATTAACGGCAATTATTATTATGCAAACATGAGTTTGATTGGGCAAGCAGAGAAATCACAGATTAGGATATGAAGTTTAACTATGGTGAACTTCAGGCAAATCTCAGAGGACAAAGAGGAGGTTAGATTGTATTAGGTTCTGGGAAGAAGTTAGGGAAGACTGTCCTGAAAAAAATTCACTGGAGGAGAATTAGAGTTCAAAATTGCAGTTCTGAACAATGGTTACAAGTGACAGTTTGTTGTTACTGAGGAATGCAGAAAACTTCTTTCTTCCTGTTGACTACTTATGTTTTCATAAGGGGTACATGTATGAGAGTTTTTCTTTCATAGCTTCCTGACTCCACTTTAAATTAGGCTTCCTTTTTCCATTTCACTTTTCCTTTTTTCTATCAATATATTTCTCTGAAAGCATCACTGATAAGTATCATGTCATTATTTTTTTGTTTGTTTGTTTGAAATCTTTTTTGTCTGTATGAGTTCCTTTGTGCCAGGAAGGACCTTTTGTGGAAGTCATGTCCCACATGAAGGGGGAGAGAGCAAGTGGCAGTCATAAACTACTGGGGTCACAGGAATATAGAGGAGGGTTCTCAGGCATCTTCCATTCTTAAGTTTATATTTTGTCAAGGTTGTAAGCAATGGAGATTATCTCAAAGCGATGAGCTAATGTCATCCTGTTTGGTGCATTATTTCTGCAGATACCTGACAGGTAAGAGATATAAAATTTAAAAATATTATACAAGTCATAATTAAAAATAATATTACAAATCTAGTTTGAATAGTTGTCTTGAGGCATGAACCTAGGCTTGAAGTCAGCCAACTGAACAAATCAAAGGACCATAAGGGATCAAGTGAAATTTGTTAGCAGAGTGTTTGTTTCCTAATTTTATGCTATTGAGTTTCTACTTCCCCAAAGAAAATTATCCAAGTTGCTACCATGTATATACCACCTTGTTGTACTAGGAGGTAAAAGTGAAAGTTAAGTCGCTCAGTCGTGTCCGACTCTTTGCCACCCTGTGGACTGTAGCCCACCAGGCTTCGTCCACGGTGTTCTCAAGGCAAGAATACTAGAGTGGGTTGCCATTTCCTTCTTCAGGGGATCTTCCTGACCCAGGGATTGAACCCAGGTCTCCTGCATTGCAGGCAGACGCTTTAACCTCTCAGCCACCAGGGAAGCCTTGTTCTACTAGGAGGTAGTTAAGGGCAATTTGATTATTTAATATTGCTGAAGCTAGGGAATCTAATGATTTAATGTCGGGCAGCTATTATTGCTTTAGCAGTAAAGTCAGCTATGTTACCTAGACAGTGGATAGCCAAGCCAAGGAAAGAGTAAAGATCTGCCAAAGGAGGAAATTCAGAATCATAAACCTCATTTGGTGGTTCATATTTGGTTTTTTGATGTAGGCCTAAGTGATTGGCCCAGTGATCAACCAAGATAAACTGTGAATGGATAGTGGAACAATTAGGTATCCTAATAAGTATTGTCATCCCATTCACCAACTATCCAGGTATTCATAAGCTCAGGGATGATGTCAAAATCCACAGAAAAAGGTGAAGCCAGACAGGGTATAGAGGGCTTCGATTAGATTTGTTTTGTTTATTTAGATGTCTGCTGAAATGGAGTTATTTGCAATGATCATCAGGGATCAGATACAAACAAAAAATATTTATATAGATAGTAGATATATTTTTAGAGTAGTCCATGACTTTGGAATATTATGATAGTAGTGAGCTTTTCTTATGTATAACAGAGATAAAGTTTTAAATGCCCATATGTTCAACATTAACTAGATGCCAAACTCCTATGAATAACTTTGAATAACTTTTTCATGAATAACTTTGGCTATTATTAACATTCCTAGGAACTTTGAAATTGACCCCCATTGAAGCAAAAGAGAACCACCGGTTGAAACCTTTGCCAAAATAATCTAGAAAATTGACTAGAATTGCCAAATAACTGGCCCCATAAAAGGAAAAACAATATTGAAAATCTAATAACTATTGGTTGATAAAAAGACAGAGCTCTGCTTTCAGCCAAATAACAATCCAGTCCTCAAGACACTCTAAATTCCTTATTACTGACTACATGAATTGAAATATTGGTTAACTGATAAATTGATAACAATTATGTATCAATCAGTTCAGTTCAGTTGCTCAGTCGTGTCTGACCCTTTGTGACCCATGGACTGCAGCACGCCAGGCCTCCCTGTCGATCACCAGCTCATGTCCACTGAGTCGGTGATGACATCCAACCATCTCATCCCCTGTCATCCCCTTCTCCTCTCGCCGACAATCTTTTGCAGCATCAGGGTCTTTTCAAATGAGTCAGTTCTTTGCATCAAGTGGCCAAACTATTGGTATCAATACTTGTGGATAAATATTAATAAAACCACTATATGTACAGCAACAATGCAAAATCAAGCAGAGATATCAAGGTTTTAAAATAGCCATTAGAACTAATATTTATATATATATATATGCCATTTTATATGTTGGCTGTACTATAGCTTAAGGAATGTGGTAAATAATTTGAATGACTAATACAGTGTTGATAAAGAATTTCATGTTTACAATTACATTAGTTTGGTAGAGCCACCATAACAGGCTGAGTCCTTACAATAATAAGAATTTATTTCTAACAGTTCTGAAATCTAGAAGTTCAAGATCAAGTTGTCAGCAGGATAGATTTCTTCTTCAGTTCAGTTCAGTTCAGTTGCTCAGTTGTGTCTGACTTTGTGACCCCATGAATCGCAGCATGCCAGGCCTCCCTGTTCATCACCATCTCTCGGAGTTCACTCAGACTCACGTCCATCGAGTCCGTGATGCCATCCAGCCA
>SJYX01004796.1:97971-130442 GCA_006410675.1 Oreotragus oreotragus
CTTCTCCAACACCGCAGTTCAAAAGCATCAATTCTTCAGTGCTCAACCTTCTTCACAGTCCAACTCTCACATCCATACATGACTACTGGAAAAACCATAGCCTTGACTAGATGGACCTTAGTCGGAAAAGTAATGTCTCTGCTTTTGAATGTACTATCTAGGTTGGTCATAACTTTCTTTCCAAGGAGCAAGTGTCTTCTAGTTTCATGGCTGCAATCACCATCTGCAGTGATTTTGGAGCCCAAAAAAATAAAATCGTACACTGTTTCCACTGTTTCCCCATCTATTTCCCATGAAGTGATGGGAACGGGTGCCATGATCTTCGTTTTCTGAATGTTGAGCTTTAAGCCAAATTTTTCACTCTCCACTTTCACTTTCAAAAGGTTTTTTAGCTCCTCTTCACTTTCTGCCATAAGGGTGGTGTCATCTGCATATCTGAGGTTATTGATATTTCTCCTGGCAATCTTGATTCTAGCTTGTGTTTCTTCCAGTCCAGCATTTCTCATGATGTACTCTGCATATAAATTAAATAAGCAGGGTGACCATATACAGCCCTGACATACTCCTTTTCCTATTCGGCAACCAGTCTGTTGTTCCATGTCCAGTTCTAACTGTTGCTTCCTGACCTGCATACAGATTTCTCAAGAGGCAGGTTAGGTGGTCTGGTATTCCCATCTCTTTCAGAATTTTCCACACTTTATTGTGATCCACACAGTCAAAGGCCTCACTATTTGACATTCAAATTCTCACTATGTCCTCGTTTCTTCTATATGCACGTCCCTGATGAGTCCTAATCTCTTTCCATAAAATATCTACTGGATTAAGGCCTGCTCCAAACATTTCATTATAACTTAATCACTTCGTTCAAGGCCCCATCTCTAAAGAAAGTCACATTGCCAGGTTCTGGAGGTTGGGGTTTCAACATATGATGGGCACAATTCAGCCCGTAGCAAATACTTATTTCAGGTATGTCCAGATTTCTTAGAGATCGTATAGTCAGCTAGTTATTCTTTAATCCCTTCTGACGAATAAAAATGATTTCCACTATTGAGCTCAATTCTTGTTCTGGCTTCTGATGGATTATAGAAGATTCATCCAATTCCTATCATTGTATTTTATTCAATTAACAAGGATTGAGAGACCTCTGAAATGATCTTATAAAAAAGTATCCTGTATCCAACACATCTTACAAAATGGCCAACACATGGTACCTGAAGAGTATGTATAGAAATTGCCATTCCTATTGCTCTTCTTCTTTCCAAGGCATCTTGAAGATTCCTTTCCTGTACTGCAGACTTTTATTTTCTTATATTTGGATGACATATTTTGTGTGTCGGACGTGGAGCATACAGATAAAGTATCCTTAATGTGTGCTGATGTATCCAGATTGTCCTGCAGTATAGGACATTGAGACAGAGGAGAAATTGTACATCATTATAATTTCATAGCCTAAAAACCATCTCAACTCAATCAAGTGAACTTTCCATTGCTATATAGTACATGGTATATTGGAGGTTGAATAAAACTATTAATGGAAAGAATGTATTATATCAGCGTGGCTAGGATTACATAAAAAATTAATTTTAGGTTCAAAGCCTGGATGGGAAAATAAATGTAATTAGAGATTAATATGAATCTGCTGAAATATTCTCATAGTTACTACTATCAGAGACCAAAAGAATGTACAATAATCACTTTAGTATGCATTTGAATCCAGAGGCTTGAACCTGAGAAGATATTTTCCCTTGTTAGCTTTGATTTTATGAAGGTGAGAGAAGATTTGGGCTGAATTCAAGTACTGAATTCAAGACAAGTCATACACTAGTTCTTAAAATGAATAATAGTGCATGTCAAGGAGACTTGGCTAGCAAATGAGAAGAGAAGTATGAAGAGGAAGAAACTTTTCAAGTGACAATCATGAGGCAGGAAAATGAACATATAAAGTATTTTTTAGATACATAATATATTAAAATTATGTCAGTTTGTTGAGGTCACCCTCAAGGATTTTAGAATTCAGAGAACAACATCCCTCCTCTTTTGGTTAAAGCATTGGCCAAACATGAAAAGCAAAGTTGACCAGCTGACAAAGTAGTAGAACATATATTCTAGTCCTCTAATTTTTTCTATTATTCTTTGTTATTTTCAAACTTCTTCATGACCTTAATCAATTTACTTAATCCTCCTTTAGCTCATATTCTCTATCAAGCTATAATAATTCCAAACGATACCTATGCTTTCTAATTTTCAGTTGTAATATTATCAGGTACATTCATATTCTATTATGCATGAAGAATATAGAAAAGTAAACCAACCAAAAATACTTTCAAAGTAAAATATATCATTCCCACTTGCAAGAAGTTCATAGTCAGAAAAGGGAAAAATATAGATCTGTACATATTTTAAAAGAGTCATCCAGGAGAGAACAAGATGGTGGAGGAGTAGGTGGATGTGGAGTACATTTCTCTCCATGGATACATCAGGAATACACCTTCAGATACAGAAGTGCATGCAGAATACCAGCTGAGAGCAGACAGGAGTACCTGACCAGTGGAAAATAATATATAGAACCACACAAAACTCAGTAGGATGAAGGAGCTAGGGGGAAAAACAGGAGTTTAGTAGTATTGGACTTGTCCTTGGCAGTTGGGAGAACAGAAGCAGGGGTCCAATCCCCACATTGGGGCAATTGTCTGAGTAGAGGAGAAACATTTAAGGCTGAGAATGAAACATCTGATCTGTGTCAGCCTAAATGGATTGAGATTCAGACAGTCCTTGCCTCATCCATACATACCCTGGACAGGGATGCAGGTCCCCTTGAAGGCTCAGTGGCTGGGAGCTGGAGTTTAGGGATTGTGGAGCAATCTTAGGGCAAGGGCTGCTGTTGACTGCTGAAAGTTGGATTGAGGGGCTGTGAGGGAGGAGATGGGTGGGAAATGCCTGTGGAGGAAAGCCTGGCAGCCATGGAAGCAAGGCAATATGGCTGAGTCATGCATAGGGGGTGGAGCCATCACCATAACCACTCTCTCCCCACAGGCCAGCATCAGCAGCTGGACAATAGAGAGTCTGGCCCATCAAACACCTGACACACTGAACTACTGAGTAGGACCCCACCCAAGGCGTTCCTTTAAGTGACTGATGCACTGAACTAGAGTGTGACCCCAGCCAAGAGGGCCCCTCTATGTGCTTGATGTCCCAAACAACAGAGAAGGAATCCATGGAAGGGAGCCCTCTAAGTGCCTGAACTGGCCAAAGAGACCTTCTGATCCTTGGCTACAAGAGGCTTGAAAAAAGACCCTGATAGAGCCATATCTTCTATGGTGTAGGCAGTCTGTGTCCTTGCACACTTGGTGCCACCAGGGTCCCTGCAAACCAAGTAGCTGTGCCATCTTCATGCTCAACCCTCACTGGGGTAGAGTTACCACAGGCAAAAAAAAAAAAAAAAAAAACCTTGCATCTATGCACGCAGGGTCATTTGAGTTGTGTCCAACACTTTGCGACCTGTGATCTGTGGCCTGCCATGGATCTCTGTCAGGGGGGTTCTCCAAGCAAGAATACTGGAGTGTATCGGCCAATATTGATTGTCATACCCTTCTAGAGCACTATATTTCCTGATGCCCTAGCCACCAACTCCCCTGAGTACCTGGTGCTGCCAGAACCCCTGCGACCCAAGTAGCTACACCACCTCCACACCTGGCACTCACTGGGGCAGACCCAAGTCCTCCAGGGAAGCCTCAGGAGCAAACCTCAGTGGACGACCCACATGCAGGGTGGAAATTAAACCACAGTTGAAAACCAGGAGCAGTTTGGCTAAAGAAGACCCAAAACCTTCCCACCAGCTATACAAGCTGCAGATTAAATCTACATGATCAACTAGGCTGACTCTGTGTCTACAGAATATATAAAATGACATTGAGAGCTCCCACAAAAGAAAACACAATAGTTCTGATAGCTAAGGACATTGGAGGCAAGAACACACAGGAATAGGACCAGAGTAGAATCTCAGCCAGAGAAGGAAATGGCAACCCAGTCTAATATTCTTGGCTAGAGAATCCTGTGGACAGAAGAGCCTGCTGGGCTGCCATCTATGGTGTCTCTCAGAGTTGGACATGACTGAAACAACTTAGCAGCAGCAGCAGAATCTGAGCTGCCCCCACAGGAGGTCCAGAGACAAGCACAATGCTGGAGGGCATCCTAAGGATGTGAGGTGGACTGTGACTCCCAGTGAGGGAAAGGACTCTGAGAGCAGCGACTCAAGAAAAACATTTATTATTCTTACATTTTGACTAGTTCTGTAGATTCTTTTGGGTTTTTTGCCCACTCCCCCACACTGTTATAGTTGTTGATTTTATTGGCACTATGAAATCTAATTAAACTTTTGAGTTTTCACATTTTTTATTGTTATAAACCTTGGCCTCTACATTGGGCTTTTGCAGTTCTGTGGAGTTTCCTTTTTTTGTTTGTTTTTTTCTTTAATTTAAATTTTAAATTTTTAAAAAATATATTATTATTTTTATACATTTATGTCTTTGTTTGCCTTTCTTACTGTTCTGTTCCCCTTGCAGTTAATCTTTAATGTATATAAATCTTCTTATCTACCTCTATTTAACTTTGCATATCTATTCTTTCTTTCTTCTCAACATACTTGTTAGTTTTGTTTTCATTGCTTTATTCCTCACTTGGCACCTTGCTTTAGTTTTGTTTTCCAGTTTGTGCTTTAGTTAGTTTTGTTCTTAACTGGTAGATATAATATTTGGTGTCCTTTGTTCAACAGGTCAATTATTGTACTTTATTTTTGTTGAACTGTTTATATTTTGCTTATGGGTATATATGTATATGTGTATATTCCATTATTTTCATTATTATTTGCCTGATTTTGTAATGGCCATTTGTCTGGAGGTCATCTTTGGTTTGTCATTTAAAGGCTTTTGTTTTAATCTCACTTAATGCCATAATAAACCTCTTGTGAAATCTTCCTTCCTGACCACAGGTCAAGAACTGAGACTTTGGAGTGGGAGCACTGACTCCAAGACCCTAGACTACCAGGGAACTAACCCTAGGGAGTATCAAGCACTGAGAACTCACACAAAGGAAACCATTTGAATGCAAAATCCGGCATCACCCAACTACCAGTAGCACCTGTGCAGGATACCTCACCTAAACAACAAACAAAACAAAAATACAAACCAAATTATCAGAAGACAGGATTACCACCTCCCTTAGCCTTGCCCTTCCAAAGAAAAACAAACAACAACAACACACACATAAAAAAACTCAGCACAAATCCCACCCTTTTTGAAGCTTACACAAGCCACTGGACCAGGCTTAGGAGGGCAGAAACCAAAAGGAAGAAAGAATTCAGCCTTGAAGCCTGGGAAAAGAAGACTTCAAAAACAGTAAGTTTAAAAAAAGAATAATGAAAAGACAGAGAAATACTACACAAATGAAGGAACAAACTAGAAAAATAGAAGTCCAAATAAATGAAGAGGAATTAGGCAAACTACCTGAAAAAGAATTCAGAATAATGATAGTAAAGATGATCAAAAGCCTTGAAAACAAAATGGAGAAAATGCAAGGGTCAATTAACAAAGACCTAGAAGAATTAAAGAATAAACATACAGAGACAGACAACACAATTACTGAAATAAAAAAAATATTGTATAAGGAATCATTAGCAAAATATCTGAAGCAGAAGAACGAATCAGTGAGCTAGAAGGCAAAATGGTAGAAATGACGTCTGAAGAGCAGAAGTAGGTAAAAAGAATGAAAAGAGCTGAGGATAATCTCAGAGACCTCTGGGACAATATAAAATGCACCAACATTTGAATTAAAGGGGTCCCAGAAGAAGAAGAGAAAAATAAAGGGTATGAGAAAATTTTTGAAGAGATTATAGTTGAAAATTTCCCCAACATGGAAAATGAAATAGTCCAAGTCCAAGAGGCACAGAGTCCAGTATAGAATAAACCCAAGGAGAAACATGCCAAGACACATACTAATCAAACTAACAAACACTAAACACAAAGAAAGAATATTAAAAGCATCAAGGGAAAAGCAGCAAGTAACATTCAAGGGAAATCCCATACATTTAACAGCTTATCTTTCAGCAGAAAATCTGCAGGCCAGAAGATAATGGCAGGATGCTTAAAGTAATGAAACGGAAAAATCTACAACCAATATTACTTTACCCAGCAAAGATCTCATTCAAAATTGATGGAGAAATAAAAAGTATTTCAGACAAGCAACAGTGAAGAGAATTCAGTACCATCAAACCAGCTTCATCACAAATGTTAAAGGGACTTACATAGTCAAGAAATGCAAGAGAACAAGAAGATCTACAAAATCAACCCCAAACAATTAAGAAAGTCACAATAGGAACACATTATCAATAATTACTTTAAATGTAAATGGATTAGATGCTCCAACAAAAAGACTAGTCTGGCTGAATAGATACAAAAACCAGATCCATATATATGCTGTCTACAAAAAAAAAACAGCATATACCCACTTCAGACCTAAAGACACATATAGACTGAAAGTGAGAGGATGAAAAAAATATATTCCATGCAAAACAGGAAGCAAAAGAAAGCTAGAGTAGCAACACTTATATCAGACAAAATAGACATTATCTATGCACCCAATATAGGAGCACCTCAATATATAAGACAAACACTAACAGACATAAAAGGAGAGACTGACAATAACACAATAATAGTAGGTGGCTTTAACACCCCACTCACAACAAAGGACAGGTCGTCAAAATAGAAAATTAATAAGGAAACACAACTCTTACATGATACATTAGATGAGATGGATCTCACTGATATCTTCAGCACATTCCATTCAAATGCAGAAGAATCCACCTTCTTCTCAAGTGCACATGGAACATTCTCCAGGATAGACCACATCTTGGGTCACAAATCAAACCTCAGTAAATTTAAGAAAACTTAACTTGTATTTAGCATCTTCTCCAACCACAATGCTATGAGGTTAGATATCAATTATAAGAAAAAACCTGTAAACAAACATAAGCACATGAAAATTAAACAATACATTTCTAAATAAGCAACAGATTACTGATGAAATCAAAAGGGAAATAAAAACATTTCTAGAAACAAATGACAATGAAAACACGACAACTCAAAACCTATAGGATGCAGCATAAGCAGTTCTAAGAGGGAAGTTTATAGCAATGCAATCCTACCTCAAGAGACAAGGAAAACATTGAATAGACAAACTGATTTATACCTAAAACAACTGGAAAAAGGAGAACAACAACAAAAAACCCAAAATTAGTAGAAGGAAAGAAATCATAAAGTTCTACACAGAAATAAATGAAAAAGAAATGAAAGAAATAATAGTAAAGATTAATAAACTAAAAGCTGGTTCCTTGAGAAAATAAACAAAATTGACAAACCTTTAGCCAGACTCATCAAGACAAAAGAGAGAAGAGTCAAATCAAGAAAACTAGAAAAGAAAAAGGAGAGGTTACAACAGACAATGCAAAAATACAAAGGATTATAAGAGACTATTATGAACAATTATATGGCAATAAAATGAATAACCTGGAAGAAATGGACAGATTCTTAGAAAAGTTCAGTCTTCCAGGACTGAAACAGGAAGAAATAGAAATTATGAACAACTCAATTATAGGCACTGAAATTGAAGATGTGATCTAAAATCTCCCAAAATACAAAAGCTCAGGACCAGATTGCTTAAGCCTATACTTCTAAAACTATTTCAAAAAATTGCAGAGGAAGGAATCCTTCCAAAATCATTCTACGAGGCCACCATCACCCTGATACCAAAAGACAAAGACAAAGAAAGACAAAACAAAAAAAGAAAACTATAGGCCAATATCACTGATGAACATAGATGCAAAAATCCTCAACAAAATTTTAGCAAACAGAATTCAACAACACATCAAAAAGCTCATACACCATGATCAAGTTGGGTTTCTTCCTGGGATGCAAGGATTCTTCAATATGTGCAAATCAATCAATGTCATACACCATATTAACAAATTGAAAGATAAAAACCATATGGCAATCTCAGTAGACGCAAAAAAAAAGCCTTTGACAAAATTCAGCCCCCTTTTATGGTTAAAACTCTTCAAAAAATGGGCATAGAAGGAACCTGTCTCAACACAGTAAAGACTATACATGATAGTGAAAGTGAAGTGGCTCAGTCGTGTCCAACTCTTTGCGACACCGTGGACTGCATCCTACCAGGCTCCTCCATCCATGGGATTCTTCAGGCAAGAATACTGGAGTGGGTTGCAATTTCCTCCTCCATACATGATAAGCCTACAGCAAACACTAATCTCAGTGGTGAAAAACTGAAAGCATTCCCTCTAAGATCGGGAAGAAGACAAAGGTGTCCACTTTCACCACTATCATTCAACATAGTTTTGGAAGTCTTAACTACAGTAATCAGAGAATAAAAAGAAATAAAGTAATCCATATCAGAAAAGAAGAAGTAAAGCTCTCACTGTTTGCACATGACTTGATACTGTACATAGAAAATACTAAAGATAATATCAGAAAATTACTAGAATTAATTGGTGAATTTAGTAACATTGCAGGAAACAAAGTTAATACACAGAAATCACTTGCATTTCTGTATACTAACAATGAAACATCAGAAAGGGAAATTAAGGAATCAATCCCATTCACCATTGTAACAAAAATAATATATCTAGGAATAAACTTACCTGAGAAGACAAAAGAACTGTACACAAAAAATTATAAGACACTGATGAAAGAAATCAAAGAAAACATAAACAGATTAAGAAATATTTCATGTACCTGGGTAGAAAGAATTAATATTGTGAAAATGACTATACTACCACATTCAATCTACAGATTCAATGCAATCTCTATCAAATTACCAATGGCTTTTTTTTTTACAGAACTAGAACAAAAATTTCACAATTCATATGGAAACACAAAAGACCCTGAATAGCCAAAGCAGTCTTNGACTATACTACCACATTCAATCTACAGATTCAATGCAATCTCTATCAAATTACCAATGGCTTTTTTTTTTACAGAACTAGAACAAAAATTTCACAATTCATATGGAAACACAAAAGACCCTGAATAGCCAAAGCAGTCTTGAGAAATCAGAATGGAGCTGGAGGAATCAATCTTCATGATTTCAGATTATACTATAAAGCTACAGTCATCAGGACAGGATGGTACTGGCACAAAAACAGAAATATGTACCAATGGAATAAGATAGAAAGTCCAAAAACAAACTCATGCATTTATGGGTACCTTATTTTTGACAAAGGAGGCAAGAATATACAATGAGGCAAAGACTGCCATTTCAATAAATGGTGCTGGGAAAACTGGACAGCTACATGTAAAAGAATGAAATTAGAACACTTCCTAACACCATCACAAAGATAAACTCATAATGGATTAAAGACCTAAATGTAAGACCAGAAACTATAAAACCATTAGTGGAAATATAGGTAGAAGACTCGATAACATAAATCAAAGCAAGATTCTCTATGACCCACCTTCTAGAGTAATGGAAATAAAAACAAAAGTAAACTTAAAAGCTTTTGTACAGTAAAGGAAACTATAAGCAAGGTGAAAAGACAACCCTCAAAATGGAAGAAAATAATAGCAAATGTAAAAACTGACAAAGGATTAATTTCCAAAATACACAAGCAGCTCATACAACTCAAACCAGAAAAACAAACAACCCTATCAAAAAGTGGGGAAAAGACCTAAACAGACATTTCTCCAAAGAAGACACACAGATGGCTAACAAACATGTGAAAAGATGCTTAACATCGCTCATTAGTAGAGGATTGCAAATCAAAACTACAATGAGATATAACCTAACACTGGTCAGAATGGCCATCAACAAAAAGTCTACAAACAATATATGCTGGTGAGGGTGTGGAGAAAAGGGAAGGCTCTTGCATTGTTGGTGGGAATGTAAATTGATATAGCCACTATGGAAGATGGTATGGAGATTCCTTAAAAACCTAGAAATAAAACCACCATATGACCCAGTAATCCCACTCCTAGACATATACCCTGAGGAAATCAAAGCTGAAAAATATACATGTATCCCGTTGTTCATTGCAGCACTATTTACCAGAGCTAGGATTTGGAAGCAACCTATCCATGGTTGCAATCAATGGAAGCAATCAATCCATGACAGATGAATGGATAAAGAAGTTGTGGTACATATACACGATGGAATATTACTCAACCATTAAATGGAATGGTTAATATAATCAGTTCTAATGAGGTGGATGAACCTAGAATCTATTATACAGAGTGAAGTAAGTCAGAAAGAGAAAGAGAAATATTGTATTCTTTCCTGGTGGCTCAGACGGTAAAGCGTCTGTCTACAATGTGGGAGACCCGGGTTCGATCCCTGGGTTGGGAAGATCTGCTGGAGAAGGAAATGGCAATCCACTCCAGTACTATTGCCTGGAAAATCCCATGGACAGAGGAGCCTGGTAGGCTACAGTCCATGGGGTCGCAAAGAGTCGGACATGACTGAGCAAAGTTCCTGAATGCATATATATATGGAACCTAGAAAAATGGTACTGAAGAACTTATTTACAGGGCAGCAGTGGAGAAACAGACAAAGAGAACAGACTTATAGACATAGGGAGAGAGGAACAGAGGGTGAGACATATGGAGAGAGTAACATGGAAACTTACATTACCATATGTAAAATAGATAGTCAACAGGATTTGCTGTATGTCTCAGGAAACTCAAACAGGGGCTCTGTATCAACCTAGAGGGGTGGGATGGGGAGGGAGATGGGAGGGAGTTTCAAAGGGAGAGGATATATGTATACCTATGCTGATTCATGTTGAGTTTTGACAGAAAAGAGCAAAATTCTGTAAAGCGACTATCCTTCAATTAGAAAATAAATTAATTTAAAAAAAAGACTTAGAGTCATCCAACAAGCAAGTGCGAAACAGACATTTTTCAGCCCAAATTTAAATGAAATGTTCTTGATTTGTTTATTGGCTGTTTTTTTCTTTGCATTTTTCACATATTATGCTAATTTCTTGACATCTTATTATGTCATAAATCTCCTCCGTATTTCTCCTTCAGTATGCAGAACAACCATGAAGCCAGGTATTATTCCCATTTTGTAAATAAGGAACTGAATTCTAGAAAGCTTAGTTAAATTACTCAAATTCACTTCACCACAACTGTTCTAAAAAATAAATAAATAAAAACACGAAAATGAGAAACTGTGTCTACAACTTGCTTCTTATATGCTTTGGTTAGATTTTTGTGGCCTTACTTTCTGTTTGGCAAGTGCTAAACATGGTCAACACCAAAATCAGATTGATTGTATTATTTGCAGCCAAAGATAGAGAAGCTCTATACAGTCAACAAAAACAAAACTGTAGCTGACTGTGGCTCAGATCATGAACTACTTATTACTAAATTCAGACTTAAATTGAAGAAAGTAGGAAAAACCGCTAGACCATTCAGGTATGAACTAAATCAAATCCCTTATGATTATACAGTGGAAATGAGTAATAGATTTAAGGGAATGGATCTGATAAAGTGCCTGAAACTACAGAATGAGGTTCATGACACTGTACAGGAGACAGGAATCAAGACCATCCCCATGGAATAGAAATGCAAAAGAGCAAAATGGCTGTGTGGGGAGGCCTTACAAATAGCTGTGAAAGAAGAGAAGCAAAAAACAAAGGAGAAAAGGAAAGATATAAACATGTGAATGCAGAGTTCTAAAGAATAGCAAGAAGAGATAAAAAAGCCTTCCTTCCCGACCAATGCAAAGAAATAGAAGAAAAAAACAGAATGGGAAAGACTAGAGATCTCTTCAAGAGAATTGAAGATACCAAGGGAACATTTCATGCAAAGATGGGCTCGATAAAGGACAGAAATGGTATGGAACTAACAGAAGCAGAAGATATTAAGAAGAGATGGCAAGAATACACAGAAGAACTGTACAAAAAAGATCTTCACAACCCAGATAATCACAATGGTGTGATAACTCACCTAGAGCCAGACATTCTGGAATGTGAAGTCAAGTGGGCCTTAGAAAGCGTCACTAAGAACAAAGCTAGTGGAGGTGATGGAATTCCAGTTGAGCTATTTCAAATCCTGAAAGATGATGCTATGAAAGTGCTACACTCAATATGCCAGCAAATGTGGAAAACTCAGCAGTGGCCACAGGACTGGAAAAGGTCAGTTTTCATTCCAATCCCAAAGAAAGGCAATGCCAAAGAATGCTCAAACTACCGCACAATTGCACTCATCTCACACGCTAGTAAAGTAATGCATACAGGTTTCTCAAGAGGCAGGTCAGGTGGTCTGGTATTCCCATCTCTTTCAGAATTTCACACAATTTATTGTGACCCATATTTACCCATAATTTTCAGACTGAATGAACAGGCTATGTGAAAGCTGCAGATAGTTTTTAATAATGCTTATTAGTTACTGAGTGCCATGTGCTAAGTGCTTTACCTGGGATATCTAATAGAATCCTTGTGGCAGTTGTAGAAAATACCTCCCTTTTTCAGATGTGAAAATTCAGAGCTGGGATTGCAGAGCCATTTAAAAAAAAAATTTATTATTTGTCTGTTCACTCCTGCGACGGCACAGCTGCAACTGTGGTGTTGGAGAACACTCTTGAGAGTCCCTGGACTGCAAGGATATCCAACCAGTCCATTCTGAAGGAGATCAGCCCTGGGATTTCTTTGGAAGGAATGATGCTAAAGCTGAAACTCCAGTACTTTGGCCACCTCATGCAAAGAGTTGACTCATTGGAAAAGACTCTGAAGCTGGGAGGGATTGGGGGCAGGAGGAGAAGGGGACGACAGAGGATGAGATGGCTGGATGGCGTCACTGACTCAATGGACGTGAGTCTGAGTGAACTCCGGGAGTTGGTGATGGACAGGAAGGCCTGGCGTGCTGCAATTCATGGGGTCGCAAAAAGTCAGACACGACTGAGCGACTGAACTAAACTGAACTGAGTGCCACCCATGTGTTGTTTTGCTAGATGCAAAAGCCTGGTAGTAGGTGAGCAGAGCAGAGAATCTGGATTTAATGTGGGCCTATGAGACTTGTGATCACTCACAAGCCAGACTTCCTGGAATGAGAAGTCAAGTGGGCCTTAGGAACCATCACTACAAACAAAGCTAGTGGAAGTGATGGAATTCCAGTTGAGCTATTTCAAATCCTAAAAGATGATGCTGTGAATGTGCTTTAGTCAATATGCCAGCAAATTTGGAAAACTCAGCAGTAGCCACAGGACTGAAAAAGTTCATTTTTCATTTCAATTCCAAAGAAAGGCAATGCCAAAAAATGTTCAAACTACAGCACAATTGCAGTCATCTCACACACTGGCAAAGTAATGCCCCAAATTCTCCAAACCAGGCTTAAACAATATGTGAACCATGAAATTCCAGATGTTAATGCAGGTTTTAGAAAAGGCAGAGGAACCAGAGATCAAATTGCCAACATCTGCTGGATCATTGAAAAAGCAAGAGAGTTCCAGAAAAACATCTATTTCTGCTTTATTGACTATGCCAAAGCCTTTGACTGTGCGGATCACAACAAACTGTGGAAAATTCTGAAAGAGATGGGAATACCAGACCACCTGACCACCTGAGAAATCTGTATACAGGTCAGGAAGCAACAGTTAGAACAGGACATGGAACAGCAGACTGGTTCCAAACAGGAAAAGGAGTACATCGAGGCTGTAGATTGTCACCCTGCTTGTCACTTATATGCAAAGTACATCATGAGAAATGCCAGGCTGGATGAAGCACAAGCTGGAATCAAGCTTTCCAGGAGAAATATCAGTAACCTCAGATATGCAGATGACACCGCCCTTATGGCAGAAAGTGAAGAACTAAAGAGCCTCTTGATGAAAGTGAGAGGAGAGTGAAGAAGTTGACTTAAAACTCATCATTCAGAAAACAAAGATCATGGCATCCAGTCCCATCACTTCATGGCAAATAGATGGAGAAACAGTGGAAACAGTGACAGACCTCACTTTTCTGGGCTCCAAAATCACTGCAGATGGTGATTGCAGCCATGAAATTAAAAGATGCTTGCTCCCTGGAAGTAAAGCTATGACCAACCTAGACAGTATACTGAAAAGCAGAGACATTACTTTGCCAACAAATGTCCATCTATTCAAAGCTATGGTTTTCCAGTAGTCATGTATGGATGTGACAGTTGGACTATAAAGAAAGCTGTGAGCTGAAGAATTGATGTTTTTGGACTGTGGTGTTAGAGAAGATTGTTGAGAGTCTAGGACAGCAAACAGATCCAACCAGTCCATCCTAAAGGGAATCAGTCCTGAATATTTACTGAAAGGATTGATGCTGAAGATGGAACTCTAATACTTTGGTCACCTGATGCAAAGAACTGACTCATTGGAAAAGACCTTGATGCTGGGGAAGATTGAAAGCAGGAGGAGAGGGGGACGACAGAGGATGAGATGGTTGGATGGCATCACTGACTTGATGGACATGAGTTTGAGCAATCTCTGGGAGTTGTTGATGGACAGACAAGCTTGGCATGCTGCAGTCCACGGGGTCTCCAAGAGTTGGACATGACTGAGTGACTGAACTGAACTGCAGTGTGAGACTTGTTTCAGAGGCTGAAAGCAAAGCCTTTGTGTGAATTCTTGTATCAATAGACACACATGGATGTGGCATTTGCCATCCCAAGGTCCTGGAATGGCCCCATCCCCACTCCCTTTTGAAGAAGCAGTTGGTGTCTCCAAGGACACGGCCATAGGCTGAACTATGGCCTCCTCTGCATTAGTCAGTGTTCTCTAGAACCAATAGGCTCGTCCTAGATGTGCACCCAGGAACAGGTTTATTACAAGGAATTAGTTCAGGCTATTTTATGGAAGATAAGAAGTCCCATGATTTGCTGTCTGCAGGCTGGGGACCCAGAGAGTAGCTGGTGCAATTCAGTGAAATCTGAAACCCTGAGAATCAGGGAAGCTGAGGGCAGGAGAAAACAGAGTCTCATCTCAGTCTGGTGGATAGCAAATTATTCTATCCTCTGCCTTTTTTGTTCTATACCTTGTTGTTGTTGTTCAGTTGTTGTTCAGTTGTTAAGTCGAATCTGACTGTGACCCCATGAACTGCAGCATACTAGCTCTCAACAGATTGGATGATGCCCACTCACACTGTAAAGGGCAACTCAGTTCATTGAGTCCACTGATTCAAAAGTTACTTTCATCTGGAAATACCCAAACAGGCACTCCTAAAAACAACATTTAGCCATGTATGTGTGCAGCCCAGGATCCAGTTAAGATGACATACTAATTAACTATCACACACTCAGATTCACATTTTGAAGTCTCAACCCCTACTACCGCAGAAAGTGATCTTATTTGGAGATAGGGTTTTTTAAGAAGTGATTTAGTAATGTCGTTAGGGTTGGTGCTAATCTAACATAACTAGTGTCCTTATAAGAAGAGGAGATAATGGACATAGAACACATGAGAAAGTGTGTAGATATAGGGAGATATAGGGAGAAGATCTATAGTCGCGGAGAGAGGCCTTGATCTTGGCTGTCCAGCATCCAGATGTGTGAGACAACAATTCCATTTGTTTAAGCCACCAGTCTGCTTACTTTATTATGGCAGCCCTAGGACATGAACTAGGACATGGTTCTAGTTCTTAGCCTGAAGAGGTGTTGTCGTTTAGTCACTAAGTCATGTCTGACTCTGTGATTCCACAGAATCAGCCTGTCAGTCTCCCCTGTCCTTCACTATTTCCCAGAGTTGGCGCTAATGGTAAAGAATCTGCCTGCCAAATGCAGGAGACACAAGAGAAATGGGTTTGATCCCTGGGTTGGGAAGATCCCTTGGAGGAGGAAATGGCAACCCACTCCACTATTTTTGCCTGGAAAATTCCACGGACAGAGAAGCCTGGCAGGCTGCAGTCCGTGGGGTCACAAAGCATCAGACATGACAGAGTACACACACACAGGTTCCCCTGTCTTTCAGAGTTTGCTCAAACTCAAGTCCATTGAGTCAGTGATGCTATCTAACCATCTCATCCTCTTCTGTTCCTTTCTCCTTTTGCCGCTGATCTTTCTCAGCATCAGGGTCTTTTCCAGTGAGTTGGCTCTTCACATCAGGTGGCCAAAATAATGGAGCATCAGCCTCAGTATCAGTCCTTCCAATAAATATTCAAGGTTGATTTCCTTTAGGATTGACTTGTTTGATCTCTGTGTAGTCCAAAGGAGTCACAAGAGTCTTCTCCAGCACCACAATTGATGTATGGCAAAACCAATACAATATTGTAAAGTAATTAACCTCCAAATAAATAAATTTAAAAAAAGCACCACAATTCAAAAGCATCAATTCTTCTGTGCTCAATCTTCTTTTTGGTCCAACTCTTACATCTGTACATGATTACTAGAAAAATCATAGCCTTGACTATACGGACCTTTGTTGGCAAAGTAATGTCTCTGCTTTTTAATATGCTATCTAGGTTTGTCATAGCTTTCTTTCCNAAGCATCAATTCTTCTGTGCTCAATCTTCTTTTTGGTCCAACTCTTACATCTGTACATGATTACTAGAAAAATCATAGCCTTGACTATACGGACCTTTGTTGGCAAAGTAATGTCTCTGCTTTTTAATATGCTATCTAGGTTTGTCATAGCTTTCTTTCCAAGTAGCAATGTCTTTTCATTTCATAGCTGCAGTGGGGCGCTAAACAGTAAGAAGGAGAGAGGGAGAAGAGTGGGCGAGGAGAAAAAGAAAGAGAGAGAGAGAGACAAGAGAATGTTTCCTGAGCCCTCTTTGCCTCTTAGCTACTTTAATCTTAACAACTACCTCAAATCCTTGCTTAGAAGACAAGCATATGCCCACAGCCGTAGCCTGCATCACGTGTCCCTTGCTTAATCTAAATAAGTTAATAGCTGGTCTCCTCTACCACCACACTTCCTGTCCTTGTTAGTAGCTGGAGAGTATCAGTGTCACACTATAATGACACAATTTTCAGGTCCCAGTGTAAAAGGAAAAGGCTGAGAGGACCCCTTGTTCAAAAATTACTAAGAATTTCAAGACAGCAAGAGCAGAAAATTGAACCAAGTGTTGGCCCCTCTAAGAACACGATTCTAGGCAACTACACAGGATGCACACCCAGGAAGCCAGCCCTGGTCTCATGTCTGTGCTTGACTGAAGTGGTCAGAGATCATTTTCAGAGGGAGCCTTCTACTTCCATGGGAATGCAACAGGGACAATGTAAAGATGCAAAGGGACAGACACTCCTTGGTCAGGGACTTTAGGTCCACATAAGACCTGGCCACCAGAGCACCAGCCTCTTGGGCCTCTGTCTTGGTCAGTTCTGGCCAGATTTTGAACTGTTGGTTGCTGCACAGGAAATGCAAGAAGAGGGTTTTGTTTACAGAGTGCCAGTGAAATGCTGAAACCGTCAAATGCTGGGATGGGAGGAGTAGCCTGCTGTTGTATGTCTGCTTTTTGTTCAAAGTAATAATTTTAAAAATGGTAACAGTGGCCAACTTTTATTGGGTGCTTGACATATACCAGGCTCTGTCATAAGTTCTTCATGGAAATTATTTTACTTAATTATCTCGACACCCCCCTGAGTGAATCACCCCCCCTGTTGATTCACTCAACACCTGAGTGCTGTTGAGTGAATCAACAGTTCACTGAGTGGGAACCTGATGCATAGAAAGGTTAAGGCCAAGGTTCTTCAGTGGGTGAGCTGGGATTCCAATGGAGATTGTGTCTCCTGGGTGCATAGTTATTTTGCCTTGTGACATTTACTTTCAGCAAATCCAGGAGAGAACAGTGCCAACTTGGCACCAGTCAAGAACCAAGAGAGACCTGTTTTTTTCAGTGGTGAGGGTGAGGGGAGCAGGATTTCCTGTTTCAATTAAGGGTAAAATGGAGAGGGTCAAGAGTTAAAATGAACCTCACATACAACCATTTCTTCATGTGTCAAATGAAGATGGTAACTGTGAGACAGGAGAGAGGGAGCAGGGTACAACCTTTAAAAGAATGACATGACCGTAAGATATGACAAAGACTAGTTAGAACCAACTAGGCCCAGGTTAGTGGAAAATTTGACTTCTAGTAGATCTTGAGCCTCATTTTATGCTCACTGTAATGCATTAGCTTAATGACACACCCACCGACACCATGACAATTCTGAGGCCAACCATAAAAGATCAAAAGGTGGGAGATGTCCCAATTCATGGAAATTCCCTCTCCTCCCTCAAAATAGTAGGTATAGAACTCCCACTCATTAGCCTATGAAATTACCCAGCCCATAAAACTAACCACACCATATTTCAGTTCTCTCATATTCTGAGATGGTCCACACTCTGTGGAGTATTTCTCTCTAAATATATCTACTTCCCACCTATCACTTCATCCACAAATTCTCTGGAGATGAAGCAAGAACCTCAGATTCACCAGCAACAACTGCTGATGTGCTTACTTTTCAAGGTGCCTGTGATGAGCAGACACTCCCGGGTGCTGTTTGCCATCGATGCCTGATCTGCTCCATGATCTGCCAATGGTCCTTCACTTTCCTCTCTACCTTCTCTCCAATCTGTTCTCCACACTGCAAGTCAGTCCATTTTATCATAAAGTAAATCTGATAGTCATTTCCTGTAACAACTTTCTGTGCTCTCAGATTAAAGACAAAACTCTTCCCTGGCCTGCAAAGTTCTCTAAGACCTTGCCCCTCACTGCTGCCCACCCTCCCCTCACTGTTTGCTTTTCATCACTTCTTGGGTTTCAGCCCCACTGGCCTTTTCCAGAACCCTGAACTCATCATGCTTTCTCCTGCCACAGGGCCTTTGCACAGGCTGCTGCTGGAAGGCTCTGCTCTTCATCCTTCACCTTGACGACCAGCACTCAGTCCTACACACCCACTTCCAGAATCAACTCCTTCCTTTCATTTCCTTTCTCAAGCAACTACTTTACAGAGACTTTATTCAAGTTCCATACAATTCATTTATCTAAAACATACAATTCAATGGTTTTTGGTACATTCAGAAGATTATGCAGCCATTATCATAATCAGCAATTTTAGAACATTCTCATCATACCGAAAGAAATCCCTTGTCCATTAGAAGTCACCCCCCTCATATCCCCCTTCTTCCCTCTTCCTTACTCCCTGTCTGAGGCAATCACTGACCTATTTCTTTTTTTATGGTTATAAACAGAATCATACAATAAGTGGTTTCCTATATCTGGTTTCTTTGACTTAGCCTAAGGTTTTTAAGGTTTATCTAGATTATAGCATGTATCAGGACCCATTTCTTTTTATTGCCAAACAGGATTCCATTATGTGAATATACCACATTTAATTTGTTTACTCATCACTTGAAAGTTATTTGCGTTGTTTCCACTTGAATAATCCTGGTGTGAACATTTACATACGAGTTTTTGTGTGGATATGTATTCTCGATCCTCTTGAATTTCTGGGCCACAAGGTGACTCTGTTTAACCTTTTGAGGAACTGCCAGATTATTTTCCAAAGTGGCTGCACCATTTCCCATTTCCACCAGCAAGGTATTAGGGTTCCAATTTATTCATATCCCCGACAATGCTTGTTATTATCTTTTTTTTATTACAGTCATCCTAGCAGATGTGAAATGGTATCTCATTGTGGCTTTGACTCACATTTCCCTGATGGCTAATGATCTTGAGCATCTTTTCATATGTTTATCGACCCTTTGTGTATGTTCTTTGGAGAAAGGTCTATTGATCCTTTGCCCATTTTTTTTTTAATTGGGTGGAGTTATTTCCTCTTGAAGTCAGTTGCCTCCATTATCAACAACCTCTTTAAGAAAAGCCTTAGAAAATGGGGCTTTTTGTCTTAGAATGAAGAACACGTTTCTGCTGTGACAAGTGGGAGTTTGGTCTCAAAAAATAATTTAAAATCTGGGGACTTGACAAAAATGCCTTGATAGAGTCGGTAAGTCCAGATAGGAAGATTCAGACTTCAGGGAATTGTTCTGTCTAAAAAAAAGGAAATGGCAGCCCAATTAATATTCTGTGAAAGTAAAAAAAGAAAATCTTGGAAGTGCCAACTTTTGGATGATATTAATTGTGGTTTGCTTCCCAAATCTACCTTTGCTCTGAGACCCTTCCATTCTGGTAGTCACCCAAGAGAATAAATAAACTCATTTGTCTGACCTCATTCCCCAGCAAGGGCAGATCAAAATTCCAGGGGGGAATTACAGAAACAGCACTCCATTTCTTGCAAGATGATTCTCTCCCAATTCTGATCCTTTCCCCTCAGGGTTCCCCTTGTGACATTAGCATCTATTATCTTCCTAGCTGAATTCTTCCCTAAAGGGCACCCAGTGTCCCTAGGCAATGCCAGTGTCAAGGAAACCTCACAAACTGTGAAGGAAGTGCGACCTCCTGGAGGAGGCAGAAAAGAACCCTGGTGGAAAGATTTTGGGGTCAGTGCAAAGCTGTCCTGGCTTCTGCAGTGAAATGAGTCCCCGGAGCTTGAGGTACACACCACATCAAGCTACTGTTTCCTCAGTAAAACTGTGTCTGCCCAGGCAAGAATGCTCAGAGCCTCAGGGCCTCTATGTTTTTGTTGAGTGGGGCATCAGTGTCTTGGAAGGAACTAGAGCATCCTTTAATGAGGATCATTGGCCTGAATTCCTAGAATGGCAGACATGCTTAGAAATACCCTTGCAGAGCAAGATGCTTGAATACATTCAGGCACTAAGGTAGACTGTGGCTTCTTTATTCTCACAAATAAGGTCTCATTCAATAGTAAGGAATAAGGAATCATTCAAGAACATAGACAAGCTGAGAGGACTTCCTGTCTAAGACACATGTTTCAGGTGGAGTTGTATTTACAGCAATAATTTTCAAGTTCAAGTTGTTATAATCTCTCCTCTCAGTGGGAATTTTAAACAAGTACTGATAACCCCATTTTGTAAATGGAGAGAGCAGTTCTGCATGTATGTCCTATCCAGCAATTCAGTCACATCTGGTGCATGAGAGTATGGTATGAATAAAATGTGTGCAAAAGAAACAGCTCAGAGAATAGGGCAAGGAAGTGAAGGTGTCCAAAAGTAAAAGATCTTTTATGCAACAAAAATATTTCTTCTGACAAAACCATCCTTGGGAATTCACTATCTATAAGAGAGAAAAGCAGAATTAAGCTGATTCAAATGGATTACTTAACACTATATAGTAACACATGGGCACTTAGTAAGGGCATGAGGGGAGCTGGGGTGTTGGAACAAAGGCTCCAATGATTCCTCTTGTAATGTGCCCAGGACCTTCCTAATTTTAGCCCTAGGTCCCAGGAAACTTCTTCAACCCTGGACAAACTGGGAGAGTAGGTCACCCCTTGTGGGAAGTGGGCTCACGGAACCAGTAGGCTGTGGCTTCCCATGTCCCATCGGAACTTCAAGGGCTCCAGCAAGTGACACACAGTAGGGACCAGGGTTTCTGCTGTCCATTTCTTTACCCCGTGTGCCAAGCTGGGTGCTTCATTTATGGAAGGCACTGGATCAACGTTGCTTGAATTGAAACAACATGACCCCCAGAACATTAAATCTCACTGTCATAGAGGAAAAGGCAGAAAGAAAAGGGGGAAAGGACTTCTAGAATGCTCCAGGGCCTGGGCCAGATGCTTTATATGCACTGATCTCAGCAAACCTATATGCAGGATTTAAAAATATATTTCTTTGGGGCTGTGTTGGGTTTTAGTTGCAGCAAGCGGGATCTTCAATGCAGCATGTGACCTCTCTCTAGTTGTGGCGGGCAGGCTTAGTTGCCCTTCAGCCTATGGGACCTTAGTCCAGGATCAGGGACTGAACCCACATCCTCTGAACTGGAAGGCAAATTCCTACCCACTGGACCACCAGGGAAGTCCCTGTGGTAGGATTTAGAGACAGCAAAGTGAGTTGGTGTGGAAACTGGCCTGAAAATGCAGGTGTGTCTGTTCCGGCACCTTTGACATGGTCATCACTATATTTCTGTACAATTCAAAGGCATCCCCAAAGGCTCCCACTTTCCTCGCCACCTTCTGCATATGCCTGGGATCACCATCCTTTCCACAAGCTGACTTGCCCCCAACTCCCCACCGCCTACCAGGGCTGCTGGCCAGGACGCTGTTCAGCAATGGTGCTTCACCTGCCCACCCATCCATCCACCCCAGGGCTTGGAGATGCTCAGCCACTTCTGGCTTCGGATGAGGGCTGGTCAAATAAAATCCCAGATTCTCAATCCAATAGTTTAGGGCAGCTGCAAAGCCCCAGAGTGCAGGCTGGGCCAGGCTCTGCAAAAACCCCAACCAAAGGGTATGGTTCAGGGGGATTAAATCACCTGGTGGGGTCAGAGGTGGGGGGCAGGAGGAGGCTCAGCCTCACGCTACCCCTTGGGGTCCTGTTTGATGACAAAACAAGAGTCCTTGGGTCCTGGGTCAAGTCAGGCAATGGCAGTCCTGGGATTCCTGTCCTGCTCAGTGGCACTAAAGTTCCTTCAAAGGGATGTGGCTGCAGTTTGCCTTTCAGCCGGCTTGCCCTGTGTGTGTAGCAGCAATCCCTGAAGCCGCTGCTGCTGATAAAATATACATGTGCATCTCAACCACCTTCACCCTTCATATCTGGTAGAGAAACAGGCGGGCAATTTTCAGACTTGGAGGCGTGTGTGCTCTTTCAGAGAAACCCAAGTGGGCTGGCCCCTGGACTTTTGTTTTGACCAAGAGGATTTAAGAAGCCAAGCGAAATAGAACACCTCTTGACATGACATTGTGCCAGTCGAGAATGGTTAGAAATTGTTCCAGAAATAGCCAGTGAAACTGTTTTCAAGCACCTTTGGACAAACACTCAGTGCTCTGAGTGTAACTGGGATTGTGTGAGCTTAGAGTTTGGGCTCGACAGATTCCAGGCATGCTGGCTTTGAATCCTGACTACTTACTGCCTATGTGACCTCAGGGGGGCTGCTTGACCTCCATGCCCGTTTCGTCCTCTGTAAAATGGTGATGATAGCAGTATCCACCTCCTAGTGTTGTCATGAGGCATAAGTGAGGTGAAGCAGCGCTTACAGAATGCTTGGCATAGACAGGGGCTCTCACTCAATAAAGGTGGGCTACTGTCTGGTAGCTCGGACGGTAAAGCGTCTGTCTACAATGCGGGAGACCTAAGTTCTTTCCCTGGGTTTGGAATATCCCCTAGAGAAGGAAATGGTAAGCCACTCCAGTATTCTTGCCTGAGAAATCCCAGGGTCAGAGGAGCCTGGTGGGCTACCATCCGTGGGGTTCCAGAGTCGGACATGGCTAAGCGATTAAACAACAAGAGCAATTGTCATTGTAGCAAATGAACGGCTATGTTTGGCCATCTGCGTGCGCTAGGGCGGCAGTGCCTCTGTACCACAAACTCTGTGGCTTAAACAACAACAATATTGTTTTAAACTTTCAAAAAAAATTGAGGGTTTATGCATTTATTTTTGGCTGCAGTGGGTCTCTGCTGCTGAGAGTGGGCTTTCGCTAGTTGTGACTCATGTGGACTACGCTCTAGCTGGCATGTGTGGGCTTCTCATTGCAGTGGCTTCTCTTGTTGCAAAGCATGGGCTTCATCGCAGAGCACGTGCTCTAGAGCTCGGGCTCTGTACCTACTGCACCTGGGCTGAGGTGCCCTGCAGCATGAAAAATCCTCCTGGGCCAGGGATGGAACCTGTGGCTCCTGTGTGGGCAAGTGGATTCTTAACCACCAGACCACCAGGGGAGTCAACGACAGAAATTTGTTACCTTGTAGTCCTGGAGGCTAGAGGTCCAAGACTAAGATGTTGACAGGGATGGTTTCTTCTGAAGGCTGTGTAAGGATCTGTTTTATGCCACTCTCCTAGCTTCTGGCCATCTTGGGTATCCCCTGGCTTGATCTCTGCCTTCTCATTCACATCTGTGCATGTCTCTGTGTCTAAATTTCCTCTTTTGTAAGGATAGCCTTCATACTAAATAGGGGTCCATTCTTCTCCAGTAGGACCTCCTCTTAATTAATTACATCTACAATGATTTGTATTGTATTTCCAAATAAAGTCACATTCTGAGGCCCTGGGGATTAGGATTAGGACATCAACACAGGAGATTTGGGGAGATAACATTCAACTCCTAACAGAGATTTACCCTCTACACTTGTGAGTTTTTTTCTTGCAGTAAGGGGGTGAAGAGGGTGGTCAGCATCCCACCTCACTCCACATCTTCTAGAACAGCCAAGATACTCCTGCTCTGCCCTGTAACCTCCTCCTACATCCTTGCTACTACTGGATGGGTTCAAGGCCCATCTCCCTCCTTGTGGCATCTTTTCCTTCTCTTTCTCTTTCCCTGCCCATCTCAGGGTCCAGGACACTGCCTTGCACCCAGCCGACACGCCATAAATATTTAAGTGAATGGATATGCCTTAATCCTCAACAACTCCAGGGGGTAAGCATCACTATCTTGCTCAGAGCTATTGTCTTTGGACTGAGGCACCACTTGCATAACTGCTGGTTTTCTAGAACCCTTCATATCCCTGACAGTACTGAACTCACATGACAGGACTACCTAACATATTTCAGGCCCCCCTCCATGAATCTCTAAATGAGAATCTCCTGACATGTCCATTTCTAACATCTCAGAATTACCTGTGATTCTGAGACCAGCTCTGTTTGAGAGCAACTGCCTAAGGATGTAAATGTAAGGGTAGAGAGGGCAGGAACCTCTTTTCTTTTGATTTCATGTTTTCCTCAGAAGGAACAGTAGTTTAGAACTATCCCAAGTCTCTCTCCATCAGTAGTTCAGTGTCTTCTCTGATTTCTGGGTTGGGAATGAGGGACTGGGTATGCCTAAATAAGCCCCTGCATGGTCTTCCTTTCTCAGTCTGCCTGCTAAGATCTCACCTGCTGTCTGCTCCCTGCCAGGTGATACAGGGACTTGTCAAGAAGATGAGGGAGAGGATGTTAAATTACTTTAGTGTTTAGATTACATTGGATAAATTTAAATGAGTAATATGACATTTTTCATCAATATTGATAATATGCCAGAAGTTATATCCTTTGAAACTCCTTAAACCTATGATAAATACAAATTATATGGCCACTCAAAAACTCTGTGAGATAGTTTTACAAAACAGACATTCTATGCCTCCTGATTGACACAATATGCAGAACCATTAGTACTGAGGAATTAGTCTTGCCAAAAAAAGAAACTGAATCTGATCAAGCCTCTGATTTACCTAACACTGTTTTACAGAAAGTACAGGAGAAAGAAGAAAATGTTAATTGATACCATGTATGGACTTAAATATATCCAGAATGTGGGAAATTAATAGGGCAAATGATTTAGTTTCTTCAACAAATGAAGTGAAGTGAAGTCACTCAGTCATGTCCGACTCTTTGCGACCCAAAGGACTGTAGCCTACCAGGCTCCTCAGTCCATGGAATTTTCCAGGCAAGAGCACTGGAGTGGGTTGCCATTNAATGTGGGAAATTAATAGGGCAAATGATTTAGTTTCTTCAACAAATGAAGTGAAGTGAAGTCACTCAGTCATGTCCGACTCTTTGCGACCCAAAGGACTGTAGCCTACCAGGCTCCTCAGTCCATGGAATTTTCCAGGCAAGAGCACTGGAGTGGGTTGCCATTTCCTTCTCCAGGGGATCTTCCCAATAAATGGTCCAAAATGAAATAAATAAAAAGAGAGATGAAGACTATGCATGTTAAAAGTCATAAGAAGCAGATCAACTAAAAGCAACATCTAGATTTTGTTTGCATTTGATTCAAATACATCAACAGTTAAAAAAATCCTCAGACACAAAGGGAAACTTGAACACTGATTAAATTTAATCAGATTAAACAATTATTGTTAATTTTTTGGTATGCTAATGTACTGTAGTGTTCTTAAAGAATAGAATCCTTATCTGTTAGACATAATATTAAAAATTTAAAGGTAGAATTACATAATGTCTGGGAGTTGCTTCAAAATAATTTGGAGGGGGTAATGGCTATGAATTGAAATGAAACAAAATTGGTGATGGATTGATAATTATCAAAGCTGAGAAATGTGCAGATGGGAGTTCATTATACTGCTTTTTCTAACTTGGTATAATTTTGAAAAAAATTTAGGTGTTGTAAGTGGCATTGTGGCTGTGTTTTTAAGAAGACACTTTACCTTTTAGAGATAGGTACTGATATATTTTTGGATGAAATGATATGATCTATGGGATTTACTTTAAAATAATTCAGAGTTGGGTGTGTATTATGGACTGAAAGTTTGTATTCCTCCAAAATTCATGTGTGTGTATGCACTGGCTCAACTGTGTCTGAAGCTTTGCAACCCCAAGTACCGCAGCCCTTCAGCCTTCTCTGTCGATGGAATTTTCTAGGCAAGAATACTGAAGTGGGTTGCCATGGACTCCTCCAGGGGATCTTCCCAACCTGGGAATCGAATCCACATCTCTTGTGTCTCCTGCATTGGCAGGTAGCTTCTTTACTGCTGTGCCACCTGGGAAGCCTGAAAAATTCATACGCTAAAACTTAATCCCTAATGTGGTGTTTGAAGGTAAAATCTTCGGGAGGTAATTAGGTCATGAGGGTGGAGCCCTCATAAATGGGATTAGTGCTCTTACAGAAAAAGATACAAGGGAGGTGATCTCTCTCTCCATCACATGAGGATATACCAAGAAAGCAGTCTTCTACAAAGCAGAAAGAGAGTCCTCACCAAGAACCAAATCAGCCCGTATCCTGATCTTAGACTTTCCAATCTCCAGCCAAAACTAGGGAATAAATGTTTGTTTAAGTTACCAATTTATGGTCATCTCCTATAGTGGCCCAAGCTGATAGAGTATGTAATAGATAAAATATAACTGGTCATATATTGTTAATTTTGAAGCTGAGTAATGGGTACATGAGGGTTCTTTACATTATTTCCTCTATCCTTATATGTTTGAAAATTTTCATTAGTAATTTTATTTATTTTTTTTTGTATTTATTTATTTTTTTACACGAACTCCCAAACATGAACCCCCCTCCCACCTCCCACCCCACATCTTCCCTCCAGATCATCCCCATACACCAGCCCCAAGCATCCTGCATCCTGCATTGAACATAGACTGGCAATTCATTTCTTACATGATAGTATACATATTTCAATGCTATTCTCCCAAATCATCCCTCCCTCTCCCTCTCCCTCTCCTTCTCCCTCAGAGTCCATAAGTCCGCTCTACACATCTGTATCTCTTTTGCTGTCTTGCATACAGGGTCCTCATTACCATCTTTCTAAATTCCATATATATGTGTTAGTATACTGTATTGGTGTTTTTCTTTCTGGCTTACTTCACTCTGTATAATTGGTTCCAGTTTCATCCATCTTATTAGAACTGATTCAAATGTATTCTTTTTAATGGCTGAGTAATACTCCATTGTGTATATATACCACAGCTTTCTTATCCATTCATCCGCTGATGGACATCTAGGTTGTTTCCATGTCCTGGCTATTATAAACAGTGCTGCGATGAACATTGGGGTACATGTGTCTCTTTCAATTTTAAAGTAGAAAAAAGGAAAAGAACTCTTCTCTAAAACTTATTTTGTGAAACTCCTGTAACTTTGATATCCAAGCCATACAAAATCAGTTCAATGAAGACAATTAGAAGCCAGTCACACTGGTGAATATATATAGAGGCATCCTAAATTAAATTTAAATAAAATATTAGGAAACTAAAGGACTGATCCTGAAGCTATAGCTCTAATACTTTGGTCACTTGATGTAAAGAGCCGACTCATTGGAAAAGACCCTAGTGCTGGGAAAGATTGAAGGCAACAGGAGAGTAGAGTGATAGAGAACTGGATGGCTAGACAGCATCACCAACTCAGTGGACAGTGTCTCCAGGCGACACTGAAGGACAGGGGAAGCTGGCAGGCCGTAGACCATGGGGTCACAGAAAGCTGAACACAACTTAATGACTGAAGGAAAACAACAAACCCAACAATGTCTGTATCAAATAATAACATGATAAAGGAACGCAAGGTTAGCTCACTATAAGTAAATCATTAGCTAATTCAAAATCAGTAAACCATTAATGTAATCATTATGGGTTGACTTGTGTCCTTTCAACAGATGTTAAGGCTTAAGTCACTTCAGCCGGGTCCGACTCTGTGCAACCCCACAGACAGCAGCCCACCAGGCTCCCCCGTCCCTGGGATTCTCCAGGCAAGAACACTGGAGTGGGTTGCCATTTCCTTCTCCAATGCATGAAAGTCAAAAGTGAAAGTGAAGTCACTCAGTCGTGTCCGACTCCTAGTGACCCCATGGACTGCAGCCCACCAGGCCCCTCCGTCCATGGGATTTGCCAGGCAAAAGTACTGGAGTGGGTTGCTATTGGGAGCTTATTTGGGAATAAGGTCTTTGCAAATGAGCAAGTTAAGATGAGGGTTATTAAGGCAGACTCTAATACAAAATGACTGTGTCCTTATAAAAAGGGGAAATTAGGACAAAGAGACCAACATGCACAGAGAAGATGACGTGAAGAAACAGGAAGTACACATCTACAAGTCAAATAATGCTGGGGTTACCAGAAGGTAGAAGCAGGCATGAACAGACTCCCTGGCCCTTAAAGGGAATCAACACCACCAACTCCTTGATCTCAGACTTCTGGTCTCCTGAACTCTGAGACAATAAATTTTTGTTGTTTAGGCCACCTGGTGTATGATACTTTTTATGGCAGCCCCTGGAGAGTAATACAATGTAATTCATCATATTGATAAAGGATAGAAAAATACAAGATCATCTCAATACATATTGAAAAAGAAATTCATAAAATTCAGTTGCTAATCATGAAGATGACAATGATGATGATGATATAACTTTTAGCAAACTAGGAATAATGGGATTTACCTTATTTTAATAAATGATATGTACCAAACTAACTGCAAACAACATACTAAGTGTCAAATTCTTTAAACCTTTCTCTTTTAAATAAGGAATACCACAAGAACACACTTACTGTCAAAACTTCTATTCAACTGCAAAGCAATTACTCTCCAGTTAAAAATAAATAAACTTGAATTTGAAAGAAAACAAACTTCTATTCAAGATTATACTAGAATACTAGGTAGCAGAGTAAGATTTTTTAAATGACAGTAAAAAATATAATGATTAGAATAATAAAATTATTAATTTTCACAAATAATTTTTAACATAGAAAATTCAAAAAATATAGGCAAATTATTAGAACGAATAAAGGAGTTTAGCAAGTCTCCTCATGTATAAAAGGCAATGAATTCTATACACCAGCAATGGAACATGCAATTTAAAAACAGCACTTATCTTAGCATATATTAACTAAGTACCTAAGAATAAATCTAACTAAAGATGTACAAGACTAATGTGTAGGAAATTATAAAATTTTATTAAAAGGCATTAAAAATATTTTTGTAAAGAAACATCCGATGCTCGGGGATATAAACACTCAATATTATAAAGGTATAAATTATCTTAAATCTAATGCACTTCCAAGAAATAAATCAAATAGAATTTTCATGGACCTAGATAAATGGATTTAAAAATTACTAAAGATGTACAAGACTAATGTGTAGGAAATTATAAAATTTTATTAAAAGGCATTAAAAATATTTTTGTAAAGAAACATCCGATGCTCGGGGATATAAACACTCAATATTATAAAGGTATAAATTATCTTAAATCTAATGCACTTCCAAGAAATAAATCAAATAGAATTTTCATGGACCTAGATAAATGGATTTAAAAATTCCAAAAATGGAAGGAAAAAATACTCCCAGTAGCCAAGGCATTTCTTAAAAAAGAAAAAAAAAAAAAAACCCACATAGGAGAATATGTACTCTTCTCACTATCTATAATTATAAAGCTATAGTGGGGAAACAATGGAAACAGTGACAGACTTTATTTTCTTCAGCTCCAAAATCACTGCAGACGGGGACTGCAACCATGAAATGAAAAGATGCTTGCTCCTTGGAAGAAAAGCTATGACCAACCTAGACTGTGGTGTCAGACAAGACTTTTCAGAGTCCCGTGGAGTGCAAGGAAACCAAACCAGTCAATCTTAAAGGAAATCAATCCTGAATATTCATTCAGTCTCTAAGGGATAGTGAGGCTGAAGCCCCAATACTTTGGCCACTTGATGTGAAGAGCTGACTCACTGGAAAAGATCTTGATGTTGGGAAAGATAGAGAGCAGGAGAAGGGGATGAAAAAGGATGAGATGGTTGGGAGGCATCACCGACTCGATGGATATGAATTTGAGCAAGCTCTGGGAGATGGTGAAGAACAGAGAAGCCTGGCATGCTGCAGTCGATGGGGTCACAAAGAGTTGGACTCGACTGAGCAACTGAACAATAAGAAGTGGGAAATAAAATGTGATATTCATCAAGGGATATAAGACAGAACAATGAAATAGAATAGAAGCCCAGAAACAGACCAACACATACATGGAAACCTGGCTATGACAGAGGTGACATTACAAATCTGTAGGGTGCTCAAAAGACTGGTTATCCATAAGCAGAAAACATTAAACTGGGCCCTTTCTCACCACAGAGAAACACCAGTTGCAAATGGCCCAGCAACTAAAAATCAAGACAGGATTCCAAAACTTCTACAAAACAATATGGGATAATATCTTTCTCACCCCGATAAAGAAGGATTTCTTAAAGAAAATGTAAAACTCAAATTCCATCAAAACCTAAAGGAATAAAAAGACAAATCATCCAAAAAGGTGAAGATATGTGTCATGTATAACTAGTGACAAAGGATTATAATCCAGAATGGGCAAAGAACTCCTGAAAATCAATGTGATAATTACAAACAACTTCATTTTAAAAAGCAATGTTCATTGCAGCACTGTTTATAATAGCCAGGACATGGAAACAACCTAGATGTCCATCAGCAGATGAATGGATAAGAAAGCTGTGGTACATATACACAATGGAGTATTACTCAGCCATTAAAAAGAATACATTTGAATCAGTTCTAATGAGGTGGATGAAACTGGAGCTGAGTATACAGAGTGAAGTAAGCCAGAAAGAAAAACACTGATATAGTATACTAACACACATATATATGGAATTTAGAAAGACGGTAATGATAACCCTGTATGCAAGACAGCAAGAGAGTCACATATGTATACAACAGTCTTTTGGACTTTGTGGGAGAGGGAGAGGGTGGGATGATTTGGGAGAATGGCATTTCAGAACACTGATGGCCAATGTGAAGGTGGCTGTCGGAGCCGAGGGTGCGTTTCTGCGTGCAGCCCCCTCCTCAGCCTACGCAGCTCTCATCCCCTGCCTGATCACGGAGGAACTGACTTTGCAGAGATGTCTGCCCTCCCCCTCTCAGTTGCAGGCATCTGAAATAAAGCCAACTTTCCTTTCCACCAACCTGGTCTGCTTATTGGCTTTGGGGCTGTGAGCAATCAGACCCCACACCCTGTCTCTTATACACATCTAGATGTGTATAAGAGACAGGTCTAGGTTCGATGCAGGATACAGGATGCTTGGGGCTGGTGCACTGGGATGACCCAGAGAGATGGTATGGGGAGGGAGGTGGGAGGGGGGTTCAGGATTGGGAACACGTGTACACCCGTGGTGAATTCATGTTGATGTATGGCAAAACTGATACAGTATTGTAAAGTAAAATTTAAAAAATTAATAAAGTAATAAAAAATAGTGAGTTGAACATATAAACAAGCATTTCATAGATAAATAAAAATTGATAATAAACTCTTATTACTCTTTTTAATAAGCAATTGGAGGTCTAGTTACTATGTCGTGTCTGACTCTTACAACCCCATGGACAATAACCTTCCAGGCTCCTATGTTCATGGGATTTTTCCAGGTAAAAAATACTCAAGTGGGTTGAAATTTCCTTCTTCAGGGGATCTTCCCAACACAGGGATACAATCCCAGTCTCCTGCATTCCAGGTGGATTCCTTACTGACTGAGCTACCAGGGAAGCCAAATCTTTTAATAAGTAAATAATGTAATTACTAATTACATCTTTATTAGTAATAAATAAAAATGCTCATCAAAACTACAATAAGGTATTCAGTTCAGTTCAGTTCAGTCACTCAGTCGTGTCTGACTCTTTGTGACCCCGTGAGTCACAGTACATCAGGCCTTCCTGTTCATCACCATCTCCCAGAGTTCACTCAGACTCACATCCATCGAGTCCGTGATGCCATCCAGCCATCTCATCCTCGGTCGTCCCCTTCTCCTCCTGCCCCCAATCCCTCCCAGCATCAGAGTCTTTTCCAGTGAGTCAACTCTTCTCATGAGGTGGCCAAAGTACTGGGGTTTCAGCTTTAGCATCATTCCTTCCAAAGAAATCCCAGGGTTGATCTCCTTCAAAATGGACTGGCTGAATCTCCTTGCAGACCAAGGGACTCTCAAGAGTCTTCTCCAACACCACAGTTCAAAAGCATCAATTCTTCAGTGCTCAGCCTTCTTCACAGTCCAACTC